>CM036771.1:1565000-1975000 GCA_020796225.1 Arion vulgaris
AAATGAAAGAGTGTCACATAACTGCAGGTGTCCAGCAAGACTTGTTCAGTAATGAAATGAAAGAGTGTTACATAAGTGCAGGTGTCCAGCAAGACTTGTTCTGTAATGAAATGAAAGAGTGTCACATAAGTGCAGGTGTCTATAGTCCGTTCCAAAATTCGTGATCATCTTTACCGACAGATATAAAATCATCCCCTTGACAGAAATTCTTGATCTTTACATTTTTATATAGGTAACAGTGACGACGTTCCAAAAGTATTTTTTGCTCACCCAAACCTTTAGTGCTGTAAGATTGTTATTATATGTTATTACTAAAATTACAGCGATGTTGATATGGTATACTTATCGAAATTTTACAGTACGATTGTCAAGTTTGTCTATAACTAAGCATTTCCGTGTTCCACATGCATTTCTTTGCTAGTCAAAATCAGGGAATCCTGGAATCCAGTTCACAATGTTTCATACCGACTGTCATTGGCGTATGTACGCAACATTTACTTTCATTTATAGAAGTGGAAGGTATCATTTATTGAATATGTCACCTTTCTTTTTATATGTAATAGGGATACGCCTTTGCAAACATTCGCCACCATTTTGTGTATTACTGTAAGTTCTAAACTTTGGTTACAATTTTGTTGTGCTAATGCAAAATTATATAACAAAAAACGTTTTTGCATCAACTAAGCTACCTACCAATTAGTTAAACATGAATTCGTAACGTCGTGAAGTATATAAGACTGCATGCAAAAAATTACTTGTATCCATCAAATAGATTTCGTACAAATTAAACCTTAGTGTGATCACGAATTTTGGAACCAACTATAGCAAGAGTGTTTTTTTTAAATAAAGAAGACCAATGTGGTCTACTCTTTATCTTCACCATTTACTTCTTTATAGAAGTGGTGCAGGAGCTGAGGTTAATAGAGGGTATAGTGATCGTGTGTGTTCTTGTTCTAATGTACTTTCTAAGCTGTTAATCATTTTCTTAAGGCTGTTCTTGATGCCGTCGCTCCATCTTGTGCGTGGTCTTCCTATCGATTTGTACTCGTTATACTTTTTCTGTATGGCTCTCTGTGGTAGACAATACAAGGGCATTTTGTCAGATGTCCAAACCATTTAATCTGTTGTTATTTTATGAATTGCATGACTGGTTTCGCATCCAGTCTACTTCTGATTTCTTCATTTCTAATTTTGTCTCTTATTGTCACACCTGCAGCTCTTCTAAGACACCTCATCTCTGTCGTTATGATTTTCCGCTCATTAGCTGCTGTTATTGGCCATGTTTGACACTGGTAACATAATGTTGGCCAGACCTATTGTCACACCTGCAACTCTTCTAAGACACCTCATCTCTGTCGTTATGGTGTTCCGCTCATTAGCTGCTGTTATTGGCCATGTTTGACACTGGTAACATAATGTTGGCCAGACCTATTGTCACACCTGCAACTCTTCTAAGACACCTCATCTCTGTCGTTATGGTGTTCCGCTCATTAGCTGCTGTTATTGGCCATGTTTGACACTGGTAACATAATGTTGGCCAGACTTATTGTCACACCTGCAACTCTTCTAAGACACCTCATCTCTGTCGTTATGGTGTTCCGCTCATTAGCTGCTGTTATTGGCCATGTTTTATTCAATTTAAAAAAAAAAAAAACTATATTTGTTTGATGTTTTCTTGATTTATTTTACTTGTTTCTGTTAGACCATGGAACACAACATTGTTCTGCTAAGTCGACAATATTCTGAGAGAGGTGGTAACTTGCTAAGAACTTTTCACACCTCTCGTGCGAAAGACGGTGAGAGGGAAAGTAGTTTCACAGGTATGTACTTACAGGTAATACTGGAGTATTATAATTTACCTCTGCTGAAAGATTGGGAACTATCAGTTCCGGTTCAGTGATTTGGAGTTCAGATCCGTTTCTTAGCATAAGCTATATCCAACACAATCATTATCAGACATTGTGCATAGGTGTGAGTAGAAACATGGATTAAGTGCAGTTCTTCAGGTATTTGTGCAAATTAAAGGTTGATAAACAGGTATCCTAACATATGCCAGCGAGAGTTGGAAAATGACTAAAGATATAGAAACCAAGTTAAATGCATTTGAAAATAGATGTCTGCGTAAAATAATGAATATAAAATGGAATGAGTTCAGAAGAAGTGATGAAATCGGAGACAAGTCTGGTCAACCACTAGTGACAACTGTTATAAGAAAGAAGATGGAGATATGTTGGGCACACCTTGAGGAGAAATGATCAACAAATATCAAAGCAGGCATTGAAGTGGGATGCAAAGGGTTCAAGAAAGAGAGGTCGACCTAAGGAAATCCTGAAACGAATTTTTCTGAGAGAGGCAGGAAATATCCGTCCCAGTTCCATGGAGGAGATTGAGCGAGTTGCCCAGGATAGAGAGGTATGGAGAAATTACTTGCAGGCCCTATGTAACGTATAACGGTACGAGATGAATTATTATTATTATTATTAAACAGGTATTTGTGCAAGACAAAGATAGCTAAACAGGTATTTGTACACAGTAGAGGTAAGTATATTACGAACGAGGAACTGAGAGAAAGAACAAAGCAGATACCAGTGGAGAAAGAGCTCAGGAAGAGACGCTAGCGATTGTTAGGAGACACACTGAGAAGACCAATCGGAAGCATTACAAGACAGGCACTGTTTTGGAACCCGCAAGGAAAGAGGAGTAGGGGAAATCCTAGACATCTCTGGAGATGAGAGCTGGAGGATGATATTAAAAAGAATAGGTAAAACATGGAAAGAGTTGGAAGAGAAGGAAAGAGAGAGGAAGAGCTGGAAGAAGTTTGTTGAAGACCTATGCTCCGCTGGAGTTGAAAGGTGAAGAGAGAGAGAGGTAAGTATACAGGTATTTGCACAATGTAAATGCAGTCCTACAGGTAACAGATTTATACTAGAAAACGTCGTAAAATAATAAATATACGTATTTAACTTATCAACGTTTTATTTTCTGTTGAAAAATGACGTTTCTTTCATTTGAGAAACTACTATTTGAGGCCGAGACCGAAAAAAACCCATTAAACATGAAAAGTTGCGTGTCGGATTTTAAGAGTGAATCTTATGTTGACGGAAACGAGAGAGCAGACAGGCTGGCTGGCTCTACCACCATATCAGGGGGTCTGCCAATGGATAGAACTGACATTCTGAACGCCTTCATATAGGTTGGTCTCAAATAGGATTCTCATTTCTTCTTGTCTTATCTCGTTCGCCCGCTGTTAATTCAGGTGGAAAGTCATGACGCCTGGTATTGCGCTTCTGAATGATTTTTCGTGAGACCTATATTCCCTTTGCCCTTAGCCAATGTTTGGGTTTGTACCAATCAAGACTTTGCATTATTATACACAGCCTTACTTTTTTCTATCCACGGTGAGTTTGTTCCTGAGTAGGAGTATTCTCAGCCGTTTCGGGGCGCGTGTCGACACTGAAATTTTGAGCTCGCCAACATCACCCACCTCATTTCTTCCGTGGATGTTAGTTGTTAATGCAACAGTACCCTGCCCGGTTATCCCAGGGAGGGCAGTTTAGTTAGGCACTAAAACGCAACTTTAGGATTTGCGCTCGGTCAACTTTACCCAATAGGTTTAACTGCGCTTGGCCCCTTGTATGGAGTTCACTGCAATCTTCTCATATGTCGTCACGATGCGTTACAGTGTTTTAACGAAACACTAGCCGAGACCTTTGATTTGTACTAGATTAAAGCCTCTGCTGAGCTTTCCAGTTTTCACTGCACATCTGGGTAGACCGCTCACCCGTACGTCTGCTGCGGCTTCCCGTCGTTTCACCACCAGCGCCTTGTGTATCTGCCCCGTCTTTGGGATTGTCTGTGCATCGTCCTTAAGAGTGTTCGCTCCTCTTTGGTACCTACCCCACTGTGTTTATCGGATTTCTCACCGTGCTCACATTTACCGTGCCACGAAACTGCCATGACAAGCAGTTCGACTAGGGCGCAGGGCTCTGAGTTTCGCCCCTTGTGGACCCACGTCTCTGCTTTGGATGCACCTCTCATCCCTTCATGTTCATTTTCGTGCTTATGGACTCTTGCCCCGTAGGTGGCAATTTTAGTCCGGTTATTTGCTCTAGAGGAGTTAGCATTCATTCGTTGACGATTCGTACACTGCTGTTTACTTACGTTTCTGCAAAATTCGAACAATTCGGCCAGGAGATGCGTGCATTTTGTTCACGGATTTTTGACCCTGCATTGCTTTTCCGTGCTTGCACTACTACCACTACCTGTAGCTCTCCCTCAATCCCTGCCCGCTTAGCCACACCGGAATCAATGTCTGTTTCCAGGGTCACCACGAGGAGGTGGGGCAGGATCTTGATTACTGCCAGCTCACTAATCCTGGCGCGGCGTTGTGCCCATGCGCCTTTGACCCCGGATTCTCATTGAAAACATCCACGTCCACAGCTAGATTGCAAGAGCTGTGATTGAAGATTGAAGAAGACAGAAAAGAACAGCACAACAGGTATATGAGTAGGCTCATCAATCAACATCGAACTGGTACGGTTAGTTACTGAACACTGTTAGAGATATTGCGAAGCAGATCGGAGCACCCAGTGGCGGCTCGTCACTAGGGGCCAGTGAGACCGGGTCCCACAAAAAATAAGGTGTAACGTGTATTGATTATTTTATGCATTAAAATATATCCTAACCGAAACCATGATTTTTTCCGAAAATATCTGTCTGGTCCCACCAACAAAAATGATCACGAGCCGCCACTGGGAGCACCTAATGAAATGTCCGGAGTGCAATGAAGATTTTGTAAACCTAAACGGAAGAGTAAATCTTTTTGCATTTTACAGAAGTTTGCTCTTCTTTCACTTTACCTTGCATTTTATTTAACAATTGTACACATTTTTCAGGAGGTGTGTTCCAGCTCTTTGCCGGAGACTTCATATACGTCACAGTTACAGAACCTACCTGTGTGGAGTTTGATGATTCAACCAACCTCGGACTTGTCATGCTTGGGGAGTGAACTGCTTGACACATAACTTGACTATATATTCTAGCTTTCAGCAAGAGATCATACAGCTTTATATATTATTAATCCTTTCAATCAGTTTTTTTTTTAATTTTCGTCCGCTTTCAACTCAGACGAAGTTTCATCTCTGAAACTGATTTTTGCGTGAAAATCCGTTTTTCCAATTTCTTACAATGGCAGGAGCGTGCACATTGTAAATTACTTTACACTGGCAGCCGTTTGCTCAATGTACTCGTAATTAGTATTCCCTCGCCATACAGGCAGATTTTCTCCGACTTAAGAGGTACTCACGTTATCGTCCTGAGTAAGACCAGGGGACTCGAACAAATGCCGGACAGTAGGTTCGAACCCGAGCTATGAGACGTCTCACAGCTAGCAGGCCGAGCTACTATCAACTACTCTAGGCAGTCCCCCTTTCACTCAGTAATATTTATTATCTTCGGACGCATTTATATTACGATATGGACTACATTTACCAGTATACAGGCTTTACAACATCTTAAATACTATCGCGAACCGGTATATCGGCTCTGAGGAGTGAACGGGTTAATTGATTGATTTGTTTTATATAATGTGTACACTTTTGGTCAGTGGCGGCTCGTCATTAAGGGCCAGTGGGGCCGGGCCCCACCAAAAATAATGTATAACGTGTATTTATTATTTTATAAATTAAAATATAGCAGCCCAAAACCATGATTTATCCGAGGAAAAAATGTCTGGCCCTACCAACAAATATGATCACGAGCCGCCACTGCTTTTGGTTATTATTTAGTATTTTTACATTTTAAAAATAGTTAAGAGTGGCACCAGTCATTCAATTTATAAAAGAACAAAAATAGGGGAGCCGATAGCTCAGTCGGTAACACGCTAGGTTAGCATGCCGATTGCTGCGTTAAGTAAAACCATGGAAAAACATCCGAGAAACTCCAGTAGATAAAACAACAAGCACATACGGGGGTTGTTAGTCTAAACCCCAGATTTCCAAACTTCTCCGGCCCACCGCCCACTTTTTGCACGCCATAAACTTTGTAACGCCTTCCTCCCATTATAACACTTTACCAACGCCCCCATTTATATATAAATGCTCTATTTCCACTTTGACATAGAAAATTGATATATATTTATGTCATACATGATCCCTGGCTCTTAAAGAAAGTCAGGCACTCCCCCTCACGCAAAACAGGAAATAGGGCGAAATAATCCCATACTTCCTGTGGATTAGAAAATAAACAAACAAATCACCAATAATAAACAAAATCACATGATACACCATTTTGTGTTTGTCTACACAGTTTATTGGTTGAAACTCTTGAATCAGAATAAACATTTGTTAACAGGAAACAGTATTTGGATAAACTACTGTACAATATGTCAATCCAAAACAGGCACTTAATAGAAGACGTAGGTGAGAGTTATGGGGGCGGGGGAGGAAGATTGTTCTGGCGGGTATGGTGCCAGGGAGACTTAAGAGAGGAAGACCAAGGAGAAGATAGATACACGATGTCTTATACGGGTTGAATATGACTGCAAAGTATTTCATACACTGGGTCTCTGTGGATTAGTGGTTAAGCCCTTTGCATTGTGAGTCGAAGGTCGTGGGTTCGAGTCCGGACCGCGCCATTCTGTTCACGAGTGCAGTTTTTCCAGAGACCCCTAGGATTGTTGCTGGAGCTACGGAGTTCGTGCTTTGTGCAATACTCTCGGCAGGTGGCGTGCCAGTTCTGCGGAGAGGGACCGAGCTGTATGGGGTAAAACCCGGTGCAATGAAGTTAATCCTTAGGTTTTTAAAACCTCTCAAGCCCTTTAGTGGACAGAAAAAAAGGTTAAAAGACACTCTTATAGTGTCTCTGAAATGCTTCGATATAGACACCATGTACTGGGAATCTCTTAAGCACGATCGCTAAATTTGGCGCTGTAACAACACAAGAGGTGCGCGCATAGCTGAGAAGCGTCGTATCGTTGAGGCACAGAGAAAACGAGCTGCGCGAAAAACAGAACACACAACACCCACATGTCTAACCTTGTTCATGTATGCCCCATCTGTGGTAGGGGATTGTGTTATAGGATTGGATTCTACAGTCACCTCCACACAACTAGAAAGTGCAGCAGCACACGTCTGATGCTGTTGTCATCATCGCTTGCGATGGAAGGTTATTACATTACACTTCACAAAAAGAGAAAGATGTATTTTGAGGTACTGTCATAAGTTAAGTTCCAATAGGGTTAAACAAGATAATGACGATGATGATGATGATGTTGCTAGTGATTATTCTTATGATGATGATGATAATGACGATGATGGTGATAATGTTGTGACAGGGTATTGGTGAATAATTTTGTATCAATTTAAAACAATAGTTTTGAAAATGTAAAGCTCTAAGTGTCATCATCTCTGTACAATTTGAGAATCACTGGTCAGTTTAGCAGCTGACACATCAAGAAATATTTTTATAACATTCTAAAACAGTAGTTCTCAAACTGAAAAGCTTTAAGGGTCAAAATTTATGTACATTTTGTGTAACAATTAACATTATAAATCAGTAGTTCTTAAATTGAAAAGCTCTGATGGTTAACAGTTCTGTACATTTTGAGAATCAAGTAACATTATAAAACAGTAGTTCTCAAACTGAAAAGCTCTAAGGGGCAACATTTCTGTACATTTTGAGAATCAAGTAACATTATAAAACAGTAGTTCTCAAACTGAAAAGCTCTAAAGGGCAACATTTCTTTACATTTTGAGAATCAAGTAACATTCTAAATCAGTAGTTCTCAAACTGAAAAAAACTCTAAGGGTCAACATTTCTTTACATTTGGAGAATCACTGGTCCGTTATTTGGGAATAATACTTGTTTAGGGAACAATTTGATTTATATTCTATTGTCAACATTCATTTGTTAGATTCACACAGAAGAACATTCACAGAGAAAGTGAATTTATAAATCAAGACAATTCACAATAAACAATATTCGCACACAAGAATTCTATATTGCCGTTTTCTTCTCTACAGAAGGTCAATTGGCAAGTGTTTTACTGTGACAACTTCTGAGTTTGCGCTTTTCTGTCTTGTCTTTACAGACAGACGATTCGATTGGTAAGTGTTTTACTGTGACAACTCCTGAGTTTGCCCTTGTCTCTTGTTTTTCAGCTCATCGCTGTCTCTTTTCAAGTGACTGCGCGCTTTCAACACATCTCTGTCATCAGCAAGTTTTCTCATGTGCTGGGACCTATAGAAAAGTTCTTCATTGAGGCCTCGCATATATCCTTATATCTGAGCAGTGGTCTGCCCTGGTGCCTCTTCCCTTTCGAAAGTTCACAGAACAACATTTGTTTTGGTATGCGTCTATTGTCCATTCTTCTCACATGCCCCAACCATCTTAGTCGTCTACTGCTGAGCATTCCCATGATGGAAGGCAAGTTTGCATGTTGCAGTACTTCAGAATTGGCTATCTTGTCGTACCACCTGATGTTCATAATCTTGCGGAGACATCGAAAGGGGAAGATGCTAATTCTCCTCTCGTGTCTTGAGTAGGCTGTCCATGCTTCTGAGCCATGTAGCTAATTAGCCATGAACTAATTACTCCGGCTCGATATATTTGAATCTTCGTCTACAATGTAAATTTCGTGCCCAATGTGGTAGAAAGAATATGAATATTCATATAAAGAATGTTGATATAGAAGAATATTTCGATGAAAAAATCGTGAACATTCAGAGGAGGAATATTCACAATAATGAATTCGAAGACTTACACACAAACAAAAAGAATATACCAATCACAAATTCTCACACACAATAATATGAACATTGAAGATTACATTCTTTGAATAACATAAACAAGAAAGAATACAAACATTGGCGATTACAAACATTGGCGAATACAAATACTGGAGAACACAAACATTGGCGAATACAAACATTGGAGAATACAAACATTGGCGAATACAAACATTGGAGAATACAAACATTGGAGAATACAAACATTGGAGAATACAAACATTGGAGAATACAAACATTGGAGAATACAAACATTGGCGAATACACACAATTATAATAAAAAATATTTAATAATACATATAAATAAAACATCACCGATGAAAAAGAAAAACTTACATTGGCAATAAAAAAAATTCAAAATCTACAACGTTCATGAACATCAACATTGACAATGAACAAACTGGATAATCACCAACATTAAAAATTAACAAACTTTAAAAACACACAAACATTGAAAATGAACAATATTCTAAAACACACAAACATTGAAAATGTACAATATTCTAAAACAGCAATATTGAAAATGAACAATATTCTAAAACAGCAACATTGAAAATGAGCAATATTCTAAAACAGCAACATTGAAAATGAACAATATTCTAAAACAGCAATATTGAAAATGAACGTTCTTAAACATTAACATTGGAAATGAACGCCAACAATGACTATGAACAAAAACTCATAAAGATGAACATTCGCAATGAACAACAACAGAAAATACTCCAGCTTTGCAGCCATCACATGAAGATGTACCTTTCACGCCTGTATCTCCACAACAGCAAGACATTTTTTCTTTGTTATTCTGATTAGCCAGCTCTCTTTCCTTGCTCTTATTTATTTTCATATTTTCAACATCTTCATCTGTGGGCTTATTTGTGGCCGCAGTCCTCTCCCAACCTCTCCGGATCTTCCTAATATAATTTTTCAATGGTGGACACAAGAAGAGGAATTTTAGAAACAAAACCAGAATAGGGAGAAGAATGCTTAAAAATGTTATAGACCGGATTGTTTTTAATGACCCTCCTTTCGCCCAACCTGGGGCCCCCATTATGCAAACATGGGATACGGATAAAAGAAGAACAAAGTAGCTAAGTTTGGAATGTATGCACCTCCATTCAGACCAGTTGAGGGATTCGCCAACGGATGGAATGGATGTCAATCCAATAATAGCCATAAGAACAAATGCAAATATACCGACCAATAAGGACGCTTCTCCTTTCCATATCATCCAGGAAGTGCTAACTGGGATAACTAGGCCAGAGGTCATGGATGTGTTCGTTGGTAAGGTCACAGTTACTGTGTGGTACCAGGATCTGTAGTATGTTGGTGACATCATCAAAGTGGAAGCTAACACATGGACAGTTACAAGAAACAAGCTGATCAGACCGAGCTGTTTCCTGCTTTTGAGCCAAGTATCCAGGTAGCCAGGGAACCGTTTATGTTTGGTTCCATTGTAAATCTGGTAAAATGATGCAATGTGACCTGGTGGAAAATGTAAAAAAATGATCAGACTACATGGCATCCTTAAGATAGGTAAAGTTAAACTAGGATCCATTCTGTCTAGTTACCCTCTCCTTTCTTCCTTCGTCTAGGCATTACCGACGATCTATCATTCTTCGTTACATTCGCTACTGTTTCTTAGCTTTCCTTACGATCATTCTCCAGTCTCTCATTCTATTTTGCAATTATTCTCCAGTCTCTCATTCTATTTTGTAATCATTCTCCAGTCTCTCATTCTATTTTGCAATTATTCTCCAGCCTCTCATTCTATTTTGCAATTATTCTCCAGCCTCTCATTCTATTTTGCAATTATTCTCCAGTCTCTCATTCTATTTTGCAATCATTCTCCAGTCTCTCATTCTATTTTGCAATTATTCTCCAGTCAATTATTCTATTTTGCAATTATTCCTGACTATCTCTCATTCTTTCCTGCAATAATTCTCCAGTCTCTCATTCTATTTTGCAATTATTCCTGACTATCTATCATTCTTTCCTGCAATAATTCTCCAGTCTCTCATTCTATTTTGCAATTATTCCCGACTGTCTCTCATTCTTTCCTGCAATAATTCTCCAGTTTCTCATTATTCTCTAAAATCATTCTGCAATTTGTCATTCTATATTGCAATCATTTGCAAATATTAAAACCAAGCAATCATTACCCAGTCTATCATTCTATCTTGTAATCATTCCCTATTCCATCATTCTATTTAGCAATCATTCCCTAGTCTACCATTCTATTTAGCAATCATTCCCCAGTCTATCACTCTATCTTGCAATCATTACCTAGTCTATCACTCTATCTTGCAATCATTACCTAGTCTATCACTCTATCTTGCAATCATTCCCCAGTCTATCACTCTATCTTGCAATCATTACCCAATATATCATTCTATTTTGCAATTCTTCGATATAAGAGAAGACTGTAGTAAAACTATGTAGCAATGGCGAAACATATAAAAACAAAGTACTGTAGTTTTACAAAATACGAAAACAATAACCATACACAACAACGTTTCAACCAACAGGTCTTTATCAAGTAAAGGATACAAGAGAAGCAAAGAAATTCACTTCTTACACAGCATACAACATGTAGAATCAAACAATAATTTCCTAAGCAAGTCTTCCACCAGCAATTCTTGGACACTCATTCTTCATCGAAATTATTTCAGACTAACTATGATCGTTCCTTGCAATCGTTTTTCATTCTTCAATGTAATCAAAATGTCTCTAAATCTTCATTTTTATAATTTGTTTTTCCAGCGCTCTTTCATTCCTTGCTTATGAAATGGCTTCTCTCTACAACTTAAATTTAACATATATCACTTCTCTCTATAACTTAAAATTAACATAACACTTCTCTCTACAACTTAAAATTACAACATAACACTTCTCTCTATAACTTAAAATTAGCATAACACTTCTCTCTACAACTTAAAATTACAACATAACACTTCTCTCTATAACTTAAAATTAGCATATAATTTCTCTCTATAACTTAAAATTATCACATATCACTTCTCTCTATAACTTAAAATTATCACATATCACTTCTCTCTATAACTTAAAATTAACATATATCCATCCTCTGCTCTCTCTCTCGTATCTTATTACTATTCTCTTTCAGGTGAAGTTGTGATGATTTTATGTTCTTCTTCTTCTTTGCGTTCGTTCTTTAATTTTAATCCCTCTTTGTGATATGTTTGATATTTGTCAAGAACGTGTATACGTTGCAGAATGATTTGTAGGCCCCTAAACGTATAGACTTCTACACGTTTAGGACACATGCATCCGATTTCAGCCAACCTCCTTAGGCGCCTTTTACGATATGCGTGGCAGGTAACAGTGGTTATATTATATAAACCCCAAATTTGGGCCCCGGCAACCACTCGGGCGATTTTCTGTTTAGAAATAAGGCCTGTGCAGTGACCCCTCGACTCTCGCTAACTAACAGAGAAATTGACAACATAAAAAGGCTGCATTTTACTTACTTGGTAAATAGGTCAAGGCTAAAACTGTCATGGCTGTCATGCACAAAGGTTTGTTGAGGACCTTGAGAAATATCTGCTCCCATGCAAACTCGGACTTCTCTACGAAGCAAATATACACCACGTACAACGACCACAAGTTAAAGATTCCGAAAGTTAGGAAGATTGGAATCTTCCAGTGTGAGAACACTTTGAGAACAAAGTCCTCCATGTAACGAGCAGACTTCAAACCTCCAAGATCCACAACTCTGAAGCCCATTGACTTTGCTATATCCCCCACCGTAGCCCGGGCTGTAGAATCATTACTGGCCACAAAGACTCTACTGTTTCCTCCCGATGTCGCAAGATCTTCCATCGTGTAGGCAGAGATTGAGTTGAAAGCTTTGACAACGACAGCGTTCGGAAGAACAGACGCCAAGTGGTCCGCGTTTGAATGCGCTGCATATCGATATTCCCGATTCGAAACATCAATAAGAACTTTCCCTTTAGTTTCCTCCTCGAATTTTTCTAAAGTAATTTTGAAATCCTCCATATGAATAGCAACAAATATTACATCGCATTTCTTAAGACAATCGCCTATTGAAGTCACTTTAACTCCACACAAACACTCACTAAACAGCTTCAAATAAGACTCTCTTATATGTGGACGTCTGCTGCCCATTATGACATCATATCCGGTCATTGTTAACCGTTTGCTGATCGCTATCGCATAGTTTCCTGTCCCAATAATACCTATAGCTGTCTTTCCTCCACGACCTTTACATTTTGGGCTATTCTTTAATAGCGGTAACAGTGACTCGTCAACCATTTTCAAACTTCAAACTTATAATCTGTTCTCTTTACTACCTTGTTCGTGATCAAAGCTAGAAATAACTTAAATATTGCTACTACTTTCAATAAAATTATACGTAAAATTTCATCTCTTTTTTAAGTTTCTCACAAACTTGATCAGTCTCAAATTTTTAATAAACTTTTAGTGAACCAGGGCAAAAGCCATGTTTTTCCAAGCCATTTGTTTTGGGAGTAAAAAACGCCCTTTAGTGTGGTTCCTGGTAAAAAGGCGTCCAACCCAAAGCCACGTAGTGTAGTGTTTGGTTCACAAAGAGTTAATTCGCTAACAAGTAAGAAAACAGACCGCTATTATATGTGCACAATAACAAGTATAACGTGTTTGTTATTTTCTTGACAGAACTTTCGTTAATAAGTGCGCAAATTCTAAAAATAAACAGCGGTTGTCTGAAAGCTGTTAGCGTCTCTGAAGAAGTGTTTCATGTATAGTATCGGTGATAACCACACGGTATTAATATGTACGCTGCTTACACCTTGCAGTATATAATATCTATACTCTGTGACTATATGTGTTCCTTACACCTTGTAATATATAATATCTATACTGTGTGACTATCTGTGTTCCTTACACCTTGCAACAGATAATATCTGAGAGAAGCCACTTCGCCGTGAGAGTCTCAGCGTCACCTGAAATACGTAAATAGAGAAATATCAGAAAACATTAATTCAAATAAACGTTATCCAAGAAATGCGTTATTCGAACAAAGTTCTACTTTATAATAATATTCTTCTTCAGCCTTCATCCCGAGGGAGGCTTAGGTCCACCCTAGGGAAACTTAGGTCCACAACCAAGGTCTTCTAAGCCATCCTAGGGAAACTTAGGTCCACAACCAAGGTCTTCTAAGCCATCCTATCCAAGACTATCTTTTCCAGATTTCTCCAATCTACTCCATTCTCTTGCATTCCGTCTCCAACTTCCTTCTCCATGTGTTCCTGAGTGTTTCCTTACCTCTATTACCCTGGGGGTTCCATCGGAGGGTCTTCTCGTGATGCTGTGAGAGGGTCTCCTGAGTGTGTGTCATATCCATCGCCACCTTCTGCCTCTTATTTCTTGTTCCATCGTTGTCCCGCACTATCCCGTAGTTTTCTATTGATTAATTGATTGATAGGAACATCATCACTTCGGCGAGTAACCATGTGTTCTCCGATTTCTTTATTACACAGGACGATCTTAGTGACATTGCTCGAATTTTGTAGCACCCGCGAGGGTCCCCGATGTAATTTTGAAGTTGGTGAAAATAGTTTTGCAGGAATTTTATTTTTAATCTTTTCTAATGAATTTTGCCCGGGCAGCGGCTTTCCAGCCTGCTCTTCTCAATTTTGAACTGCCATGTGCACTTTTACGTCCCCTACGTGACTCTCCGATAGGACTAGGAACTCGATCTCACGTACACAAAGATCAGGGATCTCTTGAAAAATATCCAGATGGCTTCACGATGGAGCGAACCTGGTATCTTTGGTACAAGAGACGAGCATCTAGCCTCTACGCCACAGTGTCCCGCTCTATCCCACAGTGTCCCGCTCTATCCCACAGTGTCCCGCTCTACCCCACAGTGTCCCGCTCTATCCCACAGTGTCCCGCTCTATCCCACAGTGTCCCGCTCTATCCCACAGTGTCCCGCTCTACCCCACAGTGTCCCGCTCTATCCCACAGTGTCCCGCTCTATCCCACAGGTCCCAATTATATCATTATATGACCGTTTTTCCACTTTACAGACGGTCAATTGGCAAGTGTTTTACGGTGTCAACTTTTGAGTTTTCGCATGTCTCTCTTGTCTTTCAGCTCATTCCTAAGTCTCTTTTCAAAAGATTCTGCACCTTTGCGTAATGTTGCTTTCCATATATCTCGATCATCAGCTAGTTTTTTTTCCCATTTACTTGAACCGAAAGAAAATTTATTCATTGAGGCCTTGCAGACATCCTTATATCTGAGAAGTGATCTGCCGTGGTGCCTCTTTCCTCTGAAAGTTCACAGAACAACATTTGTTTTGGTATGCGGCAATTGCCCATTCTTCGCACATGCCCTAGTCATCTTAGTCTTCTATTGTTGTACAGTAGACACATCAGTATAGCAACAAATAATGTTGCTTGTTGATACAACGACATCTGTTCATTAACCAAATAGAAAAATTAATTACTCATATCCGTATGTACGTAAATACATGTTAAGCAGAATCTGATATACAACATCGGATCACACAGATCGTTCACATAGATCATTCGCTTTGATCACAACGTCATGGTTGGTTATATCCTAATGAAAATAGTGTTATCAGATGGGAATTGTTTATTTGAGGGATGTTGGTATTTTGCTGAATTTTTGCTTTGTGTGTTGGAAATGGGTTGTTTTGACAACCCCTGTCTTTTCAAGAGGTCAAAACCCGCATATAGAGAAAATCTGCAGTAACAAACACTGGATGTGATTATGGAAAAGACTCCCTCAAAGACCTAAGCAGAATAGACAAGGTCATTATATTTCGACCACAAACCGGACACTGCAGACTCAACAAACACTTATATAGACTAGGAATAAGTCAAACAGCTCTCCGTCGGTGTCAGCAGGCGGAACAGACATCAGAGCATATCCCGCAAGACAGTCCTCTCCTGGGTGAGCTGAGAAGCAACATGTGGCCACACCCAGTCGACATGAAAACTAAGTTTGGGGAACCTGACAGACCTGAAGCTGACTGCCCAGTTTATAGTCCACAGTAAATTAAGCGCATGACTAGAGATCACTGAAGAAGGAAACCTAACAGACCTGAAGCTGACTGCCCAGTTTATGGTCCACAGTAAATTAAGCGCATGACCAGAGATCACTGAAGAAGGAAACCTGACAGACCTGAAGCTGACTGCCCAGTTTATGGTCCACAGTAAATTAAGCGCATCACCAGAGATCCCTGAAGAAGAAGAAGAAGAGGGAATGAGGATACTTCTTTACTTCCAAAATTTACTTCTTCATAGAAGTGCTGGAGGGGAGGGAAAGGAAGAGATGATGTGGTGATCGTGTGTGCGCTCGTACTAAGGCACTTTGTAAGCTGTTATTCAATTTCGTACGACTATTCTTGATACCGTCGCTCCATATTTTGCGTGGTCTTCCTCTTGCTCTGTCCTCGTTTTACTTTTTTTTAAGTGTGGCACTCTGTGGTAGACTATACCAGGATATTCTTGTCAGGTGTCCAAACCATTTATTCTGTTGTTTTGTTATGAATTGCATGACTGGTTTCACATCCAGTCTTCTTCTGATTTCTTCATTTGTAATTCTGTTTCCTATTGTCACGCCTGCAGCTCCTTTAGTACATGTACTCTGTTTCGTTATGATTTCCCGCTCATTAGCTGCTGTTATTGGTCATGAGAAGGATTAAGGTGTAATTAACTGTTACTGTGAATGGGTTTAGGGTTGAGTGAGTGAGTTATTGAGTGAATTAGTGTGGGAGTCAGATCAAAACTTACAAGTACCTCTGAAGTCGACGAAGGTCCGCCTTTATGACGAGGGAATCTGGTAAAAAGATAATATGCCTTCACGCAAAAATCAGTCAGAAGCGCCATATCAGACTCTCTGACTACGCTTCAATTCATAGCTGGTGAACTAAGAGGATGAAGAAGAAGAGTGTGTCAGTGAGGGAGTTAATGAGTCAGTGAGGGAGTTAATGAGTCAGTGAGGAGTTAATGAGTCAGTGAGGGAGTTAATGAGTCAGTGAGGGAGTTAATGAGTCAGTGAGGGAGTTAATGAGTCAGTGAGGGAGTTAATGAGTCAGTGAGGGAGTTAATGAGTCAGTGAGGGAGTTAATGAGTCAGTGAGGGAGTTAATGAGTCAGTGAGGGAGTTAATGAGTCAGTGAGGACGTTAACGAGTCAATGAGGAAGTTAAGGAGTCAGTGAGGGAGTTAATGAGTCAGTGAGGGAGTTAATGAGTCAATGAGGGAGTTAATGAGTCAGTGAGGGAGTTAATGAGTCATGAAGGAGTTAATGAGTCAGTGACGGAATTAAAGAGTCAGTGAGGGAGTTAATGAGTCAGTGAGGGAGTTAACGAGTCAGTGAGGACGTTAACGAGTCAGTGAGGAAGTTAATGAGTCAGTGAGGGAGTTAATGAGTCAATGAGGGAGTTAATGAGTCAGTGAGGGAGCTAATGAGTCAGTGAGGGAGTTAATGAGTCAGTGAGGGAGTTAATGAGTCAGTGAGGGAGTTAATGAGTCAGTGAGGGAGTTAATGAGTCAGTGAGGGAGTTAATGAGTCAGTGAGGACGTTAACGAGTCAATGAGGAAGTTAATGAGTCAGTGAGGGAGTTAATGAGTCAGTGAGGGAGTTAATGAGTCAGAGAGGAGTTAATGAGTCAGTGAGGGAGTTAATGAGTCAGTGAGGGAGTTAATGAGTCATGAAGGAGTTAATGAGTCAGTGGGGGAGTTAATGAGTCAGTGAGGGAGTTAATGAGTCAGTGAGGGAGTTAATGAGTCAGTTAATGAGTCAGTGAGGAGTTAATGAGTCAGTGAGGAGTTAATGAGTCAGTGAGGGAGTTAATGAGTCAGTGAGGAAGTTAATGAGTCAGTGAGGAAGTTAATGAGTCAGTGAGGAGTTAATGAGTCAGTGAGGGAGTTAATGAGTCAGTGAGGGAGGGAAAGAACGAATCCGTGACGGAGTGTGTGGATGAGTGGAGAAAAACTGTCGGTACTGAGTGTGTAGTGCGCGGCTCTCATGCTGGAGACCTGTGTTCAATCCACGGTAAGGACAAGAAAAGATGTTTCTGTCGGGGACATAAAAGAAAAATCCGAACCTAAACAATTTCAAGACGACTACACTAGCAATATGAATATTAAATTTTACAGGTACATGTCCCCCTTGTCCTACACCGCCCTAAAAAGCGGTACTACGGGCAGTAACGACATTGGTTTTTTTTTATTGAGTGAGTGAATTATTGAGTGAGTGAATTATTGAGTGAGTAAATTATTGAGCGAGTAAATTATTGAGTGAATGAATTATTGAGTGAGTGAATTATTGAGTGAGTGAATTATTGAGTGAGTGAATTATTGAGTGAATGAATTATTGAGTGAGTAAATTATTGAGTGAGTAAATTATTGAGTGAATGAATTATTGAGTGAGTGAATTATTGAGTGAGTGAATTATTGAGTGAGTAAATTATTGAGTATGTGAATTATTGAGTGAGTGAATTATTGAGTGAGTGGATTATTGAGTGAGTAAATTATTGAGTGAGTGAATTATTGTACTTTTCATTCACCACCGCACACAACAGAGAGGTGCAACAACACACGTCTGAGGCTGCTGTCATCATCACTCCCGACCGACAACTATTATTACTATGGCGTTTAATCAAATTCAATAGGACATGACATGCATGTCTAAACACTTGATTGATTGATTGATTGAATGATTGATTGATGGATAGAACCATCATCATTACACTTCGGTGAGTAACCATGCATGATCCCATCTCTTTCTTACACATGAACATCTCAGCGACAGTGCACGAACTATGTAGCACCGGCGAGGGCGCCCTATGTAATTTAGAAGATGGTGAAAATATGTTTGTAAGAATGTTATTTTTAAACACTTACATAGCAACACCTTGGCTGGTGACAGAATCGATATTTCCGCCCTCAAGACTCTATCAGTGTTCAGTCCCTTTGAGATAGCTGAGCGCCAGCTAAAAATGTCAATGTCAGTGTGCGTACATATAATAGTTCCTTCAACGATTCAACAAAATGCAGAAAAACCTGGACTTAAACCACAGCGTACTGATGTGCAAATCCAATTCAATGCCGTTGAATTTTTATTAAGTGTTCAAAAACAGTACATCCTTAACAGAAATTAGTCAGAACTGCTACTAAGTGTTCAAATATAGTACATCCTTAACCAGGCTTAGTTAGAACGTGTGTCAAATAGGGCCATAAAGTGTTATTTATATATAAACTTCAGTCACGTGTCGAACAGGTAATTTTGTTACAGGTGTGATATTATTCAGGTAGGCTTGTGAGGTGGATATATCAATCAGTGGTTCTTATCTTGTTCATGTCACAGTCTCTAAACAGATGATCGATACAGATAAGGACAGGTATATTACAGTGTTACACAAGCAATGAAAAATAAATGATTAAATGTGAAACATGATGACATTCGACGTTTCGATCATAGTCTTTATCAAGGCAACATATACGAACACGAAATACTAAATGAAGTAAAACGAAATGGAGTTGACGATGGTAACAGAACTTTCAAGTAATCTCGAACAAGGCGTTACGCCCGAATGGTTACCGGGCCCCAAATTGGGGTGTAAAGAATAGAACCACTGTTACCTGCTACGCATGTCGTAAGAAGCGACTAAGGAGGTCGGGCGTGGGGCTAGCTACCTCGCACCGTAAAAACACTAGATGGCTACAGAACGGAGAGCGAACCGAGTAAACGCTGGCTGAAACCGGTCACATCACCGAAGGATAAGCACCAGAGCTCTAAATTGTTCTGAAGATGTGACGTAAAACACACCAATGATAAGGCTGCATGAATCAGATTTCTACATGAATAGAATTTATGGGGAGGTCTGATACATCGATCTGGGCGGTGATCGAGAGAGGGAGAGAGAGAGAGAGAGAACAAGGCGTTAGAACAGCGGAGCTAACTTGCGAGAGACCTAGAGACCACGAGTTTTTGTGGGGTTTTTTTTTGACGTGATTGATAAGACTGACATTCTGCAAAGAGCTTGATACATAATAAAATAATAATAATAATAATAATTCCTCTCGTACCGTTATACATTGCATAGGGCCTGTAAGTAATTTCTCCATACCGCTCTATCCTGGGCAACTCGCTCAATCTCCTCCATGGAACTGAGACCGATATTTCTTGCCTCCCTCAGCAAAGTTCGTTTCAGGATCTCCTTAGGTCGACCTATCTTTCTTGAACCCTTTGCATCCCACTTCAATGCCTGCTTTGATATTCGTTGATCATTTCTCCTCAAGGTGTGCCCAACATATCTCCATCTTCTCTTTCCTATACATACCCTTCACTTGATAAATGCGTATTGTGATCAAAACGGTTATTTTATCAAGGTAACTTACTTTGTCTTTGACTAATTCACAGTCTAGATCAGTGTATGAGTTCTCGTCATTAGAGCTCTCGATGTCTAAGTCATGCTAGTCCTTTCGCTCCTACATACTTTCCGAAAGATAGAGCTAAAAATAGCTACTCTTTGTTTCTGGTTCACAAACGTGAATGTACGCCTACAGTAGTGAAAGTATAAATGTATAACGTGTTAACACGTCTTTAGCCCACAGAGGAGAGATAATAACAGACGTGTTAATGCGTCTTTAGCAGTGAATGTGAAAACGTATATACACGTCCTTAGCAGCTAAAGGGCTAGAATCACCTGCTCTTTAAATTCCTTTACAGCTAGATGATCTTATAATCACCCGGTCTAGAATCCTCGATGTCTTCTAAGTGAAGTTTTCTTCTTCACCTTTCAACTCCCAACGGAGCACAGGTCTTCAACAAGCTTCTTCCAGTTCCTCCTCTCTCCTGCCATCCCTTCCAATTCTTTCCATCTTTTACCAATCCTTGTAATATCCGTCTTCAGTTCTCTTCTCCAATTGTGTCTAGGCCATCCCCTACTTCTTTTTCCCTGCGAGTTTGAAAACAGTGCCTGTCTTGCAATGATTCCGGTCGGTCTTCTAAATGTGTGTGCTATCCATCGCCAGCGTCTCTTCCTCAGCTCTTTCTCCACTGGTATCTGCTTAGTTTTTTTCTCTGAGTTCCTCGTTCGTAATCTTATCATACCATCTCAGTCCCTCAATTCTACGTAAACATCCATATTGAAGGTCTGTAGTTTGCTGGTGGCTTCTATGTCATGTTAGAAACACTTTATCTTTAGAACCCTTGATGTTTAAGTCAAGTTACAATGCCCTTCTCGTAAAAACCCTTGATGTTTAAGTCAAGTTACAATGCCCTTCTCGTAAGAACCTTTGATGTCTTTCACTTTATTCTAAGATTACCTCCTTACTACAACCTAATCCGAATTAGCAATATTTGCATACAGGTACGGTGTCCTAAATTTAACTGTCCACGCGATCTCAGCACGAAACATCTGGTACCCGTTCAAACAGAGTCACCATTCAGACATTGCTCATTAAACAATAGCAAATATGTAAATACCGTGTTCTCTAACATCATAAAAATACATACTTGGTTTCGTCAGTGTGGAGCAAACAAAACACAGTATATAGCCTTTGTTGTCAACGTGGTCTAATATATACAGTAAAACTTCGATTAACGGTCCCTCGTTTAATCCCCCTGTTTCTGTTATCCTTCATCGTCTAGAACAAATGCCTGAACCTATTGATGAAACTGAAGGAACTGAGACTGTAAGCGTTGACTTCTTTTTCTTCGAGAACGTTCCATATCAACCACTTGTTAAACGACTCTGTGTGATTTATATGTGATTTGAGCCTAAGAGCGATGACGAAACTGAAGGAACTGAGACTGTTAGCGTTGACTTCTTCGAACGCTCCTTACCAACCACTTGTTAATCCACTCTGTGTGATTTGTATGTGATTTGAGCCTAAGAGCGATTGTACATTGTGCCGTTATGTGCCTACAAGTAGGCCAGCACATCCGATTTCTACGATGATTTTTATTTACTAGGGTAGTTTCTCTAGGTTCTACATAAGTCGCCTCTTACGACATGCCTTGTAGGTCGCAGTAGTACTATTTTTGCTTCCTTGTGGGCCCCAGCACCACTCGAGTGCGCTAGTGTTGACAAAATTGTGGAACTGTGCAACAATGTAGGACTAAACAGTGAAACCATCAGGTCAGAAGAAGTAACAGATTGGTTGGAATGTGACAAAATTGATGGAGGTTTTGAAATGTTGAACGATGATGAAATTGTTTCTAGTGTGATTACCACTGAAGAAGAAGAAATGGATGATGATGAAGGATCAGTTCTTAACCAAAATCCTACAACTAGCCACTCAGAAACAATGTTATCAAAGTGCATCGACTGGTTTGCTTAACCAAAAACCTACATCTAGCCACTCAGAAACAGAAACAATGTTATCAAAGTGCATTGACTGGTTTGTTAACCAAAACCTACAACTAGCCACTCAGAAACAGAAACAATGTTATCAAAGTGCATCGACTGGTTTGCTTAACCAAAATCCTACAACTAGCCACTCAGAAACAATGTTATCAAAGTGCATTGACTGGTTTGCTTAACCAAAAACCTACATCTAGCCACTCAGAAACAGAAACAATGTTATCAAAGTGCATTGACTGGTTTGAAATGCAAGATGAGGCAAATGCAAATCTCTGTGTAAGATACGGAACATTACCGGGCAGAAAGCTCGAACCTCAAAGACACAGAAGGAGATGACATTATTTTTCAGTAACGTAAGTTTATAGTATTACAATACATTTCTGTACATTACTAATCTTATATTGAAGGTTATATTGATCGTTTTGTAAAATTTAAATACAATATGTATGTATTATTCACTTTTAAAGAATTTTATTTTTATTTTCGTCCCAAGCTCGCCTTGAAATCACGTTACTGTACATATGTATTAAGAGATTTCTGTTATCCGTCTATTTGGTTATCCGTCACAGCATTGGTCAGGACGGTGACGTTTAATCGAAGTTTTACTGTATTTAGTAGTTCCGTGATGTTTTCTTAAACGTGATAAATGAAATGAAATAAATTAAATTATTCATGATCTGAAGGCTAGAAGTTATAGAGTTTCTTTGTCCTTCCTTCCTTCCTTTACTTCGTTCTCTTGAAATAGTACATACATATTCAATGTTGTTTCTTGTATAAGCTTCACCTTCTTTTGCTTCGTTCTCTTGAAATAGTACATACATATTCAATGTTGTTTCTTGTATAAGCTTCACCTTCTTTTGCTTCGTTCTCTTGAAATAGTACATACATATTCAATGTTGTTTCTTGTATAAGCTTCACCGTCTTTTGCTTCGTTCTCTTGAAATAGTACATACATATTCAATGTTGTTTCTTGTATAAGCTTCACCTTCTTTTGTTGTAACGTCACAGAAATCAGAGTAGTTTTCTTGTCAGTGTTGTTCAACGCAGGTCTCTGTGGGTAAGTGGTTAAACCATTGTCATAACCCCCCATATCACTGAAAAATTGTCTTTCTGTTAGCTAATACATGACAGATTTGTAATGGCGAAACACGTGATAACAAAGTACTGTCAATCAATCAAGTGCCGTGCCTGCCGGCGTAGGCGATCATGTCTCTCCACAACTCTCTTTGCTTGGTGCATGTAATCAGTTCTGACGTCGATATTTTGTCGAACCATGATGTCAGGCCATCCAACATCTTCTCCCTTTGTCTTCCACGGTCTCTCCTTCCCTGAAATTTACCTGTAGTCACCAAATGTTCTAAACCTTCTTCGCATTATATGCCCAAAGAACCTTGATTGTCGGATTATTATTCTTTTGATAAGGTTTCTTTGTGTGCAGGCCTGATTTAAAACCTCCACATTTGTTCTGTAGTACCGTAATTTTACAAAATACAAAAACAATAACAATACACAGCAACGTTTCGACCAAAAGCCTTTATCAAGCAACAGATACAACAGAAGTGAATTTCTTCACTTTATTTTATTTCTATAATTTATTAAGGTATCCTTTGCTTGATAAAACCTTTGGTCGAAACGTTGCTGTTTACCGTTATTGTTTTTGTATTTTGTAAAACATTAGTACTTTGTTTTTACGTGTTTCGCCACTGCTACATAGTTTTACTGCAGTCTTCCCTTATGTCGCCATTGTTACATAGTTTTACTGCAGTCTTCCACTATATAGATTTTGTAAGAAGCTATTATCACGTTACTTGATGGCTTCTTTAGTCATCCATCCTATTTGGATTCATGATTTAGTTTGTTTAGTATTCATTGTGTATGTGTGAGTGTTCTTTGACAAAGACTTATAGTCGAAACGTTGGATTTTTGTAAGTTTTATGATTTGATTAGTAATTTTGCTTGCTTATGTAATACGATACATTTGTCCTAAAACGGTAATTTATTAAGTATTACCGCAGCCACCCCTCGGTTTTCTCCCGATCTGATCCTCTCTGACCACCTCAGATTTGTAGGTTTTCGTACCTCGCTTAACAATCTTTGGAAACGTACACCTCTGTCGCAATGTTAATTTGGAGTTTATATCCCTCACATTGTAGCTTAGGGGATAGTGGGGTCTGTGGCTTAGTGGATAGTGACTCGGTCTATTAATCTGCGGGCAGATTGGTTACAAATTATTTCGCGTGGATATTTACAAAAGGACGATGGGACCACCCGTTCAGAAAGCAATGGTAAACTAATGAACGTAATAATGCCTAGAAAAATCACAAACAGCGTTAACAAGCTGGTGTTGGTTCACAAAGTCCTGTAAAGGATATGCAATTAACTTTTTTTTTTAATCCGTCACATTGTGTTTTCTTAGTTCAGAGTTCACAGGATATTCAATACAAAATCTGTTGGATGATAGTGAATAAATGTCACTCTAAATTACTTTCATTTTCAATATATAAAACTAGTAGATAGTCTACCATTATACAATAAATACGAGGATTTTCGTTTGTTTTCAACGAAACAATACTGATTCTCCCATTCAGAATACAAAATGTAGTTCTATTGTCATTTAGCCATATTTTAGAATGAGATATGATACCAATTAACGATTTCTCAGTGACTCGATGAGTATGTTCAGGAAGATTGAAACATGCTGAGCTCAGAGACAATGGATGGAGTCATAGAGTTTTAACCATACATGTTTTCTTAGTGACTCAGTGAGTATGCTGAGGAGGATTGAAACATGCTGAGCTCAGAGACAATGGATGGAGAATAAAATATTAAGTTATTTAGAAAGGCTTACCCCAACCTTAGAATTCTGATTCCCCCATGTGTTGTCGGGGCTCGCAAGGGGAGCAAAGAGTAATAACAATGCGACCTACGTGGCATGTTGTAAGAGGCGACTGAGGTAGGGGTCTAGGGAATCTACCCTAGTACGTAAAAATCGTCACAGAAATCAGAATCGGTGGCCTACTTGTAAGTGCACAACTGACATAACGTACAATCGCTCTTAGGCTCAAATCACATACAAATCACAAAAGTGGTCTATATGAAGCGTTCGAAGAAATAATTACGATTAAAGATAAAGCCTGCGAAGTAACTAAGGGCGCCAGAAATGCATAACACTTGCGGTATTGCGCCCGCAAGCGAGGGAGTTGGACATGCACTTTACCGTCTGTTGTAAAATAATTGATATGCTCAACGTCAGCCCAGAACCACCAAATATGTCTCATCCCACGACACCAGAATGATGCGGGCTCATACATACATTAAAGAACACGTATACGTATAATAATGTAAATCTGAGTTGAGTATTTTTTAAAACGAGTATTAAAAAAAAAAGATCTTTAAAGGCGCTGGATTGAATTCGTTGCACTGGGTTTCCTACACAAGATTTCTTCTTCTTCTTCTTCTTTTGTCGTCACACTGCTACCGGGTTGTTGTCCAGTGTCGTCACACTGCTACCGGGTTGTTGTCCAGTGTCGTCACACTGCTACCGGGTTGTTGTCCAGTGTCGTGGTTTTCTGTTTTTGTCTTGCTCTGTTCTGGTGGCTTGTGTGATTGTTATTTTTGCTCTTTCACAGGATTCTGCTACGCCATTTAACCATCTTATCCGTGGTCTTCCTCTTGCCTTCTTTCCCGATGTTCTGTTGTAGAAGACTCTGTATACTGTGGAGTTTGGATGCATTCTTATTAAGTGGCCAAACCACTTCATTCTTTGTTTCTCAATGTAATTCAAGCAAGGTTCTGTGCCAACTTTCTTTCTTATGTACACATGACTCGTTCCCATAATTCGCATAAATGGCATACCACTTATCGAAAGTATTACACAAAGCACGAACACTGTAGCTCCTGCAAGAATCCTAAGGGGTCTCCAAGGTAAAAATGCACTCACGTCCCGAATCACGTGGACCATCGCTGTTTAACGAGGTGTCTGGGGACGCCAATGCGCCCGTTTATTACGTTCATGGCGCCCGTTTATTACTTTCATGGCGCCCTATTTTAATCCTCAGACTTAAAAGTTAACCAGATTTCAAGAGCACAAACTATTCTTCTTCTTTTTCTCTAGTGATTTAGCACTTCCATGACGACGATTTTCCTACATTTGAAATTTCATTCTTCTTCTTCCGCTCCATATCAACTACTTATTTACCATTCTTTGTCATTTGTATGTGATCCGAACCTAAGAGCGATTGTACGTTGTGTCTCAATGTCTTAAATGAAGTCGAGTGAGAACGTAGGGGAATAACATTGAAAGTTAAGTGCTACAGAAGAGTCCTCCGTATAGCATGGACAGAAAACAAATAGATCTATCCAGAAGGAACTCAAAATCAAAGAAAACTGGCTAATACTACAATAATAATAATAATAACAATAATTCCTCTCGTACATAGGGCCTGCAAGCAATTTCTCCATACCGCTCTATCCTGGGCAACTCGCTCAATCTCCTTCATGGAACTGAGACCGATATTTCTTGCCTCTCTCAGCAAAGTTCGTTTCAGGGTCTCTTTAGGTCGACCTCTCTTTCTTGAACGCTTTGCATCCCACTTCAATGTCTGCTTTGATATTCGTTGATCATTTCTCCTCAAGGTGTGTCCAACATATCTCCATCTTCTCTTTCTTATAACAGTTGTCACTAGCGGTTGACCAGACATGTCTCTGATTTCATCACTTCTTCTGAATTCGTTCCATTTTATATTCATTATTTTACAAATTCAAATGAAAAATCGTGGCATATCCTTCACAGGACTTCGTCATCAACAACAGTAAACGAGCCGTTGATTTTCTAGGCACCACTTATACGTTCAGTAGTTTGTCCTTGCTAGCTCAACGGTGAGGTCTATTGTTGCCGTTCATAACATTCCACGCGAACACATTTGCTTCCAAACTTTCCGTCGCGGATTTGAACCAGGTACACTTAGGTTGTGATCGAGCTTACTTCCACCTAAGCTACAGAAGAAGCCCACAAATATTACACATTAGAATAAGCAAAGTATATTGAGCGTTTAAAAAGACGAATGGCTACAAAGGCGAGGACTATAAGGGTAGCATATGGCAGTAACTAAGCCACTAGTCTGGCTTGAGTCACAAGACTAAGCGCGTGCATGCATTTTAAGTGATTCATTGAGTAAATGGTTTTGAGTAAATGGTTTTGAGTAAATGGCTTTGAGTAAATGGTTATGATGAAAGGGTCTTAAATGGTTTTTAAAGTCGAAGGATTGATTTCATTGCACCGGGATTTATCCCATATGGCTCGGTCCCTCTCCGCAGAAATGGGACGCCACCTGCTGAGAGTATTATACAAAGCAAACTCCGTAGCCCCAGCAACAATCCTAGGGGTCTCTGTGAAAAACTGCACTCGTGAACAGAACGGCGCGGTCCGGATTCGAACCCACGACCTTCGACTCGCAAGGCAAAGGGCTTAACCACTTAGCCACAGAAACCCCCTGAGTGTGGTCTGCAAGGTAGAGGCTGGGTCGGTGCTCAGACACTAAACTGAAACACTACAAGGGTCAACAATTCGCAGAACTACATTCATCTTCGTTCCGGGACACTTGTGTGTCGATGACAATGAGAGAGCAGATAGACTGTCTGATTCTATCATCATATCAGTGGGGCAGCCAATAGATAGAGCAGACATTCTGAAGGACCTCATAGAATGTGGTCGTAAACTTAGGCTCGGATCACATACACATCCCAAATAGTGGTTTACCAAGAGATCGAATTGGAGTGCTAGAAGAAGCTCTTAGGCTCGGATCACATACAAATCCCAAAGAGTGGTTCAACAAGTGGTCGATTTGGAGCGCTTGAAGAAGAAGCTCTTAGGCTCGGATCTCATACAAATCCCAAACAGTGGTTTAACTCTTAGTATACGCAATGAGACGGCTGCAGAGGCAGGACATAGGCCTATGAGAGAGAGAAATTCCGGAGGACTGTTGGGGTGGCAAAGTTCTGCTCAGGACAAGCTATTTGATAATGATGATACACAATAATAAATAATGGAACTTTAAAATTAACTATTCAGTAGACCCGCCCCGCCGTATAATAGAGTTAACAAGTGGTTGAATAGGAGCGCTTGAAGAAGAAGGAGAGAAAGAATAAGAACAGGCTGTTGAAATGTAGCCAAAGATATTTGAACATCATCAACCTAGTTTGAACTAATGAATATTTAAACCCACTAACCTAGATATGATGACATGTGCCTGGTTATGAGAAATTAATCCTAGTATGGCTACTAATGATTGGCATAATCATTTATTTGTTTATATTATAGGAATAAGTGGGCGTCTGTAGCTTAAGCGGTAGTGAGCTCCATCATAATCCAAGAGTACATTAGGTGTATTGATGGGGCCTAATATGGTCCATCTGACTGATTTTTGCGTGACAGCTTCCTTTTCTTTATCATCAGTGTCCCTCGCCATTCACGCTAACCATACTTCTACTTCAGAGGTTTGCGATGTTGGGGGTATCAATGGCGTAGTGGTTAAGTCGTTTACCTTGTCGTACTGACTTGTGGGTTCCAATCCAGACTGAGAAACATGTGCAATGTTTTATGATCTCCCTAGGATTGTTGCAGGAGCTATGCAGTCCGTGCTTTGTGCAATGATCTCGGCAGATGTCATGCTATCCCTGTCGACAGGGATGGAGCGCGGCCATTGTAAAATTATAGAGAAGGCCGTGGATAGAGCCATATGGAGAAACTCGAGGCAATGTAGACAATCCCTTGCCTTTGGACAATGTGGACAGTGTTATGACAGTTAAAAAACATGACAAGTTAGAATACAACAGTTTAATATACAAATGTGTAGCATGTGCAAAGATGAAAAAAAAATTGTTGTTATAGAATAGCAGATGGTATTAAGATAAGAAGCGGGTGCAACAGAGCTGAACAAGATAATTAATACGCAGATCGATAGAAAGAATGAAGAATAAAATAATATGAGAAAAGAAGGTAATTTAACCAAATGAAATCAAATAGTAGAAATGAAATGAGAGAGTTAAGTTACAGATCAGGAAAGGACAAAATACAGGGTGTTCAACTTAAAACCAGCCCCAGTGATAAATTGAAATTGAAATTTGCCAGGTACGCATTACATCTCGTTTATTTACTATGTAAACCGGTTCTGACTAGCTTGTCCTACATCACATTTGTTCATCGCCCCTTCCCGCACTACAATTACACACCATCACACAACCTTGACCTATACTACGTTATAACTGAACCTTCCATTTCCATACATATATGCCAGATTAGCTCCATTCACAGGCTGCTTTTAAGTTAAACACCTTGTATAAGGTAGACTAAGACAATACTTCTATGACAGTGATCTCTGATAGGGATCTCTATGACAGTGATCTCTGATAGGGGTTTCTATGACAGTGATCTCTGATAGGGGTCTCTATGACAGTGATCTCTGATAGGGGTCTCTATGACAGTGATCTCTGATAGGGATCTCTATGACAGTGATCTCTGATAGGGATCTCTATGACAGTGATCTCTGATAGGGATCTCTATGACAGTGATCTCTGATAGGGGTCTCTATGACAGTGATCTCTGATAGGGATCTCTATGACAGTGGTCTCTGATAGGGGTCTCTATGACAGTGGTCTCTGATAGGGGTCTCTATAACAGTGGTCTCTGATAGGGGTCTCTATGACAGTGGTCTCTATGCCAGTGATCTCTGATAGGGATCTCTATGACAGTGATCTCTGATAGGGATCTCTATGACAGTGATCTCTGATAGGGATCTCTATGACAGTGATCTCTGATAGGGATCTCTATGACAGTGATCTCTGATAGGGGTCTCTATGACAGTGGTCTCTGATAGGGATCTCTATGACAGTGATCTCTGATAGGGATCTCTATGACAGTGATCTCTGATAGGGATCTCTATGACAGTGGTCTCTGATAGGGGTCTCTATGACAGTGATCTCTGATAGGGGTCTCTATGACAGTGGTCTCTGTGACGTAGAGGCTAGGCGCTCGCCTCTCGTTCTAAAGGTTTTCGGTTCGCTCCCTCGTGAAACCATCAGGATATTTTTCCATACTCCTGATCTCAGTGTAGATGAGATCGAGTTCTTAGTCCTATCGGAGACGGACGATAAAATGCAGGTCCGTCTTCAAGTTGAGTACGTAAAAGAACCTTGACAGTTCAAATTCAAGAAATCGTCAATACTCTATAGCATCCAAATTTGGGACTGCAGATATGCTATTAAAAGACAAATATAATGAAGACACCTATGGCAAGTAATGCAGATATCACCCTGGAATTCATATTGATAAAATAACAGAGCAGTTCCTCTAGTTAGGTAGCAATTTTGATAGCACAGGAAATGCTAACAAATGAATTATGATACGAATTTGTCAAAGCAACATCAGCTTTTAAAAGTTTAAATAAAAAATATAATTGCAAGTTATATAGATTTTTTTTTTTAAATTACGAATTTTCAATTCAAGTGTTGTTTCAATCCTAACATATGCCAGCGAGAGTTGTTGTATCAATCGTAACATATGCCAGCGAGAGTTGTTGTATCAATCCTAACATATGCTAGCGAGAGTTGTTGTATCAATCCTAACATATGCCAGCGAGAGTTGTTGTATCAATGCTAAAATATGCCAGCGAGAGTTGTTGTATCAATCCTAACATATGCTAGCGAGAGTTGTTGTATCAATCCTAACATATGCTAGCGAGAGTTGTTGTATCAATCCTAACATATGCCAGCGAGAGTTGTTGTATCAATGCTAAAATATGCCAGCGAGAGTTGTTGTATCAATACTAACATACGCTAGCGAGAGTTGTTGTATCAATCCTAACATATGCCAGCGAGAGTTGTTGTATCAATACTAACATATGCCAGCGAGAGTTGTTGTATCAATACTAACATATGCTAGCGAGAGTTGTTGTATCAATGCTAAAATATGCCAGCGAGAGTTGTTGTATCAATCCTAACATATGCTAGCGAGGTTGTTGTATCAATCCTAACATATGCCAGCGAGAGTTGTTGTATCAATCCTAACATATGCCAGCGAGAGTTGTTGTATCAATCCTAACATATGCTAGCGAGAGTTGTTGTATCAATCCTAACATATGCTAGCGAGAGTTGTTGTATCAATCCTAACATATGCCAGCGAGAGTTGTTGTATCAATGCTAAAATATGCCAGCGAGAGTTGTATCAATCCTAACATATGCCAGCGAGAGTTGTTGTATCAATGCTAAAATATGCCAGCGAGAGTTGTATCAATCCTAACATATGCTAGCGAGAGTTGGAAAATGACTAAAGATATAGAAAGCAAGTTGAATGCATTTGAAAATAGATGTCTGCTAAAAATAATGAATATAAAATGGAACGAATTCAGGAGAAGTGATGAAATCAGAGACATGGCTGGTCAACCACTAGTGACAACTGTTATAAGAAAGAGAAGATGGAGATATGTTGGACACACCTTGAGGAGAAATGATCAACGAATATCAAAGCAGGCATTGAAGTGGGATGCAAAGGGTTCAAGAAAGAGAGGACGATCTAGGGAAAAGCTTGAAACGAAGCTGAGAAGGCAAGAAATATCGGTCTCAGTTCCATGGAGGAGATTGAGGTAGTTGCCCAGGATAGAGAGGTATGGAGAAATTACTTGTAGGCCCTATGTAACGTATAACGGGAAATTATTATTATTATTATTATTATTATTAAACAGAACAAACGTGAAGTATGACACTTTCTTACTTTCTTCTTTTTTCTAATTCTGCTTTGTCTAACAGCGTCAAGGACAAGAAGAGATTTCTAGAACGGGCTTTTGTGTGAGCTTTATAAATTATGTTTTTCGTTATGACATTACAATATGTAGGAAACTACAAATTCTTTTTTTTCGATCCAGAAGCACTTGAGCTTTTCAGCTCTTCGGCTGGGTGCCATGGACATCGTAACCCTTCGGTTCGGTGCCACGAACACCGTAAATCTGGGGAATATGTGGCTTTTTCTGCCATCCCGCGGAATTGAACCCGCACACACAGAGGGATAGTCACCCGTAGTCCAACGCGCTACGAACACGCTGGGCAGACGGGCAACTACAATTATAAAACAAAAAAAACAATAACATTTCAACCTATACATAGAACAAGTCTTGGAGCATCCATAGTAAGGGGATAAAAGGATGAGTATGCCTTTATGACAGGCACTAATCAGCGTGACGTGATTGATTTGACAAGTGAGATAGACAGGCGGATCTGACATTGACAATATGGAATCAATACCAACCCAGTCAATTTGTTCTAACTTACACAACGCACTTTGGAGAGAGAGAGGGGGAGAGAAGGGAAGGATATGTGACGAAATGATTAAACACTTTATTTTGCCGTGGCCTCTGATAATATACGGCCGACGGGCTCAGGTAAAAATTCTAATAAATAATACCACAACTGTCGCGTGATCCTCGCATTCCAGTTTTGTTGTATATAGACTAATTCATTTTTTTAAAAACAATACAACAAGCTAAATCAAGGTTATATTATGTTACAAGTTAAGTTTATCAATAAGGAATATCAGTTTTATTGACATTCGTCATCAATATATAGTAAAATTACAATAAAACGTAGTGTTCTATCAAACATATACAAAATACATACTTCTAGTATGAGGGTGGAGGTTGAGGCCGTTACTGCTGCCCTCCGTTGGATCTCTGAGACTTTATTTACTGGGGCAGTTTTTGTATCTGACTTTCAGTCGATGCTTCACAAGATCCAGAAGGGCAGGTTTCGGTATGAGTGGATATCGTCTATAGAAGTTTCTAACCTCCAGAAGCTTACGTGGATATACTGTCCTGGGCATGCGGGTGTTTACGGTAATGAGAGAGTGGACAGGCTTGTATCAACAGCATCGATTGTTGGGGAGTTGATGGATAAGGGGATGTTCTTCGGTCTCTTCGCGACTGTCTGTTGGATGACACTAAAATCGATGTTGAATCGATCAAGCGATTTAGGCAGTTTGGAGTTACCCGTTGTTCAAGTTGAACTGGATGCATGAGAGGCAGAGTGAGAGGTGTGTTTAATCAGCGAGCCACAGGAAACATCAGTATGCATACTATTCGATATCTGTTGGAGGAGACTGCGCACTTATGGGTCTGCCCGGAGTGCAATGACGCCAGTTTAGTAACCAGTAACCAATAACCAATAACCAATATACAAAATGCAGCCCCCATTAAACAAAAATGTTATATTTCCCGTCTGAGCTAGTCGGCCTTATGTTGCCGGGGACACTGTTTTGCATTCTGAATGTCGTTTGTTCGAAGCCGGGATGTGTTGCTCGGTTCACGGGTTCAATTGTTTTCAGACTGCCCGCTGCGAAGTTTGAACCAGGCACGTTTCGGTTGTGATCTACCTCACTACCGCTTCAGCTACAGACGCTCTAAAATGTATGACATTTACGAGTAGTCGCCAGTAAGCGCAACTAGCGAAACTAAAATACATGCCTTTGACAAAACTCTCTTCAGATCTGAAATGTGATATCATGTGTGCCCCCCACTAGTTACTCTGCCCCCACTAGTTACTCTGCCCCCCACTAGTTACTCTGCCCCCACTAGTTACTCTGCCCCCACTAGTTACTATGCCCCCACTAGTTACTCTGCCCCCCACTAGTTACTCTGCCCCCACTAGTTACTCTGCCCCCACTAGTCACTCTGCCCCCACTAGTTACTCTGTCCCCCCACTAGTTACTCTGCCCCCCACTAGTTACTCTGCCCCCACTAGTTACTCTGCCCCCCACTAGTTACTCTGCCCCCACTAGTTACTCTGCCCCCCACTAGTTACTCTGCCCCCAACTAGTTACTCTGCCCCCCACTAGTTACTCTGCCCCCACTAGTTACTCTGCCCCCCACTAGTTACTCTGCCCCCACTAGTTACTCTGCCCCCACTAGTCACTCTGCCCCCACTAGTTACTCTGCCCCCCACTAGTCACTCTGCCCCCACTAGTTACTCTGCCCCCCTAGTTACTCTGCCCCCACTAGTTACTCTGCCCCCACTAGTACTCTGCCCCCACTAGTTACTCTGCCCCCACTAGTCACTCTGCCCCCACTAGTTACTCTGCCCCCCACTAGTCACTCTGCCCCCACTAGTTACTCTGCCCCCCACTAGTCACTCTGCCCCCCACTAGTTACTCTGCCCCCACTAGTTACTCTGCCCCCCACTAGTTACTCTGCCCCCACTAGTTACTCTGCCCCCCACTAGTTACTCTGCCCCCACTAGTTACTCTGCCCCCCACTAGTTACTCTGCCCCACACTAGTTACTCTGCCCCCCACTAGTTACTCTGCCCCCACTAGTTACTCTGCCCCCACTAGTACTCTGCCCCCACTAGTTACTCTGCCCCCACTAGTTACTCTGCCCCCACTAGTACTCTGCCCCCACTAGTTACTCTGCCCCCCACTAGTTACTCTGCCCCCACTAGTTACTCTGCCCCCCACTAGTTACTCTGCCCCCACTAGTTACTCTGCCCCCCCACTAGTTACTCTGCCCCCCACTAGTTACTCTGCCCCCACTAGTTACTCTGCCCCCCACTAGTTACTCTGCCCCCACTAGTTACTCTGCCCCCACTAGTACTCTGCCCCCACTAGTTACTCTGCCCCCCACTAGTTACTCTGCCCCCACTAGTTACTCTGCCCCCCACTAGTTACTCTGCCCCCACTAGTTACTCTGCCCCCCACTAGTTACTCTGCCCCCACTAGTTACTCTGCCCCCCACTAGTTACTCTGCCCCCACTAGTTACTCTGCCCCCACTAGTCACTCTGCCCCCACTAGTTACTCTGCCCCCCACTAGTCACTCTGCCCCCCACTAGTTACTCTGCCCCCACTAGTTACTCTGCCCCCCACTAGTTACTCTGCCCCCACTAGTTACTCTGCCCCCCACTAGTTACTCTGCCCCCACTAGTTACTCTGCCCCCCACTAGTTACTCTGCCCCCACTAGTTACTCTGCCCCCCACTAGTTACTCTGCCCCCACTAGTTACTCTGCCCCACTAGTTACTCTGCCCCACTAGTTACTCTGCCCCACTAGTTACTCTGCCCCACTAGTTACTCTCATAGTTACTTCGACTAGCTTACGTCTCATACCTTACTATATCGACTAGTTACCCTAATTTCTGTTGGCAAATGATCGATTTGTGTAATTAATCTCCCAGTAACTGTTATGGCAAAACTAGTCAAGTCGTGTCACACCTGTAGTTTAACCCCGATTACAGCTGCGCGTGACTCTGTGAGGCAATACAGGTTTAGGGAAAGTAAAAAGAAGAAGAAGAAGAAAGGAAGACGAGTTGCGCGTGACATTTGTGACTAAAAATATTTTGTAACAATGTTTCGCAAATGTAGAGTTGATGGAATCTGTAGGGGGAAAAAGTAGAGACAGCCATAATTTTTTTTTTCATTCGAAATGAATTCTCAAATCATCAGTTACATTCTGAATCCATCTTCTCCGTGGTCTTCCTCTTCTTCCCTTTCCAGTGATGCCTTCTTCCATGAATGTCTTCTCCAACCCTTGGTCTCTCTTTATATGTCCATAATACTTTGGTTGTATTTTTGATACGAAGGACTCTTCTGTAACACTTATATTCAAAATCGCATGTTTTTTCACTGCCTTGCAAGTATATATAAGTATGTACGTAACATCTGTAAGTAACAGAAAAGAGAACAAGTTTACATTTTCAGAAATAACTTAAAATCAAAGAAAACTGGCTGATGCTACAAATAAGAAAATTGAAGTATTTTGGTTTGAAGACCATCATAGAAGGAGGCATCACGGCAAAGAGAAGAGGAAGACCAAGGAGATGGATTTAGGATATAACTGATGGTTTGAGCATGACGGCTGCAGAGGCGGGACATCTGGCCTATGAGAAGTTCTGAAGAACTGTTAGAGTGACAAAGTTCTTCTCATGACAAAGCTATCTGTTGATGATGATATAGGTAAGCACATACTGATCAAATATGTCAATATAATACAGGGTGTTCAACTTAAAAGCAGCCCCAGTGATAAATAGAAATTTGCCAGGTACGCATTGCATCTCCGTCTATTTACTATTTAAACCGGTTCTGACTAGCTTGTCCTACGTCACATTTGTTCATCGCCCCTTCCCGCGCTATAATTACACACCATCAAACAACCTTGACCTATACTACGTCATAACTGAACCTTCTATACATATATGCCAGATTCGCTCCATTCACAGGCTGCTTTTAAGTTGAACACCCTGTATAATATTTACATTGACAATATAGAGAGAGCTACGTCTGGTCCATTTGGGAGACATGGGTTCAATCCCCAGTGAGGGCAATTATTTTTTTTTTATAGAGTATAAAGAAAAATTCTAACAAACATGAAAAGTTTCACGACGACTGCACTAGTCATGCGACCATTAAACTCCGCAGGCTCTTGTTGCATCTGTGGTACTCCATCCTAACAAGCGATAACACAGGCAGTAAAGATAGTTTCATATCAAGTTTCATTCACATGATTCACTTTCTTTCGTTATTTCTTGCCATATAACTCCCCCGTGCGTTGCCGGGGCGCGCAAGGAGCAAAGAATAGTAACACTGCGACCTACAAGGCATGTCGTAAAAGGCGATTGAGGTAGGGGGCCAAGGGAAGCTACCCTAGTAAATAAGAAGCGCCGCAGAAATCAGATGTGCTGGCCTACTTGTAGGCGCGTAACTGGCACAACGTACAATCGCTTTTAGGCTTGGATCACATACAAACCACAAAGAGTGGTTAACAAGTGGTCGATACGGAGCGCTTGAAGAAGAAGAAGCCATAAAATGTAGACCTGGGATAGATGCGGACGAGGAGAATGCACTATACAAACGATGTCCTATTTAAATTTAAATTTGAACAGATACTTCTGTATAGCGTGCGAGAAATATTTTCACACGGTACAGTTAGTTATTCAACATGGGATGACCTTCACCACGTGATGTTTTACGTTAAGTGTTGATTTTAATGAGTCATCTGCCCGTCTGCCCAGCGTGTTCTTAGCGCGTTGGACTACGGGTAACAAGCTCCCTGTGAGTGCGGGTTCAACTCCGCGGGCTGGCAGAAAAGCCATAGGTTCCCCAGATTCACGGTGTTCGTGACACCGAACCGAACGGTTATGATGTCCACGACACTGAGCCGAAGAAAATGAAAGCTCAAGTGCTTCTGGATCGGTTTTTAAAAAAAATGAGTCATCTATGGTGGCCTCCAGTTGACCAGATCTGAAACCAAGCTCGAGTATAGTTCAGTAAACGTGGTATTCCTAATCTCAGTGTAGGTGAGATTGAGTTTCTAGTCCTATCGGAGACGGACGATAAAACGTTGGTCCCGTGCTCAATTTGAGCACGTAAAAGAACCCGTGGCTGTTCAAAATCGAGAAGAACAGGCTGGAAAGCCGCTGCCCCGGCAAAATTTATTAGAGAAAGATTAATAAAGGAAATTTCTACAAAAATATCTTCACCATCTTCAAATTACATTGGGGACAGACGTCGGTGCTACGGAGCTCGTGCACTGCAGCTGAGATCTTCCTGTGTAAAATATAGATCGGAGAACACATATGGTTACCCTTCGAAGTGCTATGATGATCGTCCTATAAAAATGAATGAATCAATCAATCAATCAATCAAATGTGATATTATAACGAGTGGTTGTGTTGGCCACTTGAGTAGACAATGAGTGCCGTAAGTTATAAAGGTTGTGGTTCAAATCCCGTGTTTGGTATATTGTGGTTTTTTTTCTCGAAGACACTTAATACTTGTTCAATCTCTATTTATTTACCATATTCATTGGCTTTGGTGCTTCCCCTGGAGCTTCTTAAAACTCCTTATACACTTGTTATATAAGGAGAACAGTGGCCCCCCGCCAACATAAGGCCGATTAGCTCAGACAGGAAATCGAAATTTTCTGTTTAATGGGGCTGGTTTTTGTATATGTTTGATAGAATATTTAACCTTTTTTGTAATTTTACTAAATTCTATGCTTTCATGGTTATTTATTGATGAAAAATATTAATACTGATATTCCTTATTGTTAAACTTAACTTGTAACATAATATTGATATTCATTAGTGTTAAACTTAACTTGTAACATAATACTGATATTCCTTATTGTTAAACTTAACTTGTTACATAATATTGATATTCATTAGTGTTAAACTTAACTTGTAACATAATACTGATATCCCTTATTGTTAAACTTAACTTGTTACATAATATTGATATTCCTTAGTGTTAAACTTAACTTGTAACATAATACTGATATTCCTTATTGTTAAATTTAACTTGTTACATAATATTGATATTCCTTAGTGTTAAACTTAACTTGTAACATAATATTGATATTCCTTATTGTTAAACTTAACTTGTAACATAATATTGATATTCCTTAGTGTTAAACTTAACTTGTAACGTAATATTGATATTCCTTAGTGTTAAACTTAACTTGTAACATAATATTGATATTCCTTAGTGTTAAACTTAACTTGTAACATAATATTGATATTCCTTAGTGTTAAACTTAACTTGTAACATAATACTGATATTCCTTATTGTTAAACTTAACTTGTTACATAATATTGATATTCCTTAGTGTTAAACTTAACTTGTAACATAATACTGATATTCCTTATTGTTAAACTTAACTTGTAACATAATACTGATATTCCTTAGTGTTAAACTTAACTTGTAACATAATACTGATAATCCTTATTGTTAAATTTAACTTGTAACATAATACTGATATTCCTTATTGTTAAACTTAACTTGTTACATAATATTGATATTCCTTAGTGTTAAACTTAACTTGTTACATAATATTGATATTCCTTAGTGTTAAACTTAACTTGTAACATAATACTGATATTCCTTATTGTTAAACTTAACTTGTAACATAATACTGATATTCCTTAGTGTTAAACTTAACTTGTAACATAATACTGATATTCCTTAGTGTTAAACTTAACTTGTAACATAATACTGATATTCCTTAGTGTTAAACTTAACTTGTAACATAATACTGATATTCCTTAGTGTTAAACTTAACTTGTTACATAATACTGATATTCCTTAGTGTTAAACTTAACTTGTAACATAATATTGATATTCCTTAGTGTTAAACTTAACTTGTAACATAATATTGATATTCCTTATTGTTAAACTTAACTTGTAACATAATATTGATATTCCTTATTGTTAAACTTAACTTGTAACATAATATTGATATTCCTTAGTGTTAAACTTAACTTGTAACATAATACTGATATTCCTTATTGTTAAACTTAACTTGTAACATAATATTGATATTCCTTAGTGTTAAACTTAACTTGTTACATAATATTGATATTCCTTAGTGTTAAACTTAACTTGTTACATAATATTGATATTCCTTAGTGTTAAACTTAACTTGTAACATAATATTGATATTCCTTAGTGTTAAACTTAACTTGTAACATAATACTGATATTCCTTATTGTTAAACTTAACTTGTAACATAATATTGATATTCCTTAGTGTTAAACTTAACTTGTAACATAATATTGATATTCCTTATTGTTAAACTTAACTTGTAACATAATATTGATATTCCTTATTGTTAAACTTAACTTGTAACATAATATTGATATTCCTTATTGTTAAACTTAACTTGTTACATAATATTGATATTCCTTATTGTTAAACTTAACTTGTTACATAATACTGATATTCCTTATTGTTAAACTTAACTTGTTACATAATACTGATATTCCTTAGTGTTAAACTTAACTTGTTACATAATATTGATATTCCTTAGTGTTAAACTTAACTTGTAACATAATATTGATATTCCTTATTGTTAAACTTAACTTGTAACATAATACTGATATTCCTTATTGTTAAACTTAACTTGTTACATAATATTGATATTCCTTAGTGTTAAACTTAACTTGTTACATAATATTGATATTCCTTAGTGTTAAACTTAACTTGTTACATAATATTGATATTCCTTAGTGTTAAACTTAACTTGTTACATAATATTGATATTCCTTACTGTTAAACTTAACTTGTTACATAATATTGATATTCCTTAGTGTTAAACTTAACTTGTTACATAATACTGATATTCCTTAATGTTAAACTTAACTTGTTACATAATATTGATATTCCTTAGTGTTAAACTTAACTTGTTACATAATATAAACTTGGTTTAACAAGTTGTGTTGTTTTTAAAATTAATTAGACTATAGACAACAATACCGGAATGCAAGGATCACGCGACAGTTGTGGACTTATTTTATATAATTTTTACCTGAGCCCACCGGCCGTTTGTTATCGTAGGCTACGAGTAGAACAAACAGTTCTGGTTTGTCCTGATGACGACGGCAGTTTTCATTTCCTATTCTCACACAGACTGTTTAAATATATTACACAGAAAACTCCGCGTTATGAACAGAGCATTGGCAGTGTGCTGTTACCACATGCTAGCGGTGTGTTTGCACAGGCGAATCGGAGTCTGTACTAATTCGTAGAAACTACACACGCAAGTGAAAACATTGACGAAGAAGTGGCGTTTCAGGAAAGCAACGGCAATTGAGTAAATATATATATATATATATTCAGTCTATACTGAAAATTAGAGTGAAAAAAATCCTTGGATTCTCCGAAAGGAGTTAATTCTTATTTTTCATGTTTGTTGGCCTACACGCTCTGATATAACCAATAAAAGGTTCGCCTTAGGTTGAAAGGGGCGTGCCTCGGCTTAAAGAGGCTTTAACTCTTACAATACGCGTACTAAAACCGCCTTTTACGCACTGTTTTTGAGGAACAAATTTTAAGGCAAAGGTGTCCTTACACAATTTGTTATAACTTTCTTACATTCAACAGCAGAGACAAACTGCATACACCAAAGTGTGCGCAATTGAAAGATCTATTACAAACACCCACTTGCTGTATTTGAATTTTTAAAATACACTTAAAGCATTAAATGTATTTAGGAAGTTAAAACAAGTGGTTAGAATCATATGGTCCGTGAAGTGGCTTTTCGTAAAATGGGAACTAACTTTATGGTCTGTCAGGTGGCGTTTCGTATTGTCCCCTAATAAACAAACAAACAAACAAACAAATTAGAGTGATGGGAGTATCAAAAAGAGACCGGTTTAGAAATGAAAACGTCAGGGCAAAAAAGTGGGTACAACGTCAGCCTATTGTCTATTATCTTTCCCCATTTGGATAATGTAATTGGTTCCACTCTTGCCGTTAAGCGTAGGGGTTGGAGCTTTAATGTGCTTTCCAGGGCTAGATAAGTCGCTCTTGTGTTATATCTGTGTTTATTTCTATCTCTCTCTCTCTCTCTCTGCCGTTTTAACCCGGATTGGGGCATAGGCTCTCAACCAACTCATGCCAAGTCTTCCCATCTCTAGCTATCTCCTGCTGTTCCCTCCAGAGTGTTTATTTAGTGTGATCTTAATATTGTTTTTCCATCATTGCATGGTCTGCCTTTGGCTCTAGTACCTGATCTATTTTTATTGTATGCTAATATTGATGGTTTGTTGTATTCCATTCTCATTAAATGTCCAAACAACTGTATTTATAGCATCAGTACTGAACTTCATCACGATACAACAAATTAAATGGTTCGGCCACATAAACAGATTGCCAGTGTGCCTCAAAGAGCAATGCTACTACGATACAGCGGATACAAAGAAAAAGGCAGTCAATGCAAAAGGTGGACCTCAGCGATCACAGAGGTAACGAAAAACACTTTTTCTGAAGCTCATATAATAAAGCCCGTTCTAGAAATCTCTTCTTATCCTGACGCTGCGAGGAAAAACAGGATTAGAGAAACGAAAGAAAGAAGAAAAGACAGGCTATACTGAACTCACGGCGACAACAAGGGCGAGTCATCTGGCTCTGCAACGCAAATTTAAAGCTCCCACCCCTACGCTTAACGGCAAGAGTGGACAACCAATTCCATCAACCCCCTGGGGAAAGACAATAGACGTATTCAATATAAAAAAGACTCCACTTATTAACTCTTTCACTGTAACCCTTTCGCTGCTAAATACTGTTCTGAAGGCTGAGCTAAAAATAGATGCCCTTTGTTTCTAGGTCACAAACGTGAATGTATGCCTATAGCAGTGACAGTAGAAATGTATAACATGTTAACACGTCTTTAACCCACAGAGGAGAGATAATAACAGCCGTGTTAATGCGTCTTTAGAAGTGAATGGTAAAAACGTATATATACGTCTTTAGCAGCTAAAGGGTTTTAATTATTTCGACTCCTGGGCGCATCTATTTTGTTATACAAATTTAATATTTAATGTCAAGTAGTTTAGACCTTAATAACTCAAGTATCATTTCTTTGAAATGTGATATATTATCGAGTTATTTCATCGGACAAACACAATCCGACATATTGGCTTCAGGAAGTTATAAAAACAACCTAAGCCCTTATATGGTCTTAAAAGTCTTCTTCTTTGTCGTCACACTGCTACCGGGTTGTTGCCCAGTGTCGTCACACTGCTACCGGGTTGTTGCCCAGTGTCATCACACTGCTACCAGGTTGTTGCCCAGTGTCGTCACACTGCTACCGGGTTGTTGCCCAGTGTCGTCACATTGCTACCGGGTTGTTGCCCAGTGTCGTCACACTGCTACCGGGTTGTTGCCCAGTGTCGTCACACTGCTACCGGGTTGTTACCCAGTGTCGTCACACTGCTACCGGATTGTTGCCCAGTGTCGTAGTTTTCTGTTTTTGTCTTGCGCTGTTCTGGTGGCTTGTGTGATTGTTATCTTTGCTCTTTCACAGGATTCTGCCACGCCATCTAACCATCTTTTCCGTGGTTTTCTTCTTGCCTTCTTTTCCGATATTCTGTTGTAGAAGACTCTGTATACTGTGGAGTTTGGATGCATTCTTATTAAGTGGCCAAACTACGCTGAGAGCCGCGGTGGCGTAGTTGTTAGTGAACTCGCTTCTCAAGGCTGGTGGTCTGGGTTTAGCTCCCGCAATGCGCGTGGAATTTTTCCCGACCACGACGGCTCTCAGGTCGACCCAGCCTCAACTGGGTACCAGACATGCTCTGGGAAAGTAAAGGCGGCTGGCGTGATGCTAACCACATCACCCATCGTGTGCCGACGGTCAATGAAAAATACAGGCCTAACACTGTATTGACCTATATACCACGAGGTATGAAAGGGTTCCTTTTACTTTTTTTTACAAACCACTTCATTCTTTGTTTCTCTATTTTTTCATATAAATTCCACCTATTTATTTATACAGAAATGCACTTACCTTCTATAAGCACTGAAACATCTACAAAACAAGAAATAGACAGCTCAGCATAACTAACGTTAATCACAGGGTCGAATCCTTGAGACAACCACACTAACTTATCTTCTCAAACGTGACCGTAAATCTCTCATTCATGGAGGAATTTATTCCGATGTGTTATAAATATAGACACCATATGGAGACTAGACTCACAGCGACGTGCTGGTTTTATGAACGAACTATCTAATGAGTGGTTGGGTTGAGTTACACGTTCCATCGCTAGGGAGAAACTTACGCGCGAGATAGAGCACGCTTTGAACTTCTTCCTTATCTGTGTAAGAGCGAATGAGCGTGGGTGAAAAATAAAAAGTGTGGTAGGAGAATAAACAAATGCAAATGAATAATCATCATCATGTGGAATATCTGGTAGCGTAAATGAATGATAACTAAAACAATATCATCCCATTGTAGAAACATAGTGGCTAAGTGGTTAGAACATTGATTTACGTTACGAAGGTCGTGGGTTCGAAACCGGGCAGAACTGTTCTGCTTACCTGTGTATTTTTTCTAGATTGATTGATTGATAGGACCATTGCACTTCGGTGAGTAACCATGTGTACTCCGATCTCTTTCTTACACTGGAAGGTATTCGCGGAAGAGCAACACACCGGAAGCAAGGGCAAGGGTCCCTGATATAATTTTGATAATGATAAAAATATTTTGTACGAATTTTATTTGTAATCTTTTTTTGATGAATTTTGCCCAGGCAGCGGCTTACCAGCCTGCTCTTCTCGATTTTTACCCGCCAATGGTTCTTTTGTGTCATCAAATTGAACACGGGACCTCCTTTTTATCGCCCGTCTCCGATAGTACTAGGAACTCGATCTCACCTACACTGGGATTAGGGATCTCTGGAAAAACATCCCGAGGGAGCGAACCGGTTCTAGTAATATTGAAGAAAATAAAACGGAAGTCTCAAGTTCAAGTAAAGGTAAGCACTTAAAAAAAAAAGATTCATAAATTGAAAATCAATAAGAATAGGAAGCAAAGCTAGTGCCTGAGAAAAATTCGACCAAAAAATATTCTACAAAATTGTCACCATCTTAATTAAAAACTACATCGTAGACAGGTGCTACTGAGTTCGTGAACTGACGTTGAGATCTTCCTGTGTAAGAATAATATCAGAGCAAACATGGTTATTCATCAAAGTGCAATTATATTGGTTCTATCAATCGATTTTGTAGGACATATTTCGCTCGGGTTTTGTCGGGCTTCCAGTGGGAGCAAAGAATAGTAACACTGCGGCCTACAAGGTATGTCGTAAGAGGCGACAGAGGTAGGGTCTAGGAAGCTACCTAGTAAATAAATAGTGTAGGAGAAACCGGATGTGCTGGCCTTCTTGTAGGCGCATAACTGGCACAAAGTACAATCGTTTTTTTAGTCTTGGATCATATACAAATCACGTGTCAGCGTGTTCGTAGCGTGTTGGACTGCGGGTGACTAGCCCTCTGTGAGTGCGGGTTCAATTCCGCGGGCTGGCAGAAAAACCACAAGTTCCCCAGATTCACGGTGTTCGTGGCACCGAACCGAAGGGTTACGATGTCCATGGCAACGAGCCGAAGAGCTGAAAGCTCAAGTGCTTCTGGATCGGAAAAAAAAATACAAATCACAAAGAGTGATAACAAGTGGTCGATATGGTGCGGACCAAGAAGAAAACGTATGACTTGTTTACGACATCTGAAATTGATTGTGTCATTGTATTTGTTCTTCAAATACGTAAATATCCTTTGTTTATTTACTTTTATTATTCATTGTTTGTCTACAGATTATTGTTTACTGTGGTTGGTAGTGACGTCATGGAAGGGATATGTCACGATTTGCATTTCATTGCTTATATATTGTTTATTTATGGAGATATGGTGTACCTGAGAGACAACATAAGACACTATTTATGAAGCACTCATAAAATATCCTGATGCTGTGAGGAAAAACAGGGTTTGAGAAAAGAAGATATGGTGACCGATTGACTAAAAGCGGTGTTATTTCTTGAAGGAAACGTCCGGTGTTCGATCCCTTAGTAAGGTGACCTAGTTCCCCCAGTTAGGGAGAAAATAAAACCGATGACTTCCGCACGCGTGGCGACAGTTTCGGTGAATCGACTTTATATCCTCCGCACTATACAATTCCTCAGCGTACTCTTAGAATTTTCTATAGAAGTTTCTAACCTCCAGCGGCTTACGTGGATTTACTGTCCAGGGCATGCGGGTGTTTACGGTAATGAGAGAACGGACAGGCTAGCATCAACAGCATCGATTGTTGGGGAGTTGAAGATGGATAAGATAGATATTCTTCGATCTCTTCGCGACTGCCTGTTGGATGAAGACACTAAAATAGATGCTGAATCGATCAAGTGATTTAAGCAGTTTGGAGTTACCCGATGTACAAGTAAAACTGGATACCTGATTGGCAGAGTGAAGAGTATGTTTACCCAGCGAGCCACAATAACCATCAGTATGCATACTCTTCGATATCTGCACTGAGTGCATTGACGTCAGTTTAGTACCCAATAACCAATCATCATCATCATCAAGGTGCGTATCCTTTATAGGACGTTGCTCTCTTTGCAGCACATCTGAAATTCACTCTGTCTCTTGCTAGTTCACCCACTTCGTCGATGGTCATGTTCATGGTTTCTTTAATATCTTGTAGCCATCTTCTTCTTGGTCTGCCTCTGCGTCCTGGAACCCTGCCTTCTAGTATTGTTCTTTCCATGCCATCGTGACGCTTGATGTGACCAAAGTATGTAATTTTTCTGTATAGTATGTTGTTTATCAGCCAATTCTCTTTAACATTTAGTTCTTTCAGGACATCAGTGTTCTTTCTTTTTCTGTCCATGGTATTCGTAGGATCTTTCTGTAGCATTTAGTAACCAATAAGCAATAACTCACAGAAATAAGAACATTATTGATTGTTTTCGATGAAGATAAATCTATTTAAATCATTAAAAATATCGAACTCAATCCCATATAAGAAATTGAACGAAATACCTAGGATTGTACGGTATAGAGAAATTACTTCAAGGCCCTATGGACGATTGAGCAAAAACAGGTCAATCGCCTATTTGCTCAGTATTACCGCAGCCACCCTAACGATTTTCTCCAGATCTGATCTGATCCAGTCTGGCCACCTTAGATTTGTTGATTTTCGTACATTGCATTAAAGGCCCTATGTAACGTATAATAACAAAAGTTAAAATAAAGACATATCCCTTACAGGTCTTTGCCATCCACCACATTAAACGAGTCATTGATTTTTCTAGGCACCACTTATACGTTCAGTAGCTAGTCATTGCTTTCTGAACGGTGCGTATATTGATACAAAATAAAATAATATATTATTTACAAATAAACAAACATGTCAATATCTGGTACCATATGTTCAAAGTTTCAAGGCACAGACGAGATTGTATTACTGGACATTGGTTCTGAAACTACACATTGTAGCATGAACGGACAAGAAAGTATTCAAAGAAACACGCCTATGCACATATATATACATATATATATATATACATATATATATATATATATATAAGAGAAGATGGAGATGTGTTGGGCACACCTTGAGGAGAAATGATCAAAGAATATCAAAGCAGGCATTGAAGTGGGATGCAAAGGGTTCAAGAAAGAGAGGTCGACCTAAAGAGACCCTGAAACGAACTTTGCTGAGAGAGGCAGGAAATATCGGTCTCAGTTCCATGGAGGAGATTGAGCGAGTTGCCCAGGATAGATCGGTATGGAGAAATTACTTGCAGGCCCTATGTAAAGTATAACGGTACGAGAGGAATTATTATTATTATATATATATATATATATATCACTTAATAAGAATGCATCCAAACTCCACAGTATACAGAGTCTTCTACAACAGAACATCGGGAAAGAAGGCAAGAGGAAGACCACGAAAAAGATGGTTAGATGGCATAGCAAAATCCTGTGAAAGAGCAAAAATAACAATCACCCAAGCCACCAGAACAGCACAAGACAAAAACAGAAAACCACGACACTGGGCAACAACCGGGTAACTGTGTGATGACAAAAGAAGAAGAAGATATATATATATGTCATGTCTCGTCTTTACAGACGGTCAATTAACATTTGTTGCTTTCCGTGTTGTGCCCGAGCCGAAAGCAACGATGATGTGACCTCTTTATTTGTGCCCAGCCGGTGCAGCTGATATTGGGAATGTGACTTGCCCATTTTTGCATAACCGCCTTCTCTACCCTGCTGTTTCATCCAATGTACATAGGTTTGGAATCAAGCAGGGTTTGCAGGGGATGTCAGAAGATAGAATGGAGTACATATATAACCATCAACTGCTTCTTAGGTTCCTCCCTCAGGATTTGTGGTCAAGGTTTGTTACTCTATCACTGCGCATATCATATCCGTGCTGACCCACCAGGGATTTTTATTGGGGTTTAAATATTCTCCTAGTCTTTAGTTCTCCCGAGCCACCACCCACAAGACAGTGGGTTTAACAGTTACAGATGGTACCGTCTACTGTCATACGGTAGCAGATGAAACATCCGATCTAACAGTGGGTTTAACAGTTACAGATGGTACATGCTGTGTAAACAACACACTGCAGTCATATAAGATCGTGACGTACTACATATCCCTTTAATAGTTGTTTCATCATTGACTGATGTGGGTTTAAATAACTCAACACATTCATACACTATAATCAATCAAGTGTCATACATGCTGGCGTAGACGATCATGTCTCTCCAAAGCTCTCTCTCTCTCTCCTTGATGCAGTTAATAATCTGTTCTGACGTCGATATTTTGTCCAACCACGATGTCAGACCACCCAACATCTTCTCTCTCTGTCTTCCACGATCTCTCCTCCCCTGAATTTTACATGTTGTCACCAAATGTTATATACCTTCTCTTCGCATTATTTGCCTGAAGAACCTTGATTGTCGGATTCTTATTCTTTTGATATGGTTTCTTTGTGTGCAGGTCTGTTTAAAAACCTCATTTTTTTTTTCTTCGTTGTGCATGAAATTTTCAGCATTCTTCTATATAACGTATCTCTGTTGCTTCCAATGATCTTATTAATTGCTTGTTCATTGTCCATGATACTCTGCCATGCATAAGTATTGGCTCAATATAGCACTGGAGTACTCGTTTTCGCACTGTCATTGGTCGTGAATTCACGCATAGTGTATTTTTCATTTTCATAAAAGCAGCTTTCGTTTGAGCTATTCTACTCCTAAGTTCTGTTTTACATCTTCCATCTGATATTAGGAATGTTCCCAGATACTTGAATCGATGGACTTGTTTCATTGTTGTGTTATTTATTTTGATATTACATTTGAGTATTTCCTGTTTCTTGGAGACAACCATAACCTCTGTTTTCTTTATATTCATGCTTAATCCTTTCTTTTCACTTTCTCTCACTAGTATGTCTATCAAGTCTTGTAGATCTTGCTCAATTGTAGCCATGAGAATTGTGTCATCAGCGTATCTTAGATTGTTCATGTTTTGTCCGCCAATTGTTATTCCTGCCTTTTCGTCTATATGTCGCATGATGTTTTCATTGTACACATTACAACAAAAGGAATAACAAAATTAATGAATCTGTAACTACAACAAAAGGAATAAAAAAATTAATGAATCTGGTTTGACTCGAAATTACCTTCATTCCAAAGAAACTTACAAGAAATAGACTTACTTGGGTACAAAATCCTGCCCACATAAGAAATATTTCATTCCTCAGCTCAAAATATATTCACAAACGACATTAAAAACAACAAAAGATGTCACTGTGAAATTTGTGAAATGGTCACGACAGAAGAACGACATTGACGCTACCGGTCTAAAAAAAACACACAAACGGATCTAAACATGTCAAAATAGTACTTGTTCAACTCACATCCTACACAACAGTAGCGATCTGCGAATAGCAAATACTCGCTACTCAAATACCAGTTGTGATCCGGATTCGAAATAGTTTAAATAATTCGCTACTTTTTGTAAATAAGATGCACAACGTGATATGAGCACACATCATCATCATGTGCCGACGGTAAAAAAATACAGACCTTACACCGTATTCCCCGATATAATAATAATAATAATAATAATAATAATACCTCTCGTAACGTTATACGTTACATAGGGCCTGCAAGCAATTTCTCCATACCGCTCTATCCTGGTCAACTCGCTCAATCTCCTCCATGAAACTGAGACCGATATTTCCTGCCTCTCTCAGCAAAGTTCGTTTCAGGGTCTCCTTGGGTCGACTTCTCTTTCTTGAACCCTTTGCACCCGACTTCAATGCCTGCTTTAATCATTTCTTGTCAATCTGTGTCCAACATATCTCCATCTTCTCCTTCTTATAACAGTTGTTACTAGTGGTTGACCAGACATTTCTCTGATTTCATCACTTCTCTTGAATTCTTGCCATTTTATATTCATTATTTTTCTCAGACATCTATTTTCTTTCTTTCTCGAATCCTGTTTGCCTCACAGCGTCAGGTCAGGAAGAGATTTCTAAAACGTACCCTATTTTCAAATACATTCAACTTGCTTTCTATATCTTTAGTCATTTTCCAACTCTCGCTGGCATTCCCTGATATACGTAAAGACATTTTTTTTTTTTATGAATGCTACTGTTCTGGAACATCTTGATATTAAAGTGAGTTGGCTATTAAAGAGCATAACATCCAAGGAAAATTTAAAAATGTCGGACACATCAAATGATATGAGTGCCTGGAGAAGATAATTTTGGAAGGAATCCTACCTGGAAGAAGAATGAGAGGAAGATCTAGAAGACGATGGGTGCAAGATGAAATTGATGATATGAGAATGACTGCTGCTGATGCCGGTTATCTTCCACAAAATAGCGAGATTTTCAGGACTGCTGCTATGGGAGCCAAGTTCCGGAAGGGACAAGCAACTTGATGATGATTAGAAAAAAGCGTTCGCCCGTGTGGTTACCGGGGCCCAAATTTGGGGTGTAAAGAATAGAACCACTGTTACCTGCCACGCATGTCGTAAGAGGCGTCTTAGGAGGTTTGGCTGAAATCGGATGCATGTGTCCTAAAAATGTAGAAGTATATGCGTTTAGGGGCCTACCAAACCAATATGCAACGTATACACGTTCTTGGTAAAGATCAAACATATCACAAAGAGTGATTAAAATTGGTCGTAAAGAACGAACGCAAAGAAGAAGAAGAAGAAAAAGCCTTCCTTTCTAATAGAGTTTATAGCTTACCCCAATCTTGAAACACCCAGCAATTCCAGTAGAGACTAAGAGATAGATTATAAATACAATTCCAGTAGAGACTAAGAGATAGATTATAAATACAATTCCAGTAGAGACTAAGAGATAGATTATAAATACAATTCCAGTAGAGACTAAGAGATAGATTATAAATACAATTCCAGTAGAGACTAAGAGATAGATTATAAATACAATTCCAGTAGAGACTAAGATTATAAATACAATTCCAGTAGAGACTAAGAGATAGATTATAAATACAATTCCAGTAGAGACTAAGAGATAGATTATAAATACAATTCCAGTAGAGACTAAGAGATAGATTATAAATACAATTCCAGTAGAGACTAAGATTATAAATACAATTCCAGTAGAGACTAAGAGATAGATTATAAATACAATTCCAGTAGAGACTAAGAGATAGATTATAAAAACAATTCCAGTAGAGACTAAGATTATAAATGCAATTCCAGTAGAGAGTAAGAGACAGATTATAAATACAATCTTCATACCAACACTGTGCTACCAGTGCCAAACATTGACACTGACAACAACAAAAAATTACCACATGTGAAATGAGTTGCTTGAAGAAAGTTGTAAATTAAACAAGGAGAGTGCATATAAGAAATAACTAAATTAGAAGAACAATCGGAACACCTTTTATTAGATTCATTGAAAAACAGAGACTTAAATGTGTTGGATATCTAATTAGGTTGAACCAGAAGCCCTGAGGAGGGGGCAAACATTACCAGCTCGTGGGAAAGAATAAATCAGTCAGATCCGTAACAAATAAAAGTCTACCCTCGTGTCGGTACGAGGGAAGATTGCAGTTGACTCCGCATCGGTGGCCTGGTGCAGATACATGTACTGGGCATGGTTTACCGAGCGCAAAACAACAAGTTGCATAACGAAACTACCCTCCCTGGGAAAAAGGCCGATACTTTACACGGTGTTTTATACGAGTAAGACGCCGTCTGAGGACAAGCTTATAAGCCCCGAGAAATGTTTCTAATCCGGAACGACCTCATAGTCAGAAAGGGCATAACAGCGTAACTCACTGTCTTCGCGTAGATCACAAAGCCCAAATATACGCCAAAGCTGATCGAAATGGCGAAGATCCGGGCCGACATAGTCGGCAGAAAGATCGTACCTAGGGAAAGTTCACCCTAGTAAATCAAAAGCTGGCTGAAACCGGACCGGCGAGCTTAGTCACCATGGGCGCACAATCGACCCGACGCAGATCACTCCGCTCTTGTCAGTGGACCAATTATACATCACAATAAGAATGATAAAATTCGAAGAACGATCGCTGAGAGAGAGAGGAGAGAGAGAGAGAGAGAGAGAGAGAGAGAGAGAGAGAGAGAGAGAAGAGCTGCAGGTGTGACAATAAGAGACACAATTAAAAATAAAGAAATCAGAAGAAGACTGAATGTGAAACCAGTCATGCAATTCATGAAAGAACAACTGATTAAATGGTTTGGATACCTGACAAGAATGCCCTGGTATCGTCTACCACATAGAGCCACACAGAAAAAGTATAACGAGTACAGATCAAGAGGAAGACCACGCGAAGTATGGAACGACGGCATCAAGAACAAACTTAATAAAATGAATAAAAGTTTGCAAAGTACATTAGTACAAACACCATACGATCACTCCGCCTCCCCTCCCCACTCCCATCCCCGCCAACACTTCTAGCTGTAAAGAAGTGATCAAGTAGCAATTATATAACGAGTATCTACTCATCATCATCATCAGGTGCCGTCTCCACATCGAAGGTTGGCTGCAATGAATCTCCAGCATCCTCTGTCTTTCGCCTTGGTGTTGCACACTGCCAGACTGTAACCTGTCCATTTCTTAAAGTTTCCTCCCACTTATCTCTCGGTCTTCCTCTTGCTCTTCCTCCCTCAACTTTCCCTCTAGTAAATGTTTTATCATGGTGTCATGTCTTTTATGTGCCCAAAATACTTTACTTGTCTGAATTTTATTTCTCTTAATAATTGTTTCTTCATGCCTAGTTTTCCTAAAACTTGTTTATTTGTCTGTTTTTCTGTCCATGAAACTCTGCTTATTCTTCTATATATCCACATCTCAAATGCATCAATTCTGTCTTCTAACTGCTTGTTCATTGTCCATGTTTCCGAGCCATACATTAATATAGGATATATATAGCATTTGATCATTCTCATTTTTAGCCTGTTTGTGATTTGTTTGGATGTCAGTAACTTTCTCATACTATTGAAATTATCCTTGGCCATTCCTATTCTATTTTTAATTTCTGTTATACATCTGCCATCATCTGTTATCATCTGACCGAGATAGGAGTAGCTTTTTACTTGATGTAGTAATTCTCCATGTATTTTTATATTCATTTTAGGTTTTTCCATTTCCTTGTTGATTACCATAGTTTTTGTTTTCTGTATGTTAATGTCTAATCCATATTCCTTGCTCCTCTCTTTCTCTTTAGCCTGTTACGCCCTTGGCGTTTAGGGCAGCAACAAACGTACACCATTCTTCCCTGTTCATGGCCTTCCTCTGTATTGTGTTCCAGCTATTATTCATTTCCTTCAGCTCTTGCTCTATCGTTCTCCTCCAGGTCGTCTTGGGTCTTCCACGCTTTCGCCTACCCTCTGGAGTCCATCTCAGTGCAGTTTTCGTGTCGGAGCCAGTCTCCATGCGCATCACATGTCCAATCCATCTCCAGCGTCGTCTTCGGATGATAGTGCCCATATTCTCTTGTTGGCATCGTGCAAGCAATTCTTGATTCGAGATAGTAATCGGCCAGTACACGCGTAAGATTTTTCGCAGACAAGTTGTATGAAAGGCGGAGAGTCTTGACATATCCTGTTCTGTCATTCTCCAGCATTCCGATCCGTACAGCAATGTTGACAGCACACAGCTGTTATAGATACTAGTCTTGGTTCTGATGCTGTTTTGGGCAGATTTCCAGGCGGTCTGAAGGGTCATGAATGCACTTCGTGCCTTACTCAGTCTGTTTTTAATGTCAGATCCAGCGCCTCCTTCATTGCTAATAACACTTCCAAGGTATGTGAAAGCGGTTGTATCTCGGAGGGTTTTACCTTCTAGTTTGACTGGTGCTGGGGTTGCTATGTTCAGAGTCATTACTTCAGTTTTCTTCTGATTTATTTTCAGCCCAACCATCTCACTATATTGGTTAAGGCGGCAGGTCTTTTCCTGGATATCTCTATGTGTATGAGATAGGAGTGCGATGTCATCTGCAAAATCTAGGTCTTCCAGAGTGGATGTGAGCGTCCATCTAATACCTCTTGCCTTATCTTCCGTTGTTTTACGCATCACCCAATCTATGACAGTGTTGAATAATAGGGCTGACATAACACATCCTTGTCGCACGCCTGTTTTTACTTCAAACTTTAGTTCTGAAGTTTCAACACTGCATGCAAACTTGCTGTAGCAGCTTTTATAATATTTATAAAACACAGTTGGATTCCATACCATCTTAAGATACGCCATAGACTTTCGCGGTGTATGCTATCAAAAGCCTTTTCAAAATCTACAAAGTTGATATAGAGTTTGCTTTGCCATTCTGTGCATTGCTCTATGATATTTCTAAGAACAAATATTTGGCCTATACAGCTCCGTCCTCTGCGAAATCCTGCTTGTTCCTTTCTTAGTTTCTTATCCACAGCATCAGTAATACGTTGTACGATGATTTTGCTTAAGATTTAACTTGGGACAGAAAGCAGTGTTATTCCACGCCAATTATTACAATCGGCAATGGAGCCCTTCTTGGGGATCTTGATGATGACTCCTCTGTTCCATGCATCAGGTATTATTTGGGTATTCCATATAGTAGTAAACAAGGGTTGCAATATATTAGCTGCAAGTTCTGGGTCTATTTTGAATAGTTCTGCGTTTAGTTATCATTCCCTGGTGCCTTGTTATTCTTAAGAGATTTAATTGCTGTAATGATCTCATCCCGGCTGGGTGTTTCAATGCCAATTTCTAATTCCTCTGTTGGCTCTGGTATGTCTGCTACTACCGTTGGCGGTGGTCTATTTAGCAATTCTTTAAAATGCTCTGTCCATCGTATTTCTTGTTCCTTTTCCGTTGTCAATAGTATTCCATTCTTATCCTTTATGAGAGTATTTGATCTCCTGTAATGTTTCCCGCTTATTAGCTTTGTAATTTTGTACACTGTTCCCTGATCACACTTTTTGCTGCTTCTTCTGCCTGCACTGCCAGGTCTTCAACATACATTCTTTTGTCAGCTCTCACAGCCCGTTTGATTTCTTTACTTGCGCTTTTGTACTGTTCTTGGTATCTTGCTTTCAGTCTTTCGGACTTTGCTTCTAACAATTTCTTTTTAATATTCTTCGGCTGTCTATTATTTTCCATGTTGTTGGTGTTATCCATTCTTTTCTTTTCTTTGTGCGGTACCCTAGACATGTTTCACTGCTCTGGCTATATATAGATGCTATGTTGTCCCATGTTCTATCTATGTTGTCAGTTTCATCCGTAGTTTCATTACTTTCTAGGTCTTGGAATCTGTTCTTTATCTGCATTATAAACTTATCCCTTACTTCCGTGTCTTTTAGTCTATCCACATCGAACCTCTTTTGGAAGTTTTTCTGTTGACCTGTTTTTCTTAGTTTAAGTTTGACATAAGCTGTGACTAGGTGGTGGTCGCTACCAACATCTGCACCTCTCTTGACTACAACATCTAGCAGCGAGCGTCTCCAGGGTCCATTGATCATTATATGGTCTATTTGGTTTTTATCTCTGCCATTAGGGGAATACCATGTTAATTTGTGGATATCTAAATGTTGAAATAGGGTTCCTCCTATAACGAGATTGTTCATGCTGCAGAAGTTTACTAAACGTTCCCATTTTCGTTCATCATACCACATCCATATTTTCCCATAGTTCTATAACTATGCGTGTTGTCTTGTCCGACCTTCGCATTTAGATCTCCCATAACAATGATAACATCATGGGATGGTGACTTGTCTAATTCTGCTTGTAGGTTTTCGTAGTAAGAGTCTTTCTTTGTATCTTCGCTATCATTAGTTGGCGCATAGCATTGTAGGATTGTGATGTTTGTATGCTTCCCCTTTAGTCTGATCTTAATCAAGCGGCTACTGATAGGTTTCCATTCTAACAGACACTTTTCCACGCCTTTTCTTAGGATTACTGCTACTCCTTCATGGTGTAGGTCATCGTCTCGTCCAGAAAAAGGACTGTTTCACCTGTTGCAGTGGTACTTCTTCCATTTCCTGTCCATCTGCTCTCGCTAACCCCTAGGATATGTAGATTATATCTTCTTATTTCTGCTGTTATTTGTGACAGTTTTCCGGTTTCGTACATTGTTCTTACATTCCAGCATCCAATTCTGGTCTTGGTTTTGGCATTCAGGACTTCCGTCCTCATGAAAGTAGCTTCCTTTCGGCTTTCACCACTTCCAGTCATGTGAGTCAATGACTCTGGTAGCCCTTCATGCCTGTAGATAGGTTGTATGTTTGTTGTTGTTTCCGTAACTTTAATTTTTTTAAAGGATGGGATCGTTAGTCCCAAGCCCAACCCCAACCTGGAGGACCAGGAGACCATGCTTCGTCTGTCCCTCTTCAGTGACCTTTCCGGCTTGGGTAACCCTTCCGGGAACATAAGTTCCCGCCGTCCTAGCTCACTGTATCATTGGAGCACGCAAGCCTCCCCACCACTACAAGGTAATGGCCTCATGGGGAGGATATTCCTTGCTAGTTCTGTCCAATTGGTTTACTAATTCTTGTAGATCTTGTTCATTTTCTGCTACCAATACTGTGTCATCTGCATATCTTAAGCTATTTATTATTTTTCCATTGATCTTGAGTCCTACCTTGAGTATCTACTATGTGTTTTAAATTAAACGTTAGTACCTAATACTTACTAGTAACGGAAACAAATTTAACATTTCGCAAGATTTTTTTGACTCGCCTGTGTCAAAGGTCAGGTCAACATACCCAATAACTTTCACAGTTCATAGCTTGTATTTTCTATATATCGTACTTTTAGAATGTACAAGAATAGAACAGAGTACTGGATTCTGGCGATAATTTCAATCCAAAAATCAATCATATTTGTGATTACAGCAGACACAAACAAATAAATCAATATGGGATGGCTTTTATTTCTGCACTTTTATGGACGCAAGCGGAGACACAATCAGGTACTTAAAACGAAGAGAGAATGGTGAAGGGGTTTTTCCGTTTCTAAAAGAATGTGGGAATAATTTATTCCTAGGCACAATTCTATATTTAGAAGTTAGCGTCAGATCCTATCACGTACCGACACGTTTAGAGAGTGGTCTTGGAGCTAGGCTTATTTGCCGAGATATGGCCTTATCTGTTTAGGCTACACGTACAGAATGCTCTCTCTCTCTCTCTTGATATATATATATATAATATATATATATATATATATATATATATATATATATATATATATATATACTAGAACCTATATATATATATATTTACAGATATTCATATAGATAGATCGACAGGCAGATTAGATTAGATTACACACTATTGTTGCAGGGGCCCGGAAAAGAAGCAAAAGATTAGTACCACTGCGACCTACAAGGCAAGTCGTAAGAGGCGTCTGAAGTAGGGGCCTATGGAAGTTATTCTATTAAATAAAAAACGTCACAGAAATCGGATGGGCAGACCTATTTGTAGGCACATAACTGGCACAACGTACAATCGCTCTTATGCTCAGAGTACATACAAGTCACACAGTGGTTAATAAGTGGTCGATATGGAGCGTTTGAAGAAGAAGATTAAATTAGATAAGATTGGATTAGATTAGACAGACAGATAAGATTAGATTAGATAGACAGACAGATAAGATTAGATTAGATAGACAGACAGATAAGATTAGATTAGATAGACAGACAGATAAGATTAGATTAGATTAGATTAAATTAGATTAGATTATATCAGACAGGCAGGTAAGATTAGGTTAGATTATATTGTAAAGACAGACAGATTAGATTAGAATATAAAAACAGACAGATTAGATTAGATTATAAAGACAGACATATTAGATTATAAAGACAGACAGATTAGATTATACAGACAGACAGATTAGATTAGATAGACAGACAGATTAGATTATAAAGACAGACAGATTAGATTATAAATACAGACATTAGATTATACAGACAGACAGATTAGATTATACAGACAGACAGATTAGATTAGATAGACAGACAGATTAGATTGTAAAGACAGACAGATTAGATTATAAAGACAGACAGATTAGATTATAAAGACAGACATTAGATTATACAGACAGACAGATTAGATTATACAGACAGGCATATTAGATTATACAAACAGACATATTAGATTATAAAGACAGACAGATTAGATTATACAGACAGACATATTAGATTATACAAACAGACAGATTAGATTATACAGACAGACAGATTAGATTATACAAACAGACATATTAGATTATAAAGACAGACAGATTAGATTATACAGACAGACAGATTAGATTAGATAGACAGACAGATTAGATTATAAAGACAGACAGATTAAATTAGACTATAAAGATAGACAAGGATAGATAGATTATCTTACTTATTTTTGTTTACAGTATATTGTGATCACCTTTTTAAAAAATAGCATCATGGGCTATTGCCGGTGCTACATAGTTCGTGCACTGTCGTTGAGATCTTTCTGTGTAGGAAAGAGATATTAGCACATATGGTTATTGATTGAACAACAATCGTGATGGTCCAATCAATCAATCAATTAATCAATCAATCAATTAATCAGACCACTATTTGGGTATTAGTCTTCGAAAGTCACGATATTCCAGGCACCTTGAACAAGTTTAAACATTTTTTTTCGAAATGAAAAAAAATCGATAGCAACACATCACCACCGCTACATAAAGAAATAGCCTCTGTAGAGGGTATCTATGTTTAATGATATTTATGCGCCCACAAATAGGCCAACCCATCCGATTTCTGCCACGCTTTTTATTTACTAGGGGAGCTTTCCTAGGGACCTACATATTCGCCTCTTTTTTTCGATCCAGAAGCACTTGAGCTGAAAGCTCTTCGGCTCGGTGTCATGGACATCGTAACCCTTCGGCTTGATGCCACAAACACCGTAAATCTGGGGAACCTGTAGCTTTTCTGCCAGTCCGCGGTGTTGAACCCGCACTTACAGAGGACTAGTCACCCGTAGTCCAGCGCGCTACGAACACGCTGGGCACGCGGGCCATATTCGCCTCTAACGCCACGTTGTGTAGATCACAGTGTTACTATTCATTGTTCCCGTTGCGAGCCCAAGAAAGACACGGGCGGGTGATAAAATTAAACACTTCAATCATCTCTGTGTCACGGATGTTACACACTGCATTATTTATGACAGTAGAAATCTACAATAACAACACCGTAAACCGGACATTGCCATACCGAAAGTTGAACTGTGTATACACAATGTATATATATATATATATACATATATATATGTTCGGGCAAGTGCCTGTTTTGACAGAGTATCGATTCCTGTATTTCTTGTTTTGAATTATCTAACTCTTTATTTCTATCTATCTCTCTCTCTTTCTCTCTCTCTCTCTCTCACACACACACACACTATTTACTTATCCCCTTTGGGAGTGTCTATGGCGAAGTGGTTAAGATGTTTTTATGTCGTTCTGAAGGTAGAAGGTTCGAATCCGGACCGAGCCACATGTGCAATTATTTCATGAGATTCTAAGATTGTTGTTGGGGATACGGAGTTCGAGCTTTGTGCAACACTCTTGGTAGATCGTTTGCCATTTCTGCTGACAAAGACAGAGCCATAGCTCCAGTGCAATGAAGTCATTACTTCGCCTTCAGACCCATTTTAGACATACCCACCACATATATCCTTCTTTCACTCTCATATTATTTATCATTTTCTTTCCATTCTCTCCTACTCTCTTACCAATCTCCCCCAAACTCTCACCAATCTCTCCCACTGTCAACAGTTTCTCCCATTCTCTTAAAACCCAATATCTCCTTAATTTTCAGCTACCTTTCTCTTTCTATCGGCTGGCGTGATGCTGACCACATCACCCATCGTGTGCCGACGGTCAATGAAAAATACAGGCCTAACACTGTATTGCCCTATATACCACAAGGTATGAAAGGTTTCCTTTACTTTTACTCTCTCTCTCTATACCTATCCCCATCTCTCTCTCTCATTTTTTCTCTCTCTCTCTCTGTCATTTCTCTTCAATTCTCTCCAATTGAAAATGAAAATCGTGGCGTATCCCAAAGGACGTAGCCATCAACCACAGTAAACGAGTCATTGATTTTCTAGGCAACACTTATACGTTCAGTAGTTTGTCATTGCTTTTTGAACGGTGAGGTCTATTTTTACCTTTTGTAAAAATTCCCGGAAACGAATTTGCTTCCAAACTTGCCCACCGTGGGGTTTGAGCCAGGTACGCTTGGGTTTGTGATCGAGCTCACTACCGCTTGAGCTACAGGCGCTCACATTAGTTCCATATAAAGACAAATACTACCCTTTACATCCCCCCCCCCACTACCTTTCTATTTATCAATATCTTCCTCTCTACTCTCAGACTACATCCTATACTATCTCTTTATGCTGGTCTACCTGTAGACGCATAGCTGCCATAACGTAAATCACTCTAAGGCTCAGATCACATACAAATTACACAGAGTGGTTAACAAGTGGTCGATATGGAGCGTTCGAAGAAGAAGAAGAAGATACTATCTCTGTCTATCTACCTCTCCGTTTCTGACTCTCTTACCATCTCACATTCAGTCCATCACGCTGACATCTTTGTATCATCTGTAACACACATGTTATCATTTTCAATATCAGCATAAGGAGTGGGGGAGACGTGTGTACGTGAGCGCATGGATGTATCTAATATTACGATGATGCACGGAAACCTATAATTCTGAGGTGGTCAGACCGGATCTGATCAGATCTGGAGATAACCTTGGGGAGGCTGCGATAATACTGAGTAAACGGGTGATTTCGACGTGGACCATAAATTACAGTCTACCACGGGCTTATGAAACGGAACAAAACATATATCAACTCAGTCGGATTACTAGAATGAGTTAAGTCTGGACATGCACATGGGCGTCGACATACATCTCCCAAAGGAGACTGTGGGGAAAGGTAGGGAAGTGGGGGGAGAGGCAAAATGAGTAAAAATAATTTTACTTGAGAGTTTACCACGCGAAAATGGGAAAGTCCAGATTCGCAATAAACTGTTCTATCAGAACATCAGTTTTAAGGAAGGGAGGGTGAGGGAGAAAACTCCTCCACCTTGACTTAAAGTATGGTTGCCCTTGACTTAAAGTATAGACACCCATGGACAAGCAAATGGATAAAATATTGACACTCTAAACCATAGATTCCGAAACTTTTTCGGCCCACCGTCCACTTTGCAGGACATAAACTTTGTAACACCGTCCACTTTGCACGACATAAACTTTGTAACACCGTCCACTTTGCACGACATAAACTTTGTAACGCCCACTTTGCACGACATAAACTTTGTAACGCCCACTTTGCACGACATAAACTTTGTAACGCCCACTTTGCACGACATAAACTTTGTAACGCCCCCCCCCCCCCCCGCCCGTTATAACAGTTTGCCAACGCCCCCACCCCCAACATCTATTTTCACTTTGACATAAAAAATTGATATATATTTCTGTCATACACGGTCAATTTTCAAATGATTATATACATGAAATAGAAAATTGATGAAAAAAAAAGTATCGTGCAAGATGGGCATAAGATGAAATAAAATGCAGAATTCAAATTGTTAGCGTCCACTGGGGGTTGGGTGGGGAAGGGGCGGAGGGGGGATCGGTACCGCCCACTTTGGGAACCCATGCTCTAAACTCTAAACAAACCGTTCATCATAATTACTGATGAAAGAGATACATTTTGGTCATATTCCCACGTAAAAAAGCGCTTGACAGTTCAAAATCGAGAAGAGCAGACTGGAAAGTCGCTGCCTGAACAAAATTCATTACAAAGATTAAACAATAAGACTTCTCCAAAAATATTGTCACCATATTCTAAATTACACCAGGAATCATCGACGGTTGTGCAACGATGTTCGTGCACTGTCGCTCAGATCTTCCTGTGTAATAAAAATATATCGGAGCAAATGGTTTCAGTTTCAGTTTGGAATATCTTCATTGCACTCCGGACATATCCATAGGTGCTTCGCAATATCTCCACCAGCGTTCAGCGACTGACCGTACCAGTTCGATTTTGATTGATGAGCCTACTCATGTACTTGTTATGCTGTTCTTTTCTTGCTACTCCAATCTTCAAACCCAGCTCCTGCAATCAAGTAGGTGACGTGGATTGGTTCAAATGAAAATCTTCTTTGCGGTCACACTCTATGAGGGCGTTCAAAATATCAGCTCTATCCATTGGCTGGCCCTCTGATATGGTGGCAGAGCCAGCCACCCTGGTTACTCTTCAACACCTTTCAATTCCTAACGGAGCACATGTCTTCAGCAAACCTCTTCTAGCTCCTTCTCTCTCCTGCCATCCCTTCCAATTCTTTCAATGTTTTATCTATCCTTCTAATATCACTCTCCATCTCTCTTCACCAGGTATAACAACTAGGCCTTTCCCTACTCCTTCTTCCCTACGGGTTCCAAAACAGTGCCTGTCTCGGCAATGCTTCCAGACGGTCTTCTAAATGTGTGTTCTATCCATCGCCAGCGTCTCTTCCTTAGCTCTGTCTCCACTGGTATCGGCTTAGTTCTTTCTCTGAATTCCTCGTTCGTAATCGTATCATACCATCTCAGTCCCTCTATTCTACATAAACATCCATTTATGAAGGTCTGTACATGGTTGCTCACCGAAGTGCAATTATGATGGTCCATCAATCAATCAATCAATCAATCAATCAAAAGAATACTATTTCTACAACATACTAAAAGATTGCAATATCTGATGTATCAATGTGACACATACGAAACAACGATAGCATTTATATTTTAAAAACCATGATTTAGTTCACTTATGATTCATTATGTGTGTTTGTATGTTTCCCTGAAAAAGACTTATAGTCGATACTTTAGATATTTGTTAGTTTTAATATTTCATTATTCATTTTTGCTTGCATATGTGATACCATTCATACATGTCTTTGTCCTGAAATGCCAATTCATTACGTGTCCCCTTAGCCACCTCTCCGGTTTCTTCAGATCTGATCTGGTCCACTCTGACCACCTCAGATTTGTATGTTTTCGTACCTCGTATTACAGAACAATCATAAGAAGTGATGAAATCAGAGACATGTCTGGTCAGCCACTAGTGACAACTGTTATAAGAAAGAGAAGATGGAGATATGTTGAGGAGAAATGATCAACGAATATCAAAGCAGGTATTGAAGTGGGATCCAAAGGGTTCAAGAAAGAGAGGACGACCTAAGGAGACCCTGAAACGAACTTTGCTGAGAGAGGCAAGAAATAACGGTCTCAGTTCCATGGATGAGATTGAGCGAGTTGTCCGGAATAGAGCGATATGGAAAAATTACCTGCAGGCCATATGTAACGTATAACGGAACGAGAGGAATTATTATTATTACAGAACAAGCGATATGATGTAACTAACAAGGATGATAACATCATCACTGCTATATACGAATATATTTAACATGTTTTTGTGAATTAGAATGCCTGTTCATGTCTGCTACTATGCATCATTCACGTGGAGCATATATTAACTTCACCCTCAGATTGAAAGTTACATGTGTCATCTCACGAAGAGATAATATGCGGAACAAATATGTGAATATATTCAAAGTACTTAACGCAAACAAAATTGGACTGATTTTTTATTTGTCCGATGCTTGTTTGACTGCAGGAAACAAAAGGTATGCTTGTATGATATATATGTTTTAGTTTAGTTAAGTCGCCAGATTATCATTACGGCACATTGAACCAATTAGTTCATTAGTGCACAGATCTCTTCCTCAGTAAGTCTCTCAGTTTAGTTTAGTTAAGTTTAGTCTCAGATCATCATTACGGCACATCGAACCAATTAGTCCAATAGTGGACAGATCTCTTCCTCATTGTCTCTCATTGTGGGTCAAAAACGACACCGGTTCTGCGTTGGTTTACTATTCTTTTTTTGCTACTAGAAAAGTGCTCTTGTCTAGCTACATCATATTTGATTTGGTATTCTTGCAATCAATGATCTACTGTCCTGTGCATGCGGGTATATGCGACACTGAGAGAGCGGACAGGCTTGCATCAACAGGTTTGTTCGGGAGTTGAAGATGGATAAGGGGAGTGCTCTTTGGTCTCTTCGCGACTGCCTGTTGGATGAAGATACTAAAATAAATGTTGAATCGATTCAGCGATTGAAACAGTTTAGAGCTACCCGTTGTACAAGTAGAACTGGATGCCTGAGAGGCCGAGTGAGGAGTGTGTTTAACTAATAAGCCACGGGAACCATCAGTATGCATACTCTTCAACATCTGTTGGTGGTGGATTTAGCACATATGGGTCTGCCCGAATTGCAATCTCGTCAGGTTAGTAACCAATAACCAAATACACAATTAATTGCTTTAACTATGACTGTGCACCTTTCATAAGCTCTTTAGTCGCATTGATTTGCTACGTAGCTTTGAGAATACAAAATAAATGGACACTGACAACAAACGATAGAAGAAAACTAGTCACGACAGAGATGAAGTGTCTATGCAGAATGCTGGGTGTAACAAGAAGAGACCGGTTGAGAAATGAAGACATCAGGAAAAAGTGGGTACAACATCAGTACTAGACTTCATCAAGAAACAACAAATTAAATGGTTCGGCCACGTAAGCAGATTACCAACTGACAGTGCACATCACAGAGCAATGCTGCTCCGATACAATGGGTACAAAGCAAAAGGCCGGCCACGTAAAAGATGGACCTCGGAGATAACAGAGGCGACGAAAGAGACTATCTACGAAGCGCATACAAAGGCCCGTTTTAGAAATCTCTTCTTGACCTGACGCTGTGAGGCAAACAGGATTGGAGAAAGAAAGAAAACTAAATGTCTCGACTTCGCGTATTCACGATCTTCTAGAACTATAAATGAGAGCATTTCATCCCTGAAGGTATTAAAATGTTCCGGGACATTTTATGTGTGTTGGTAACTAAAAAACATGTTAAGAATATTAGTTATATGAGGAATATCATCATAGCACTCCGGACAGATTCATAAGTGCTCTGATCTCCGCCTCAACAAATCCAACATGTCCAGCGGCTCAACATGCTAGTTCGATATCGATTAATCAATATTTTTTGCATAGTTGGTATGTCGTTATTTTCTGGCTGTACCAATATCGACACCCATTTCTCTCAATCTGGTCAGCGAGTGGGATTCACAGCCCTGAAACTCTTCTGTTCGGAAAGATTCTCTCAATGCGTTAATAATGTTATGTCTGTCCGTTTCAGCTTCCTCTGATATCGTAGCAATGCCCACCAATCTATCAGCTAATTCATTAGTTAAGTTTATAGTCAAAGAATCTCTCACACGTCCATGCTCTTTCCTTGTTTTACCCGTTTCATCCTTTTAGGCACACATATATATGCTAACGGCCTGACAAGATGGAGTTTAACACACAACTAACCATTGTCGATTACGTGGTCATCATCATCATGTTCTCAATACCTTTGGGAATCGGAGTTCTGTTTGCCTACAAAGATCGCAAGAATACAACAAGAGAAGAGTACCTGTTGGGTGGACGGAAGATGTCTTTGTTCCCCATCACCATGTCTTTGTTTGTAACTTATCAGGTAAGACTCACTCGAATGTCTTTGTTTGTAACTTATCAGGTAAGCCTCACTCGAATGTCTTTGTTTGTAACTTATCAGGTAAGCCACACTCGAATGTCTTTGTTTGTAACTTATCAGGTAAGCCTCACTCGAATGTCTTTGTTTGTAACTTATCAGGTAAGCCTCACTCTAATTAATTTGTAGCTCTTGATGCGACGAAAGCTCATACACGGACCCGTTTTAGAAATCTCTTTTGACCTGACGCTGTGAGGCAAACAGGATTCGAGAAAGAAAGAAAGACTAGGGACAACATCTCACTGACTGCAAAACAACAGATGATCAATATCATTTTCACGCCTACTTTGTAGTTACCAGAGTCAAACTTGGACAATGAGCAAAGCACAGTCACAAAAAATAACTACAAGTGAAATGCGATGATTACAAAAAGTTACAAAATAACAGCAGAAAAGACAGTCACCAACATCAGCATAAGAAATAAAGTTGGATCAGAATCTTGCATAAATTACATTGAGAAACAAAGAATGAAGTCGTTCATATGAATGTAGCTAAACGACACTGTATACAGTCTTCAACAACAGAACATCCAGGAAAGAATGCGAGAGGAAGACCATGAAAAAGATGGTCAAATGGCATAGCAGAATCCTGTCAAAAAGTAAAAATAGCTATCCCCCAAGCACTAGTATAGCCACTCATCAAAGCAGCGCGAGACAAAAACTGAAAAACCATGACATTGGGCAACAATCCGGTAACAGTGTGACATTGGGCAACTACGCGGTAACAGTGTGATGACAAAAGAAGAAAATAGAAGAAAAAGATACCTTTCTCTCTCTCTCTCTCTCTCTCTCTCTCTGTCTCTCGCGATCGTTCTTAAGCCGTTTTTATCATTCTATCGTGATATATAAACAGCCAAACATCAAGAACGGAATGTGCAAGACCCAATGTCCTTATTAGGACAAACACTGAACAAGACCCAATGTCCTTTTTAGGACACACACTGAACAAGACCCAATGTCCTTGTTAGGACACACACTAAACGAGACCCAAAGTCCTTATTAGGATAAGCAGAGTCCATACCAGGACAAGTCCCAGGCCACATGGCCACACCAAGAAAAAGGCCAATACGCTCTGATATAACCAAAAAGACGTAGGTCTTAGGTTGAAAGGGCCGTGCCTCGGCTTAACGAGGCTTTAATCCCTTAATAAACAAACAAACAAACAACGGAATGTACGTACACAAGCCTTCAGTACCTATTGGAGTTCAGGTGCTTATCCTTCGGTGGTGTGTTTGATTTCAACCAGCGTTTACTGGGTTCGCTCTCAGTTAGCCTTCGGCTATCCCCTTATTGAGATACCTTTCAATACGCTATGTATTTTACAGATTGATCTCTGATGAGATTTTTGGAACATACAATTTAGAACATACAAAGGCCAGTTGGTTTCCTCGAGTATGGAACGTCAAGTGGTGAATTTTTTTCCGATCCAGAAGCACTTGAGCTTTTCAGCTCTTCGGCTCGGTGCCACGGACATCGTAACCCTTCGGTTCGGTGCCACGAACACCGTAAATCTGGGGAATCTGTAGCTTTTTCTGCCATCCCGCGGAATTGAACCCACACACACAGAGGGATAGTCACCCGTAGTCCAACGCGCTACGAACACGCTGGGCAGACGGGCAAGTGGTGGATTTAATCCCCAATCTTCTTGTGTCTGAGTTGATTGGCGGATGCTTTCGCATTATGATAATCCTTTCCACTTATTTGAAACCTATATATCACCACATCTAAAGAAAAGAGGATCTAAAGTCGCAGGATTGACTTCAAAGCACCGGGTTTTACACCATATGACTCGGTCCCTCTCCGCAGAAATGGCACGCCACCTACAGAGAGTATTGTACAAAGCATGAACTCCGACGCTACAGCAAGAATCCTAGCCCTTTCGCTGCTTCATACTTTCTGAAGGATCAGCTAAAAATAGCTACTCTTTGTTTCTAGGACACAAACGTGAATGTACGCCTATAGCAGTGACAGTAGCAATGTATAACGTGTTAACACGTCTTTACCCCACAGAGGAGAGATAATAACAGGCGTATTAATGCGTCTTTAGAAGTGAATGGCAAAAACGTATATATACGTCTTTCGCAGCTAAAGAGCTAGGGGTTTCCAGAACAAAATGTACTCGTGGACACAACGGTGCTATAAGGATTCAGACCACGACATTCAGAATACAAGGCAAAGGCCCACTTAGTCTGAGAGACCTCTATATTGAGTCATATTGTCCTAAACATGTACGCGTCTATGTGTTTAGGGGCCTACAAACCAATATGCAACGTATACACGTTCTTGGCAAAGATCAAACATATCACAAAGAGGGATTAAAATTGGTGGTAAAGAACGAACGCAAAGAAGAAGAAAACTGAACCATATTGTTCGGTCTCAACATCTGAAGTCGCAGAATGCTTGCCTGTATGGCGAGGAAACCAATAAAAAGATAAGCAAGCTTTCACGCAAAAATCAGTCAGAAACGCCACACCTGGCGTCATGGCTAGGCCTGAATTCATAGCGGGCGAATGCAGAAGAAGAAGTTATATTGTAAAATAGTGTTATTCAGCGACGGTTCGTCATTAAGGGCCAGTGGGGCCGGGCCCCACCAAAAATAATGTGTAAGTAAAAAGTAAAGGAACCCTTTCATACCTAGGGGTATATAGGGCAATACAGTGTTAGGCCTGTATTTTCATTGACCGTCGGCACGCGATGGGTGATGTGGTCAGCATCACACCGTCCGCCTTTACTTCCCAGAGCATGTCTGGTACCCAGTTGAGGCTGGGTCGACCTGAGAGCCGTCGCGGTCCGGGAAAAATTCCACGCCCACTGAACCCGGACCACCAGCCTTGAGAAGCGAGTTCACTAACAACTACGCTACCACGGCTCTCAATGTGTAACGTGTATTTATTATTTAAAAAATTAAAATATACCGTAACCCAAAACCATGATTTTTCTGAAAATGTGTGTCTGACCCCACCAATAAAGAGGATCACGCGCCGCCACTGGTATTATTTCTTATTGATGATAGTGGAAGCAACAAACATATGTTCTGTATTATTACTATTTCAGTCTGCTATATCTTTGATGGGAGTCCCTAACGAGGTCTATATGTACGGAGCCATGTTTCCTATCATCTACATAGGAATGGGCTTGAGTTACATAGTAGGCTACTTTGTTATGATACCTGTCATGTATCCACTGAAAATGACCAGTCTGTACGAGTACCTATTCCTGAGGTTCGATTCTCAAACTGTCCGGATATTAAGTACTGTCATTGGAATGTTCCAGACGCTGTTCTACATGGCTGTAGCTCTGTTCTCTCCAGCGCTTGCGCTACAGGTATGTATTCTATTGAATTGTTAAACTGTTTGATTAGTTTAAGTAAAGTGTTCAAACGAAACAGTAGTAAAGCAGAACAAAAAAAAAACCTGCTACGACAAAGATGAAGTGTCTACGCCGAATGCTGGGGGTAACAAGAAGAGACCGGTTTAGAAATGAAGATGTCGGGGGAAAAAGTGGATACAACGAACTTCATCAAGAAACAACAAATTAAATGGTTCAGCCACATAAGAAATTTATCAACATGCAGTGCACCACAAAGAGCAATTTTACTCCCATACAATGGATACAAAGCAAAAGGCTGACCACTCAAAAGGGGATCTCAGAGATAACAGAGGCGACGAAAGACTGTTTATGAAGCGCACACAAAAACCCGTTCTATAAATCTCTTCATAATCTGAATCTGTTAGGCAAATCAGAACTGGAGAAAAGAAAGAAAGACAAGGCACAAAGTTAGGCTCGCTCCAGGTGTCTTCTTTTTCAACCTGACCATGGAAGGCTAAACAGGATTAGAGAATAGATAGAATAGTATAGTTGTATAACTGGGACAGCAATAAATGTGTGTGGGTGGGACAGCAATAAATGTGTGTGGGTGGGACAGCAAAAAAAATATGTAGATGGGACAGTAATAATAGTGTAGATGGGACAGTAGTAATACTGTGTAGATGGGACAGTAGTAATAGTGTGTAGATGGGACAGTAGTAATACTGTGTAGATGGGACAGTAGTAATAATCTGTAGATGGGACAGTAGTTATAGTGTGTAGATGGGACAGCAGTAATAGTGTGTAGATGGGACATTAGCAATAGTGTGTAGATGGGACAGTAGTAATAGTGTGTAGATGGGACAGTAGTTATAGTGTGTAGATAGGACATTAGCAATAGTGTGTAGATGGGACAGTAGTAATAGTGTGTAGATGGGACAGTAGTTATAGTGTGTAGATGGGACAGTAGTTATAGTGTGTAGATGGGACAGTAGTAATAGTGTGTAGTAAACAGAAGAAAGCTACATTGGAGATATTGAACCAGTGGTTTTCAACCTTCCTAGTGCCGTGACCCTTTAATACAGTTCCTCGTGTTGTGGTGACCCCCCAACCATAAAATTATTTTCGTTGTTACTTCATAACTGTAATTTTGCTACTTCATAACTGTAATTTTGCTACTTGTTATGAATCGTAATGTAAAAATCTGATATGCAGGATGTATTTTCATTGTTACAAATTGAACATAATTAAAGCATAATGATTAATCACAAAACCAATATGTAATTATATATTGTGACATATTTATTTCTAATTATGATAAATATGTTTTCCGATGGTCTTAGGCGACCCTTGTGAAATGGTCGCTCGAACACCAAATTGGTCACGACCCACATTTTGAGAACCACTGTATTAGACACTCGTATGCAGGAATACGGGGACGTCTGTGGCTTAGAGATAGTGAGCTCAATCACAGCCCAAGAGTACATGGTTCAAACTCAACGGCGGCAGTTTGGAAGCACATTTTTCATGTGGATTTTTACGAACTGTAAAAATAGACCTTACCGTTCAAAAAGCAACTGCAAACTCTCTCTCTCTCTCTTTGCCTTTTTACCCCGGATTGGTGTATAGGCCCTCAACCAACTCATGCCAAGTCTTCCTATCTCTAGCTATCTCCTGCAGCTCCCTCCAGCTCTTCTTTATGTTGTTGATCTCCGCCTCCAAATCTCGTCTCCATGTATTTCTTGGCCTTCCTTCTTTCGCTGTCCCTGCGGGTTCCAGGCAAGGACCCTTCTTGTTATATTCACCTCCGGTTTTCACAAAGTGTGTCCTATCCAGCGCCAGCGTCTTTTTTTAACCTGTTCGTTTTAACTGCAAACTACTGGACGTATAAGTGGTGCCTAGAAAATCGACAACTCGTTTATTGTGGTTGATGGAAACGCCCTGTACAGGATATGTCGCGATTTTCATATATAAATATGTCAGTAAGCAGAAGTTAGGAAAAAATACAAAATTAATGTTTGTTGAATATCATTATCATCAGGTGCCGTGCCGGCTGGCGTAGGCGATCATGGATCTCCACAAATCTCTGTCGTTGGTGTTCGCTATCAACTCAGATGTTGACGCTCTACCGTGTCAATCAGTCATCTATCCAAAATTTTCTTTCTCTGTCTTCCTCTGTCTCGTCTACCCATGATTTTACCGGTTGTTACAATATGTTCTAAGCCTCCCCTCCTCATCACATGCCCGAAAAATTATGACTGCCCTTTCTATTATTGATGATAAGCTTTCTTTGTGTCTTGATCTCATTCACCACTTCCACATTAGTCATTTTAGCAGTCCATGGGATTCTTATCATTCTTCTGTAAAACCACATTTCTGTGGCCCTCAGATTTTTCGATCTGTGTGTTCATTGTCCGTGACTCGCTTCCGTATGTCAGTATTGGTTCTATGTAGCATTGAATAACTCGCATTCTGCTCGGGATTGACAAGGTCTTGTTGCAGATAAGGCTTCTCTTGTTCAGGAACGATGTTGTTGGAAATATAAGATCTGAATCATCCACAAAAACTTATTTCTTATTTTTCTTGTTTGTATTCCTTCATCCCCATCTGCTGATAAGTAAAACTAAACTAACGCTCAGGAGATGCATGACATATCGTGAACAGGAAGATCTCAGCGGCAGTGAACGAGCTCCGTATCACCGGCTAGTGTCTACGATGTAATTTAGAAAATGGTTAAAGGTTTTTTAAAGAATTTTAGTTTTTAATCTTTTTTAATGAATTTTTCCCGGGCAGCTGTTTTCCAGACTGCTCTTCTCGATTTTTAACTGCAAGGTGTTCTTTTACCTGCTCAACTTGAAGACGGGACCTACGTTTTATCATCCATCTCCGATAGGACAAGGAACTCCATCTCATCTACACTTAAATCAGGGATCTCTAGAAAAATATCCGGATGACTCTACGAAGGAGCGAATCGAGTAACTTTGATACGAGAGACAAGCACGTAAACTCTAGCCACATAGCCACATAGCCACATAGCCACATAGCCACATAGACTGCAATGTTTTGATTCACCCACTCACCAGTAAATTTAATAAATCGATACTGATATATTTCAGACAGCTGCTTCGATACCACTGTGGATGTCTGTAGTAATTGTTGGGGTAATCGGAACAGCGTATACAGCAGTCGGAGGTATCAAGAGCGTTGTTTGGACAGATACCTTCCAAACACTTATCGTTTTTGTTGGTATTTTCATTGTCATTGTAAGAGGTAGGTAATGGCAATCTACTTTTCTTGTCACACGAAATTTTGAAAGCTGCATGTGTTGTTTGTTTGTTTTCGTTCATTTGTTTTTTTTGACTACGTACCGAACACTGCAGACTCAACAAACACTTATATAATAATAATTCCTCTCGTACCGTTATACGTTACATAGGGCCTGCAAGTAATTTCTCCACACCGCTCTATCCAGGCAACTCGCTCAATCTCCTCCATGGAACTGAGACCGATATTTCCTGCCTCTCTCAGCAAAGTTTGTTTCAGGGTCTCCTTAGGTCGACCTCTCTTTCTTGAACCCTTTGCATCTCACTTCAATGCCTGCTTTGATATTCGTTGATCATTTCTCCTCAAGGTGTGCCCAACATATCTCCATCTTCTCTTTCTTATAACAGTTGTCACTAAACACTTATATAGACTAGGAATAAGTCAAACAGCTCTCTGCCAGTGTCAGCAGGCATAGCAGACACCGGAGCATATCCTGCAAGACTGTCCTCTCCTGGGTGAGCTGAGAAGCAACATGTGGCCACACCCAGTTGACTTGAAAACTAGGATTTGGGAAACCTGACAGACCTGAAGCTGACTGCCCAGTCTGTGGTCCACAGTAAATTAAGCGCATGACCAGAGATCGCTGAAGAAGAAGAAGATCATTTGTTTGTATCAAACAAGTTCTGAGCTCTCTGGGAAAATATATCGTCACCAATTAAGGCTGTATATCTTAATCTATTCCCTCCACTTTAGGCTGTGTATCATAATCTATATTCTTCACGTTAGGCTGTGTATCACAACATTTCTTCTTCACGTTAGGCTGTATATCCGTTGGAAGTCTCACGGAAAGCTTTTCTTTGGCACAAGCTGGTGGACGACTATCATTTACTGAGATAAGCCCAGATCCAAGAACAAGACAGGCTTGGTGGGGGATGACCATTGGAGGAATGTTCATGTGGTACGTAGATGAAATTAATTTCAGAAATATATTTATATATCGTATTTTTTTTTTATGTTGCCCGCCTTCCCAGCTTGTTCGTAGCCCTGTGAGTGCGGTTCAATTCCGCGGGCTGGTAGAAAAGTCACAGGTGATTCAGATTTACGGTGTTCGTGTCATCGAACCGAAGGGTTACGATGTCCAAGGCACTGAGCCGAAGAGCTGAAAGCTCAAGTGCTTCTGGATCGAAAAAAAAATTGTTTTTAATGTTTGGAAAAGAATGTAAGTTATTTTATTATTGTATAGACATAAAACGCACGAACATACGTACACGCACACACACGTGACATGTTCGTCCATCACGGGTGATGATGACCACACAATTTTCATCCAAGGAAATGAAGTTGCGTTATGTTTGTCTGTGTGTGCGTAGATGACTAGTGAGCCCCGATGCGGGCTTGAAATGTTCTTGTACAGTGTGGGCAAGGTATATTTGCACTTGTGGGGAGTTTTACTACCTTTCTATTTTGACGAATTTTTGTTCCATCCGTGCTGTTCTAAATGCCTCGCAGGCCGAGGAACCGTGTCGAAGAAGTGTGCGCCAGGCTGATCTGTCTTGAGCAACATTTTCCCAGTTGTTCACATCTATGTCAAAGGATTTCATCGAGTTCTTGAGTGTGTTTTTGAATCGCTTTTTCTGACCACCCTGAGAGCGTTTACCGCTATGCAGCTCACCATAAAAATGTCGTTTGTGTATTCTGCAATCCGGCTTTTCTCTCTCTCTCTCTCTCTCTCTTGTGATCGTTCTTAAGCCGTTTTTATCATTCTATTGTAATATATAAACAGCCAAACATCAAGAACGGAATGTACCAATCCGGCATTCGAGTCACATGTCCTGCCCATCGTGTCTGGAACTGCATCAAGGGCACACACATGTACACAAACACGTACACGCACGCACGCGTGTGTGTACATGCACAGAGAGACATGTAAACAGGCAGACAGACAGCCACACATACATACGTGCATACTTGATAACAAGTTATGAGGAACAATACCTTTCCTCACGTGTGGAGCGTTGAGTATGGGATTAAACCAACAACCCTCTGGTATCCATGTAGATATGGCGAACGCCTACCCATTACGCTAATCTGTCCCACCATACATCCATAAAAGAAAAAACATGAACCCTTTTTCAAACCTCCAGGTATACTGAGTAATACGGGGTTAGATCAGTATTTTTCATTGACTGTGGGCACACGATGGGTGATGTGGTCAACATAACGCCTGCGAAATTTACTTCCCAGCGCTTTTCCTGGTACCCAATTTTTATTTTTATTTTTTTCCCGATCCAGAAGCACTTGAGCTTTTCAGCTCTTCGGCTCGGTGCCATGGACATCGTAACCCTTCGGTTCGGTGCCACGAACACCGTAAATCTGGGGAATCTGTGGCTTTTTCTGCCATCCCGCGGAATTGAACCCGCACACACAGAGGGATAGTCACCCGTAGTCCAACGCGCTACGTACACGCTGGGCAGACGGGCCCTGGTACCCAATTAAGACTGGGTTAAAGCCGTTACTGTCGAAAAAATATTTCTTGGAATTGAACCCGGATAAGGAGCCTAAGAAGCGAGTTGACTAACAACTGAGCTACTACGACTATCATACATACATATCATCATCAAGGTGCGTATCCTTTATAGGACGTTGCTCTCTTTGCAGCACATCTGAAATTCACTCTGTCTCTTGCTAGTTCACCCACTTCGTCAATGGTCATGTTCATGGTTTCTTTAATATCTTGTAGCCATCTTCTTCTTGGTCTGCCTCTGCGTCCTGGGACCCTGCCCTCTAGTATTGTTCTTTCCAGGCCATCGTGACGCTTGCTGTGACCAAAGTATGTAATTTTTCTTTATACATACATACATATGCATACATAAAATATACATATTTCATGTACTGTTATGACTATTTCAGGCTTGCAAATGTGTTCAACCAGTCCACTATTCAGCGTATATCTGCTATGGCAACTAAACGTGAGGCCGGGTTGTGTTTCTTTCTCAACATTCCCCTGACTTTATTCTATGGTGTTTGCCTGTTTGTTACTGGCGTCATTATGTATGCATACTTCAACCATCTTAAGTGCGATCCCGTCAAGGTAAGAATCAATAATTTCATCATCGATTCTCAAATATTTATGAATTTTAATTTGTTTTGTTTTTGTTCATTTCCTTCTCCGCCCGAGTGGTTACCGGTGCCCAAATGTGGGGTGTAAAGAATAGAACCACTGTTACCTGCCACTCGTAAGAGACGAATAAGGAGGTTTAGATGAAATCTGATGCACGTATCCGCTAGGGAATGCTAACCCGAAACAAATGCTTGCAGAAAACGGATGCAACAGGCCGTAAGGCGCATAACATGGTGCAACGACCCTCACAATGAGAAATGGGATAACGGATTCTACGGTCGCCAATCTGCCTCGGAGATTTAGCCACGCAGTAAGAATGTCAGAGCTACCATCACGAGGGTGACCAAAACTTACTGCGGGAAGAGATCGAGGTAGAAGAAATCACGGTGGGTAGACGGTTTAACAAGTGGTCGTTATGAAGCGTTCCAAGAAGAAGAAGAGGAAAGAAGAAGATTTGTGAGGCGTGTTAGCTGTAAGTCTTTGATGTCGCAGGATATCTGTGATATTTTCTATGTATCGGGCTCTTGGTCTTCCTCGGGCTCTGCGTCCGGGTTGCCGCGTGTTATTGGCGCTAGACAGTAATATATCTGGTTTCCTTCTCATTAAGTGACGACACACCATTTTCTTGTCTTCTAATATGTTAATTGTATGGTGTGATTCCAACATTTCTAAAGTTCTCATTTATAAAGTAATCTCGCGTCTAGACGTACAAGAAATACGGAGGTAAAAGGATTCATGGGAATAGCTCGTTGAAGAACAAAGAGCTATAGCTGTGGTGTGTTTTTCTCACTTTCCAGAAAACAGACATCTATTGTGAAGTGTTTGGCCGAATGGATTAGAGCGAGGCTCCCATGCGGGAGACTTGGGCTCAATCCACGGTACGGCGAATGAGTTTTTTCCGTCGGGGCATAAATAAAGCATCCCAACCTGGACAGTTTCTCGACGACTACACTAGACATGCGACCGTTAAATTTTAAAGGCTCATTTCCTTCATCATCATCATCATCAGGTGCCGTCTCCACATCGAAGGTTGGCTGCAATGAATCTCCAGCATCCTCTGTCTTTCGCCTTGGTGTTGCACACTGCCAGACTGTAACCTGTCCATTTCTTAAAGTTTCCTCCCACTTATCTCTCGGTCTTCCTCTTGCTCTTCTCCCCTCAACTTTCCCTCTAGTAAATGTTTTATCATGGTGTCATGCCTTTTTATGTGCCCAAAATACTTTACTTGTCTGAATTTTATTTCTCTTAATAATTGTTTCTTCATGCTTGTTTTTCCTGAAACTTGTTTATTTGTCTGTTTTTCTGTCCATGAAACTCTGCCTATTCTTCTATATATCCACATCTCAAATGCATCAATTCTGTCTTCTAACTGCTTGTTCATTGTCCATGTTTCTGAGCCATACATTAATATAGGATATATATAGCATTTGATCATTCTCATTTTTAACCTGTTTGTGATTTGTTTGGATGTCAGTAACTTTCTCATACTATTGAAATTATCCTTGGCCATTCCTATTCTCTTTTTAATTTCAGTTATACATCTGCCATCATCTGTTATCATCTGACCAAGATATAAGAAGCTTTTATTATTTCCTCCTATACTGAAATGGAAATCGTGGCATATCCCAAAGGATGTAGCCATCAACCACAGTAAACGAGTCGTTGATTTTCTAGGCACAACTTACACGTTCAGTAGTTTGTCATTTCTTTCTGAACGGTGAGGTCTATTTTTACATTTTGTAAAAATCCCACGAAAACGAATTTGCTTCCAAACGTGCACACCGTGGGGTTTGAACCAGGTACGCTTGGGTCTGTGATCGAGCTCAGTACCTCTTGAGCTACAGTTCTATACTACACCGCCCAAAAAGCGGTATTACAGACAGTAACGACAGTTTAGACATCTATAAAGGGTCTAAAACCTAAGGATTACCTTTATTGCACTGGGTTTTCCCCCATATAGCTCGGTCCCTCTCCACATAATTCACACGCCACCTGCCGAGAGCACAACGCATGAATTACTTGCCTCTTGCAACAATCCTAGGGGTCTCTGGATAAGAAACTCGAATGAAACTAGTGGTGTGATTAGCGCACATGTTTATGTCACTAAAGTGGTTAATGGTATGGAATAAGTTAATAAAACATGTTGACAACTGAGGCTGCTTGCCGAAGAATTGACATTGTCTAAACGGCTTGTGCAGTCGCTTTCCGTAATGTATAAGTTACAAAACTGATTTCAATAATAAATGTGATCAACACAGAGTGGACTTTTGACTGACGGTAACCAAATGATCCCTTTCTTTGTGCTGCACGTGCTTCGGGACTACCCAGGAATGCCCGGCTTCTACATGGCTACACTCTTTAGTGGAGGCCTTAGCACAATCTCATCAGGTAAGTGTTACCTTTATTTGCACATTTGTTTCAATGACCATGCCCAAATATTTATAATAATTCATAATTCATAAGTACGGTTCCAACTTCATTGCAACGGGTCACCTCATAATTGCTACGTTCCTGTGCCAATGAAAATCACACGAAATGCTAACAACTGTGAAATGTTTCGGGGTAAACTAATTCCAGAATGAAACAGCCGAATACCACCACAAAAGCAACCTGCACCGCATAAATGCATATGGCCGTTGCTAATGTAGCAACACAAAACTGTTCATCACTTGAATTGCAATTCTTGTCGAAGGGAACATCAATCATGACAAAATCCAGCTTTCTGCCCTCGCAATATAACTGCATATGGCAGATTGAGCGTGTTCGTCATAGTCGCTGTCCGCCATTTTCTGAATACACACAACAAACGCACGGTTGACACAGCAGAAAGCATTCCATGTAACAGTCATAGCTCACAGTGTTGCTCAAGCACTAACTCAGTAGCTCGGCAAACGAAACCGGAAAATACCAGACCAAACATGACGAAAATGCACTTACAAAGTCGTGTTCAGAATCAAACAGTTCTGACTGAATGGTCCTCCCGCATTCCGCCATTGCTGGCCAGATTTTTCGCCCAAATATTTATATAATTGTGGTGCCACCACCATGGGAAACAGTCAGGTGGTGGTGAGACTGGACCACATGGCTCAAAGGGTCCACCCTTAGCTACTGGCGGCCATGTTTATTCTTGCAAAAACCACTGGAGGAAGGATGCAGCAAACTTTCACTCGTCATAAACGCCCGTGCGTTGTCGGGGCTCGCAAGGGAGTAAAGAATAGTAACACTGCGACCTACAAGGCATGTCGTAACAGACGACTAAATCAGGGGCATAGGAAGCTATCCTAGTAAATAAAAAGCATCGCAGAAATAGGATGTGCCGTCCTACTTGTAGGCGCATAACTGGCACAAGTTACAGTCGCTCTTAGGTTCAGATCACATACACATCACAAAGAGTGGTTTTTTTTATTTTCTATCCAGAAGCACTTGATCTTTCAGCTCTTCGGCTCGGTGCCATGGACATCGTAACCCTTCGGTTCGGTGCAACGAACACCGTAAATCTGGGCAATCTGTGGTTTTTTCTGCCATCCCGCGGAATTGAACCCGCACACACAGAGGGATAGTCACCTTAGTCCAACGCGCTACGAACACGCTGGGCAGACGGGCACAAAGAGTGGTTTAACAAGTTGTGGATATGAAGCGTTTGAAGAAGAAGAAGAAGAAGAAGAAGAAGAAGAAGAAGAAGAAGAAAATATCATCAGATTGAGAAAGAAAGTGAAGGGGAGAAAATAAAACGGAAGCTTGTATCTTCAAAACGAGAAAAGAAGACAGACTAGAAACTCAAATACGAGTATATTGTATATTGATTGATTAATTGATTGATTGATTAATTGATTGATTGATTAATTGATTGATTGATTAATTGATTGATTGATTAATTGATTGATTGATTAATTTATTGATTAATTGGTTAATTGATTTATTGATTGATTGATTAATTGATTAATTGATTGATTAATTAATTGATTAATTGATTAATTGATTGATTAATTGATTGATTGATTAATTAATTGATTGATTGATTGCTTGATTGATTGATTAATTGATTGATTGATTGATTGATTGATTAATTGATTAATTGATTGAACCGTCATCATTGCACTTTGGTAAGTAACTATGTGTACTCTGATTATTTTTACACATGAAGATCTCAGCAGCAGTGCACTAACTCTGTAGCGCCGGCGAGGGCTCCCAATGTAATTTAGAAGATGGTGAAAATATGTGGTAGGAATTTTTTTATTTTAATCTTTCTAATAAATTTACCCAGGCAGCAGCTGTCCAGCCTGCTCTTTTGATCTGCTAATGTTTCTTTTACATGTTAAATTCGAACACGGGGCCTATGCTTTATCGTCCATCTCCAGCCCGTCTGCCCACCGTGTTCGTATGGCGTTGACTACGGGTGACTATCCCTCTGTGTGTGCGGGTTCAATTCCGCGGGATGGCAGAAAAAGCCACAGGTTCCCCAGATTTACGATGTTCATGGCACCGAACCGAAGAGCTGAAAAGCTCAGGTGCTTCTGGATCGGGAAGGGAAAAAAAAATCGTCCATCTCCATGACTAGGAACTATATCTCACCTACACTGAGATCAGAGATATCTTTAAAAATATCTCAATGGTTCCACGAGGAAGCGAACCGAGTTCCTTTGGGACGAGAGGCGAGCTCCTAACCTCTAGGCTACAGAGACCCCCTATACTTGCTGTTTCTTTTGTTAAAGTAATTAATGGAGAAGTCTAACATTGAATAAAGAATAAGGCAATGGTGGGAGTCTAAGTTTGAGAGTTAATAATAATAATAATTCATCTCGTGCCGTTACACGTTACATAGGGTCTGCAAGTAATTTCTCCATACCGCTCTATCCTGGGAAACTTGCTCAATCTCCTCCATGGAACTGAGACCGATTTTTCCCTGCCTCTCTCAGCAAAGTTCGTTTCAGGGTCTCCTTAGGTCGACCTCTTTCTTGAACCCTTTGCATCCCACTTCAATGCCTGCTTTGATATTCGTTGATCATTTCTCCTCAAGGTGTGTCCAACACATCTCCATTTTCTCTTCTTATAACACTTGTTACTAGTGGTTGACCAGACATGTCTCTGATTTCATCACTTCTCCTGAATTCGTTCCATTTTATATTCATTATTTTTCGCAGACATCTATTTTCAAATGCATTCAACTTGCTTTCTATATCTTTAGTCATTTTCCAACTCTCGCTAGCATATGTTAGGATTCATACAACATTTGAATTGAAAACTCGTAATTTAGTTTTAACACTATATAACCTGCAGTTCCATATTTTATTTAGACCTTTAAAAGCTGATGTTGTTCTGCCAATTCGTATCACAATTTCTTTTTCAACATTTCCTGTGCAATCAAAATTGCTACCTAAATAGATGAACTGCTCTGTTATCTTTATCACCTTAGATTCCAGTGCGAAATCAAGGTTGACAGTTACCTTACTTAAAATCCTTTACGTGAACTTCTAAAAGTAAATCAACGAAGATAAATGCAGTGGTATTTAATGAGAATGGAATACAAGCAACCACTGATACCAACATACAACAAAAGGAGATCAGGTACTAGAGCAAAGAGAAGACCCAAAAAAAAGATGGATAGACAATATCAAGACCGCACTAAATAAACATGGATATAACACAACAAGGGCGACTCATCTGGCCCTGGAGCGCAAATTAAAGCTCCCATCCCTACGCTTAACGACAAGATTAGAAAGCAATTTCATCATCCAAGTGGCAAAGAAAACAGACAAACAAATCAAAAATGATAACGAGAAATAAACTGTACTCAAATCTTTAAAATGAAATAAAGAAGAAGAAAGAGTGGAAACGCATACTTGCTAGAAATCATAGAATTAAAAATAAGATACTGTTTGTTTTCATTTCATCTACAAAACTAAACTGTGCTCGTTTTCATTTTATCTACAAAACTAAACTGTACTCGTTTTCATTATATCTACAACTAAACTGTACTCGTTTTCATTTTATCTACAACTAAACTGTACTCGTTTTCTATTGACAGGGATGAACGCTCTGGCAGCAAACACAGTAGAAGATCTTCTTAAGTTTCCACTTCGCTCCCTGAAAGAGAAAACAGTGACTTTAATCACGAAAGTTATTGTGATTATATACGGCATTATAATAGTTGCTCTGGCTTACTCAGCCAGTTCCCTAAACGGACCAGTGACACAGATGAGTAGTTCCATCTTTGGTGCATGTGGGGGTCCTATCCTAGGTATGTTTCTTATGGGAATAATGATCCCTTGGGCTAACAAATATGGAGCTCTGGTAGGTGGAATAGTTGCGATGCTTTTTAACGTATTTCTTGCAGTTTCTGGTCAACTCTATGGAAAAAAACCTCGAAAACTGGCACCTGTATCTACAGAGAACTGTCGGCTGCCGTCCAACATCACGTCTGGAAGCTTCAATTCCACGTTTCAATCCTCGTCTTCTGAAGACTACATAGCAGGCTTGAACTTCACAACTAGCTCAACAATCTTGGAATCCTTCAGCGAGAATACGTTGACTAGTACAGAACAACAGTTGATCGGCTCAAGTATACATGACAATGGATTCTTCCTTTTTGATATATCCTACGAATGGTATAGTCTTATAGGGGCATCAGTCTGTATGATAATTGGTTTGACAGTCAGCTACCTCACACGAAGTTTAATAAAAGCAGCGCCAAATCCTGAACTATTGTCCACATTCACAAGACGTTGGTATAATTTGCCTAAATATTCGGGCGTCAAATTAAGGGAAGGAGATTTGACCGATCAAGACAATTTTGAAATGTCTATGGCAACAGTTTTAAGAAAAGAGGCTTCAGTCAACGGCAATTCTGAGTAATTTAAAAATAAAATGTGTTTCAACTTAAATTGGTTATTATTGGTTAATGGTTACTAAACTTACGTCATTGCACTCCGGGCAGACCCATAGGTGCTCAGTCTCCCCAACAGATATCGAAGAGTATGCATACTGATGGTTCCCGTGGCTCGCTAAAACTTAGCAACATCCAGAAATGTGACCAGCTAAAGTTTTTGAGAAATATGTGTGTTATATTTAGATAGTGTGTTTCTAACGTTTAAACTAAATTGTTTGCAGCTTTCATCATAATCATTATCATTAGATTTCGTCTCCGCATTGAAGATTCTCTGCAATGGACCTCGAACTTCCCCTGTCATGTCTACAATGGACCTGCAACGTCCCAGTCTTGTCCGCAATGGATCTCCAACGCCCCCTGTCTTAGCTACAACTGACGCTCAACGCCCCTGTCTTGTCTGCAATGGACTTCCAACGCCCCCTGTCTTAGCTACAATTGACGCTAAACGCCCCTGTCTTGTCTGCAATTGACCTCCAACGCCCCCTGTCTTAGCTACAACTGACGCTCAACACCCCTGTCTTGTCTGCAATGAACCTCTAACGTACACTGTCTTATCTGCAATGGACCTCCAATGTCCCCTCTCTTGTCTGCAATGGACCTCCAATGTCCCCTCTCTTGTCTGCAATGGACCTCCAATGTCCCCTCTCTTGTCTGCAATGACTGTTTTCCTCTCTAATAAGGAAATGATTAATATGTCAGGCCTCTTTATGTGTCCGAAATAGTTTATTTGTTTGTTGCATTTTCTGCTGTCTTTCCCCAGGTGGATGATGAAATTCGTTGTCCACTCTAGCCGTTAAGCGTAGCTGTGCAGGACTTTAATTTGTCCAGGGCCAGATGAGTCGCCCTCATTGTTTTATATCCTTATTTAGTGTGGTCTTGATATTGTCTATCCATCTTTTTCTTGGTTTTCCCCCTGGCTCTAGTACCTGATCTCTTTTATTATTTTATGCTGTTATTGGTGGTTTGTTGTATTCCATTCTCATTAAATGTCCAACACATTTTGTTGTCTTTCAACGTATTTGGTGCATGAAGTTATGCCCACTCTGCTTCTGATGTTCTCATTTCGTAGTCCCTGGTGACCCCCAAGCCTTCCTCAAGCATTTCATTTCACATCTGTGTTGACTTGTATGTCCTGTAATAATTCTTTCTTTATTAGTAATTTTTTCTAGAACTTCTGTCTTTGCCTGTTTTTCTTTCCATGACGCATGACCTATCCTTCAGTATATCCACTTCTTCTTCTCTTCCACTATTGACTTCTTTATTGAAGTGATGCATGCCCGTCTGCCCAGCGTGTTCGTAGCGCGTTGGACTACGGGTGACCTCTATGTGTGCGGGTTCAATTCCGCTGGATGGCAGAAAAGCCACAGATTTCCCAGATTTACGGTGTTCGTGGCACCGAACCAAAGGGTTACGATGTCCATGGCACCGAGCCTAAGAGCTGAAAAAGCTCAAGTGCTTCTGGATCGGGAAAAAAATGTAAAATAATTGAAGTGATGCAAAGGGAAAGGGGGATGTACTGATCTTGTGTGTGCTTGTTCGAATGAACTTGTAAGCTGTTATTCATTTTAATTAGCTTGTTCTTCATGATACCAAAGATTATTATGGTTAAGTGGCCAAAACCAATCAGAAAGCAATGGCAAACTACTGATTGTATGTTGCCAAGAACTTTATTCAGAGCGTTGCAAAGAGAGCAACGTTCTATAAAGGATACGCACCTTGATGATGTTCTTATGCCGTCGCTCCATCTTTTGCGTGATCTTCTTCTTGTTTTTCTTCTTCGTTGAATGTTCCATATTGACCACTTGTGATTTTTATGTGATCTGAGCCTAAGAGCGAGTGAACGTTGTACCAGTTATGCGCATATGAGTCTTCTTTTTTGCGTTCGTTCTTCGCGACCAATTTTATCATTCTGATGATAATATTATCAATTTTATCATAACTTTTCTTTACACTTTTCTTTACACTTTTTTTCTTTACACTTTTCTTTACACTTTTCTTTACACTTTTCTTTACACTTTTCTTTACACTTTTCTTTACACTTTTCTTTACACTTTTCTTTACACTTTTCTTTACACTTTTCTTTACACTTTTCTTTACACTTTTCTTTACACTTTTCTTTACACTTTTCTTTACACTTTTCTTTACACTTTTCTTTACACTTTTTAAACACTTTTCTTTATACTTTTTTTACACTTTTTAAACACTTTTCTTTACACTTTTTAGAGAACCTTTTACCAATTAATTAATCATATCTATTCTTCTTCCTTCTTTTCTCCGCGATCTTTCCTGTACTTTATGTATGTACCGCGTATGTACCGTACCGTGTAGGGTTAGGCTCTCTCGGTCTTCTCTCTCTCGATCTCTCTCTCGATATCCAGGTCACAGCCATCCGATCATGTTCCTCTGATGACGGAAAACGATTTTCTCTAGAGAATCGTTTTATATCTTTATATGGTAACGTGTCAATATAAACGGAGATTGCAGTAAAATTATGTAGAATGGCAAAACACGTAATAACAAAGTACTGTAGTTTTACAAAATACAAAAACAATGACAATACACAGCAACGTTTCGACCAAAAGGCCTTTATCAAGCAAACGATACAACAAAAGTGACGAATGTCACAGAACACCACATATAGACTTTGACAACGATATTACAATGGTTAAAAATGAATGAAAATATGTGATTAAAAACGAATAACGAAATAAATACATAAAAACTGTAAGTGGAGAAATAAGAGAAACAATAAAAATCAAGTAAATATATGACTCATATACATTTAACATATACACAAATAAAATATAGAGCATTAGAAGAGAAAGTACTAAGAAGCATAGGAATGTAGAGCGTTGAGTCCATGAGGTCACAAGGTACCATATAAAGAAATAAGGCGATTCTCCAGAGCAAATCTACTACGATCATCAAAAGACCATGATTGGATAGCTGTGACCTGGACGTCGCGAGCACCCAAATGGTCAGTTCTATTGAAATGAGTGGCTACAGGGATAGTTATATAGTAACTTGCGACATCGTAGACTCAACACACTACATTTCTATGCTTCTTAGTAATTCCTCTTCTTATACTCCTTATTGTATATATATGTATATGTTAAATATATATGTTATATATTTTTATCAACAGAGAGAAAGTAGAAAATGTGAACAGTTTTGAATATCTTGGTTCACTGCTAACAACAGATGGACATGACATGAAGGAAATTAAAAGAAGAACAAACATGGCTTTATTAAAAAATATTAACAACTGAAAACAGTATGGAACGGAACTGATAAGAAAACAAAGATCAGAATACTAAGAACATGCATATTCCCAGTGGCAACGTATGGGTGTGAAGCATGGACATTTAATAGAGCAGTGGAAAACATATATGTGCTTTTGAATATAAGTGTTACAGAAGAGTCCTTCGTATATCATGGACAGAGAAGAGAACAAATAGAGCTATCCAGAAAGAATTTAAAATCAAAGAAAAACTGGCTGATGCTACAAATAAGGAAGAGAAAATTGAGATATTTTGGACATATAAAAAGACATGAAGGGCTGAGAAGAACATCATGGAAGGAGGCATCCCGGCAAAGAGAAGAAAAGGAAGACCATGGAGAAGATGTATTCAGGGTGTAACGGATGGTTTGAACATAACGGCAAAAGAGGCAGGATATCATGGCTTATGTGAGAGAGAAATTCCGGAGGACTGTTGGGGTGGCTGGCAAAGTTCTACTCAAGACAAGCTATTTTACGATGGTGACTAGATAGTTTTATTATTTCATTCATCAATAGATGCCTGCGCAGAATACTCCATATGTGATGGTATGACAAGAACAGAAACAGGTAACTGTGGGATAGAGCTAGACAACGGCAGGTGAATCAAGAGATAAGGAGCAGAAGATGTCGATAGTAGGACACAGACTAAGGAAACTCCATGGCAGCATCACAAGACAGATTCTCTGATAGAACCACCAGGGCAACAGAGGTAGGGGAAGACCCAGTAAGACCAGGATACGGGAGTCGGAGACGGAATGCAAGAAAATGGGCAGAGATCTAGAAAAGAAGGCCTTGTTGGATAGGCCGGCTTGGAAGACCTTGGTTGCGGACCAATGCCTCTCTAGGGCTGAAGAAGATGGGAAAGAAGTTACATTATTTGCATTGAAAAACTAACTAAATATTACAACTTCAAGATTAAACAAATTTAGTTATGCCTCTGTCTCGCGATCACCGCCCAGACCAATATGCCATACCTCCCCATAATTTCTATTCATGTGGAAATCTGATTCATGCAGACTTAGCATTGGTATGTTTTACATTACATCTTCAGCACCATTTGGAGCTCCGGTGCTTATCCTTTGGAGATGTGTCCTGTTTCAGTCAGCGTTTACTCGGTTCGCTCTCTGTTCTATAGCCATGTAGTGTTTTTTATGGTGTGGAGTAGCTAGCCCCACTCCCAATCTCCTTAGTCGCCTCTAATAGGCAGGTATTAGTGGTTCTCAGTGGCGGCTCGTGATATTTTTGTTGGTGGGTCCAGACATTTTTTTCCCGATAAATCATGGTTTTGGGTTGCTATATTTTATTTATAAAATAATAAATACACGTTATACATACACCTCAATGACGAGCCGCCACTGGTGGTTCTATTCTTTACACCCCAATCTGGGCCCCTGATAACCACTCCGGCGATTTAGCTGTATTAAAACAATTCACATACAAAATAAAACATCTCATAAAATAATGTGTGGTATTGTTGGAAACATTTAATGAACATTGAAACAAACAAAACTTGCAATTGTTTTTTTTATCACAGCCATTTATTTGCATGAAATGGGCATGCATTTAGTTCATACATATTTGTTTATTTGTGCATAACATACGGAAGACATAGTCGAGTGTCACTAGACAAGCATTTGAGTGGAACCCGCCAGGAAAACGAAAAAGAGGTCGTCCTAAACAGACATGGAGACGAAGACTTCTTGAGGTACTGAAGGGTGCTTAACTATCTTGGGAGACCATAAAGAAAACAGCCAAAGACTGAGAAGAGTGGGGAATAACTGTTGAAGCCTTATGCTCCACGAGGAGCGGAGAGAAATAGGGCAGGTCAAGTCATATTTGTTTATATATAATGTTTTTATTTTATTTGCTAGTGTTTATATGTCACAGAGAGATATAGACATCATACAAGGAGGATATGACAGAGATGAAGTGTCTACGCAGAATGCTGGAAGTATCCAGAAGGGGAAAACAAAGGTCAGAATACTAAGAGCATGCATATTCCCAGTGGCAACGTATGGGTGTGAAGCATGGACATTTAATAAAGCAGTAGAAAAACATATATGTGCTTTTGAATATAAGTGTTACAGAAGAGTCATTCGTATATCTTGGACAGAGAAGAGAACAAATAGATTTATCCAGAAAGTACTCAAAATCAAAGAAAACTGGCTGATGCTACAAATAAGAAAGAGAAAATTGAGGTATTTTGGACATAACAAAGGCAGCACGAAGGGCTGGAGAAGGACATCGTGGAAGGAGGCATACCGGCAAAAAGAAGAAGAGGAAGACCACGGAGAAGAAGGATTCAGGATTTAACTGGTGGTTTGAATATGACGGCTGCAGAGGCAGGACATCTGGCCTATGAGAGAGAGAGAAATTTCGGAGGACCTGTTGTGGTGGTAAAGTGGTTTGCTCAGGACAAGCTATTTGATGATGATGATCCAGAAGAGACCGGTTTGCCCGTCTGCCCAGCGTGTTCGTAGCGCGTTGGGCTACGGGTGACTATCCCTCTGTGTGTACGGGTTCAATTCCGTGGGATGGCAGAAAAGCCACAGATTCCCCAGATTTACGGTGTTCGTGGCACCGAACCGAAGGGTTACGATGTCCATGGCACCGAGCCGAAGAGCTGAAAAGCTCAAGTGCTTCTGGATCGGAAAAAAAAAAAAAGAGACCGGTTTAGAAAGAAAGACATCAGAAAAAAGTGGGTACAACATCATTACTGAACTTCAACAAGAAAGAACAAATTAAACGGTTCAGGCTCATAAGAATATTACCAACAGACAGTGCGCCTCAAATAGCAAAGTTATTCCGATACACTGAACACAAAGCAAAAGGCTGTAGAATGCTACATAGAACCAATACTGACATACGGACGCGAGTCATGGACAACAAACAGACAGAAAAATTTTCTGAGTGTCACAGAGATGTGGTTTAACAGAAGAATGATGAGAATCCCATGAACTGCTAAAATGACTAATGTGGAGGTGTTGAATGAGATCAAAACACAGAGAAAGCTTGTCATCAATATAAGAAAGAGGCAATCATCATTTTTCAGCCTTGTGATGAGAAAGGGGGAGGTTCAGAACACATTGTAACAACTGTTAAAATAGAGGAGAGACGAGACAGAGAAAGACGGAGAAAGAAAATTGTGCATAGCATGACATCATGGCACTGAAGATCGTCAACATCTGAGAGCATTTTTTTTTTTTTTTCCGATCCAGAAGCACTTTAGCTGAAAGCTCTTCGGCTCGGTGTCATGGACAGCGTAACCCTTCGGCTCAGTGCCACGAACACCGTAAATCTGGGGAATCTGTAGCTTTTCTACCAGTCCGTGGAGTTGAACCCGCACTTACAGAGGACTAGTCACCCGTAGTCCAACGAACACGCTGGGCACGCGGGCAATGAGATCATATCAAACGCCATAGACAGAGATTTGTGGAGATCCATGACCGCCTACGACAGACTGCACAGCACCTGATGATGATGAACTACAGAATATTATCAGTACTTCTAACATTCGACCTTAATGTAACCCGGACATCAACAAACTTATCTCGACGAATGTAACTTCAACACGTACATATAAAACCAAATTGAGATTAACATTTACTAGAAAAAGGAATTAGAATATAATGAGTCATATGCCAAATTTGTTTTCTCTCTCTCTTTGCCTTTTTACCCCGGGTTGGGGCATAGGTCCTCAAATTTGTTTTACAAGCTCTTAAGTCCGAGACCTCCAGACCTTGTTGGGTTATTGGTGTGTATATTTTATTATTAGTATTGATAACAAATTTATCGTAAATCCAGTCTTGATGTCATTTTAATTGTCTAGCCTATTTGTTAAGCTCTTCCTTGTGACACATGTGACACATGACACATAAGAGGATATTTGTGTTTATATAGTACCTCCTGGTTGTTATCAAGACCGCAACAAAAACGGGACTGAGTAATTTTATAATGAAAGTCTTCTTCTTCTTCAAACGCTACATATCGACCACTTGTTAAACCACTCTTTGTGATCTGTATGTGATCTGAGCCTAAGAGCGATTATGCGTTGTGCCAGTTATGCGCCTACAGGTAGGCCAACACATCCGAATTCTGCGATGCTTACTATTTACTAGGGTAGCTTCCTAGTCCCCTACATTAGTTGCCACTTACAACATACCGTGTAGGTCGCAGTGGTACTATTCTTTGCTCATCTTGCGGGGCCCGGCACCACACTGGAGTAATGAAAGCCTAAAAAGCATCTTAAGCCGAAGGATTGACTTCATTGCACCGGGTTTTACCCCATATGACTCGGTCTCTCTCCGCATAATTGGCACGCAACCTGCGCGAATTCCCTAGCTCCGTCAACACTTCTAGGATATCTGGAAAACTCACTCATGAACAGAACGGTGCGGTCTGGATTCTCACTCATGACCTTCGGAACGCAGGACAAATCCTTAACCACTTAGCCAAAGATAACCCCTAATAATGGGGGTCTATGTGGCTAAGTGGTTAAGCCCTTTGCCTTGTGAGTCGAAGATCGTGGGTTCGAATCCGGACCGCGTCATTCTGTTAACGAGTGCAGTTTTTCCAGAGACCCCTAGGATTGTTGCTGGAGCTACGGAGTTCGTGCTTTGTGCAATACTCTCGGCAGGTGGCGTGCCATTTCTATGGAGAGGACCGAGCCATATGGGGTAAAACCCGGTGCAATGAAGTCAATCCTTCGGCTTTGAAACCCTTTTTTTAACCCCTAATAATGAAAGTGCAAAAGAAAAGCGAAAAATAAAATCTATGTCTTAATGTGCACATGTGAACTTAATGTCCAGATTTAAACCTCACAACCTTCAGAACGAACTCTTCTTCTTCTTTGCGTTCGTTCTTTACGACCAATTTTAATCACTCTTGTGATGTGTTTGATCTTTGCCAAGAACGTGTATACGTTGCACATTGGTTTGGTAGACCCCTAAACGCATAAACTTCTACACGCTTAGAACACATGCATTCGATTTCATCCAAACCTCCTTAGTCGCCTCTTACGACATGCGTGGCAGGTAACAGTGGTTCTATTCTTTACACCCCAAATTTGGACCCGGTAACCACTCGGGGGTAGAACGAAGTCTTATCTACTTCACCATAGAGACCATAGAGAAATATTCGGGAACAAAACACAAACGTGGCTAAAACAAAATTACAAACGTGGCTAAAACAAAATTACAAAGGTGGCTAAAACAAAATTACAAACGTGGCTAAAACAAAATTACAAACGTGGCTAAAACAAAATTACAAATGTGGCTAAAACAAAAACACAAACGTGGCTAAAACAAAAATAATGACAAATGATAAAACAATCATGGCAACTGATATTTTTTCAAAGAAGAGAAAATATAAAAAGTTAACAGTTTTGAAAAACTCGGCTCACTGCTTAGTTTTTCTTCTTCTTCAGCGATCTCTGGTCATGCGTTTCATTTACTGTGGACCACAAACTAGGCAGTCTGCTTCAGGTCTGTCAGGTTTCCTCAAAGCTTAGTTTTCAGGTCGAGTGAGTGTGACCACATATTGCTTCTCAGCTCACCCAGGAGAGGACGGTCTTGCAGGATATGCTCCGGTGTCTTTTCCGCCTGTTCAAACTGGCAGAGAGCTGTTTGACTTATTCCTAGTCTATATGTGTTTGTTGAGTCTGCAGTGTCCGGTTAAGTTAATTGCATATCCTTTACAGGACTTTGCGAATCAACCCCAGCTTTTAACGCTGTTTGTGATTTTTCTAGGCATTAAGTTCAGTAGTTTGCCATTGCTTTCTGAACGGGTGGTGCCATCGTTGTAAAAATCCAAGCGAAACAATTTGCAACCAAATTATCCGCAGCGTGATTAGAACTCAGAACGTCAGGGTTAATAGACCAAATCACTAACCCCTAAGCCACAGACGCTACCCAGTGTCTGGTACGTAGTCGAAATATAATGTTTACCAGAGATGGAAATGGGATGAATGAAATTAAACAAAGAATATACACGTCCTTACTTGTATACCAAAAAATTAAACAATTCAAAACAGTATGGGAAAGAATTGATAGGAAAACAAAGATGAGAATACTAAGAGCATGTATATTTCCAGTGTCAACATATGGATGAAGCAGTGAAGCATGGACATTCTACCAAGGCAGTGTAAAAAACTATATGTGCTTTTGAATATAAATGTTACAGAAGAGTTTTCTATATACCACAGACAGAAAAGAGAACAAATGAGTATGTTCAAAAAGAACCCAAAATCAAATAAAACTGGCTGATGCTACAAATAGAAATGAGAAAATTGAAGTATTTCGGACATATAAAAGACACGAGGAATGGAGAAAACCATTATAAAAAAGGAATCCCTGCAAAGAAGAGAAGAGGAAGACCTCGGAGAAGGAGGATTCAGGATATCACTGATGATTTGAGCATAACGACTGCAGAGGTGGGGCATCTGGCCTATTAGAGTGAGTGAGTGAGAGAGAGAGAGTGAGAAAGAGAGTAATTCTGAAGGTATGTAGTTGGTGAGCAAGTTCTGCTCAGGACAAGCTATGATGATGATCAATATTCGATGAGTGGATTAGCCTTTTTATTCGTAAATTATACGAGTATTACCAAGAATCCATTTTTTTTGCAATGTATACTGAATTAGCCTGTTTACTCGCTATGTGAAATCTTAAAAATTACCACTTGCCGATATATCGGCTCTGAAGGGTGAACGAGTTAAAGTGCAAATTCTAAAATACATTGCCTTAAGTGGATTAGGAAGTAAATTATAATATTAATTCTCATTTGCTGGATTAAGAAGTTTATCGTACAGGTGTTAAGCTTCTATGCTTCAGCGATTCAATCGAACCAATAACCGTTGTGCTACAACGTCTTATAAAGAATATCACTTTTCACAAGTCGCTGAGTTTGTTGTTACTGCCGTTGTAGTCCGTATTAAACTAGTAGGAAAAAATTACAGATAGCAAAGTCCGCACAAGAGCAAAGATCCCAAGCGGCAACACCCTGTTGCAGAAGGCCCAGACGTTCTGCTGATGGTCAGAAAAAACGGTTTAAACACACCCTTAAAGTGTCTCTGAAATGCTTCGATATAGACACGACGTTTGGGAATCCCTGGCACAAGATCGCCAAATGTGGCGCTGTAGCAACACAAGAGGAACCCACAAAGTTGAAAATCATCGTGTCGTTGAGGCACGAGAAAACGAGCTGTGCGAAAAGACAGAACACACAACACCCACATGTCTAACCTTGATCATGTATACACCACCTGTTGTAGGGGATTGTGTTCTAGGATTTGACTCTACAGTCACCTCCGCACGCACCAGCGGTGCAGCAGCACACGTCTGAGGCTGTTGTCATCATCGCTTGTTATGTACGGCTATTATTATTATTATTATTATTAGTAGTAGTATTAGTCCGTATTAATAGCATAATCTCTGCTACCAAGCATGACAAGACCAAGGTAGCTTGCTTCTCCGTCAAACAGGACCAGACCACTACCCGAGACGTCCACAAATATATTGTCCCCGGCCTCAAGCATGAACACGCCAGCTGAAGAAAAAAAAATTATTATTTATTCATTTTAATTGCGAAACACTTAAAAACAAAGTACTGTAATTTTACAAAGTACAAAAACTATACAGCGACGTTTCGACCAAAATGTCTTTATCAAGCAAATGATACAATAGAAGAGAAGAGGTTCAAACTTCTTTTACGACAGACATAACATATCTCTATCTTCACATTTCAAGTCCCAGTGGAGCACAGGTCTTCAGCAAATTTCTACCAGCTCTTCCTCTCTCTTGCCATCCCTTCCAATTTGTTCCACTTTTTTCCTATGCTTTTAATATCAGTCTCCAGCTCCCTTCTCCAGATATGTCTAGACCTTCCCCTATTCTTCTTTCACTGTGAGTTCTAACCAGTGCATGTCTTGCAATGCTTCCGGTTGGTCTTCTCCAATTGTATTCTATCCAAGGCCAGCGTCTCTTCCTTAGCTCTTCCTCCACTGGTATCAACTTAGTTCTTTCTCTGAGTTCCTTGTTCGTAATCTTATCATACCATCTCAGTCCATCTATTCTACGTAAACATCCATTTATGAAAGTCTGTAGTTTTCTGGTGGTTTCTTTTGTTGTCCTCCATTTTCCGAGCCATAGAACAGCACTGACTTCACATTTGATTGAAAGATTCTCAGCTTTGTGTTTGTTTTGATCTTCTTTGACTTCCATATCTTACTCAATGCAATAAAATGTCCCCTTGCATTCTGTATTCTTATTTTGACATCTTTGTTTGTTCCTCCTTCTATGTCTATGTTGCTACCAAGGTATGTGTTTATTCCTCCTTCTATGTCTATGTTGCTACCAAGGTATGTGTTTGTTCCTCCTTTTATGTCTATGTTGCTACCAAGGTATGTGTATGATTCTACATCCTGTCTGTGTTAAAAACTAAGAATTATTATTAAACGCTCTACTGGTTTCTTGTCTAAATTCTTAAATAAATTCTACACCAAACTCTCCAGTAGTCTATTTTCTATAATTTTAACTAACTTTTTCAATAAATTATTTATTAGATTTGTTAATAAATTCTTCTGCAGACTGTAGATGCCTGTGGTCAGTGGCGGCTCGTGGTCATTTTTCTTGGTGGGGCCCGACACAAAATTTTGGAAAATTCATGGTTTTTGAAGTATTTACTATTATTTGTCTATTCCGGGAAGTTATTCCCCCTTTCGGTTTTGGTGGGGCCGGATCCCACTGGCCCTTAATGACGAGCCGCCCCTGTCTGTGGTGTAGAGGTAACGAGCTTGTCTCTCATCCCAAAGGTGCTCAGTTCGCTCCCGGCGTGGATAAACATTCGAAACATCCTGCAATAAACCCTTCCAAAAATACTTCAATCTTTTCTTCTTTCTTTTGTCCTTCTCTGCTTTTTTGCCGCTAGGCGTAGCAGGTTTAACTGATGATCGGTTTCCGAGATAATGAACGCTCGGTCACTTGATATGCTGTGGTATTGTGCAGTTTTAAGATGTCTGTAACTCCATCAACCCATCTTTTTCTTGGTATGCCCCTTTCTCTTGATGATTCCATTTTCAGGTTGTACGCTCTTCAAACTGGTGTATTCGGGTTCATTCTGATCAAGTGGCCAAACCATTTGAGTCTCTGTTTTTCAATAAATCTAATAGCAGTTGTTGTTCCGACTGGTCTTCTAATTTCCTCATTTCTTATATGGTCTCTTCTTGTTTTATTTACTGCTTTCCTCAGGCATCTCATTTCGCATGTGGTAATTTTCCTTTCTTGTTCTTTTGTCAGTGCCCATGTTTGGCTCTGGTAGCACAGTGTTAAATACTTCAATAATAAACAATAAACATTTACTTTGGTTGATTAATTAATTGATTGATTGATTAGATTACTTCTTCAAATCGAAGATCGACAGCAATTATTTATCATTTTATGTTACCCATCCATGGTAGAAGTTTGTTCAAACTACTCTCTGTAGACATCTTAAAATTTATCTTCAATTTATATCGCTATATTCCTTGCTCCAAGCTGGTCTCAATCTTCAATCCTGCGTATACTCTTTGAGTCGCTGAGAAAACATATATTTATAAATACATGGGACTCCAGACAAGCTATTTGCTTTAGATATTCTCATTATACAGGGTGTTCAAGATAATTGCAGCCCCATGACAAATCGAAAGTTGCAAGTTAACCTATTGAGTGGTGTTTATTTACTATGTGACCCGGTTCTGACTAGCTCGTCCTACGTCCCATTTGTTCATCGCCCCTTCCGCACTACAATTACATACCGTCACACAACCTTGACCTATACTACGTCATAACTGAACCTTCTCATTTTCATACATATATACTAGATTAGCTCCATTCACAGGCTGCTTTTATCTTGAACACCCTGTATCAATACTCAGACTTTGGATTAAATCGGATGCATGTGTCCTAAACGTGTAGATGTCTGTGTTTAGGGGCCTACCAAACCAATGTGCAACGTATAGACGGTCTTGGTAAAGATCAAACATATCATAAAGAGTGATTAAAAGTGGTCGTAAAGAACGAACGCAAAGAAGGAGAAGAATACCTAGACTTGTACACACGATAAAACCATCAATGTCTTTCTTCACAATCTTTCTTTCTTTACTCTACTCCTGTTTTGCCTCACAGCGTCACGATACGAAGAGATTTCTAGAACGGACTTTTGTGTGCGCTTCATAAATTGTTTTTTTTCACTGCCTCTGTTATTTTTCAGATCTCCTTTTTGCGTGGACGACCTGTTAGTGTATCGGAGTAGCATTGCTCTTTAAGGCGGACTGTCTCCTGATAATCTGCTTATGTGACCAAACCATTTAATTTGTTGTTTCTTGATGAAGATCAGTACTGATATTTGAATAGCTTGTTAGTTATCTTCTATAATGCGATGTACGAAAATCAACAAATCTGAGGTGGTCAGACTGGATCAGATCAGATCTGGAGAAAATCGTTAGGGTGGCTGTGGTAATACTGAGGAAATAGGCGATAGAGCAAAGACTGGTATATACAGTATTACATAAGAAGGGAAAAATTAATTATAAGATATGAGAAAAACAACACTCAACGTTTCGGTGCTTAAGACCTTTATCAAGAACACAAAAACTAAATTAACTAAAACATGATACTAACAAATTTAATTAATAGTTTTTGTGTTCTTGATAAAGGTCTTAAGCACCGAAACGTTGAGTTTTTTTTTTCATATCTTATAATTAATTTTTTCCTTCTTATGTAATACTGTATATACCAGTCTTTGCTCTATCGCTTATGTTCTATAAAGCGCTCGTATTGTAGGACTAGACAATGAGTGATGTAAGAAATAAGGATATGTGGTTCGAATCCGGTGTTCGGTTATTTTTTTTTTCGAAGCACCTAATACTTGTACTATCTGCTGATGTTGTACCAACTTTTTCTCCTCTTTTATCAACATCCCTTTACAATTACCCCCAAACCTTTAATATGAGAAGTGGTATTTCATGAGCTACGCTTGCATTAAACCCACCAACCTTCTGTTTAACTAGCCACATCGCTCTCAGATTTCATTTTATTTTCCGATCCAGAAGCACTTGAGCTTTTCAGCTCTTCGGTTCGGTGCCATGGACATCGTAACCCTTCGGTTCGGTGCCACGAATACCGTAAATCTGGGGAATCTGTGGCTTTTTCTGCCATCCCGCGGAATTGAACCCGCACACACAGAGGGATAGTCACCGTAGTCCAACGCGCTACGAACACGCTGGGCAAACGAGCATCGCTCTCAGATAAGTACTCAGACATCAAAGCCTGAATCTCTAAAAAAAATACCAAAAGTAATATTTAGCAAATATCCATGGACATCAGCAATTCATACCTGCATAGCTTGTGTGATGATCTTCAGTACAGCTGTCACAACATGTATGTGCTGATTGCACCAGAATACCGGAACTAGACACTTTACTTGGGTTGCATCTTTTAATGAAATGTCCCCATACCTTGGTGTCCAGGAAGAGACAGATAACACAACAGTATCAAAATTATAGTACGCTCTCTGTGTTTTCATAAATTATAATATTTGTAAAGTGAAATGGATCCAGGTTTGTGGTATAGGGATAAGAAGAAGGGTGAAAAAATATTATTTTGTATGATAAGATAAGAATTAGGGTGTAAAATAAATTTTGTTCCTGACTTGATATTCTATTTATTATTTTGTATGATAAGATAAGAATTAGGGTGTAAAATAAATTTTGTTCCTGACTTGATATTCTATTTATTATTTTGTATGATAAGATAAGAATTAGGGTGTAAAATAAATTTTGCTCCTGACTTGATATTCTATTTATTATTTTGTATGATAAGATAAGAATTAGGGTGTAAAATAAACTTTGTTCCTGACTTGATATTCTATTTATTATTTTGTATGATAAGATAAGAATTAGGGTGTAAAATAAACTTTGTTCCTGACTTGATATTCTATTTATTTTCAATCTTTTTTTTTGTCTTTCGGTGCCAGACCGAAAGAATATGCATCTGGAGCAAAACTCGTTACTCGCTTTGTACAAAGTGGAATTCAGTGCCTCGGTTATTCCGTCGATCCATCATTTACGTGGTCGTCCTCTGGGTCTGTTGCCGTTGTATCTGAGTCCTAATGATGTTTGTGGGAGACTGTCTTGTGGTAACCTTGATACTTGTCCGAATCATTTGAACTGTTGTTTCTTAATATATTGAAGCACTGGCAAGGGTTCCTCTTTTTTCTGACTTCGTCGTTTCTGATGTAATCCCTTCTGGCTACATTTAGGATTCATCGTAACCACTTTCTCTCTGTCGTTTGAATTCTTCTTTTCTTATTTGTTGTCAATGTCCAGCTCTGGCACTGATAGCACAGAGTTGGTAAAAAATACTGTGTTAAACATTGCTCTCTTGGTGTCCATAACTCCATATTTTTCTTCTTTGCATATCCTTTACAGGACTTTGCGAATCAACCCCACCTTTTTAACGCTGTTTGTGATTTTTCTAGGCATTATTACGTTCAGTAATTTGTAATTGCTTTCTGAACGGATGGTGCCATCGTCCTTTTGTTAAAATCCACGCAAAACAATTTTCAACCAAACTGTCCGCAGCGTGATTCGAACTCAGAACGTCGGGATTAATAGACCGAGTCACTAACCCCTAAGCCACGGACACCACCGTTTTGACTCCAAACTTCGCCGACTTCAGAGGTGTTGCTACAAAACTTCGCCGACTTCAGAGGTGTTGCTACAAAACTTCGCGACTTCAGAGGTGTTGCTACAAAACTTCGCCGACTTCAGAGGTGTTGCTACAAAACTTCGCCGACTTCAGAGGTGTTGCTACAAATTTTTTTTAATATTTTTAATGAAAATTAACGCCCGCCTGCCCAGCGTGTTCGTAGCGCGTTGGACCGCGGGTGACAAGCCCTCTGTGAGTGCGGGTTCAATTCCGTGGGCTGGCAGAAAAAGCCACAGATTCCCCAGATTTACGGTGTTCGTGGCACCGAACCGAAGGGTTACGATGTCCATGGCACCGAGCCGAAGAGCTGAAAGCTCAAGTGCTTCTGGATCGAAAAAAAAATGAAAATTAACATTTGTAAACATACCTGATAACGAAGCAGACGGCATGGCTTCTCCGTCGTTGGCTTGAAATAAACACTGGAATAAACTAAGTACAATCCAGAGAACATAACTTGTAGGCTGTTATTTGTAGCTTCCACGTGTTGTACGTGCTCAGTGTTGGTGTCAATGTTAGGGCTTATATTTAACTGATAACTTTTGTTGGCAAATGCTGTTTCTGAAGTGAAAAACAAATAACCAATATTTAACCTGGGAGGAAGAGGGGAAGGGGCGGTGGGATTGGTATCTTTGGGTATGGTTAGTAGCGGCTCGCTATCATTTCTGTTGGTAGGACCAGGCCCCACTATCCCATAATGACAAGCCGCCAATGGGTATGATTATGAGTTGTGAGATTTATCTTTTTCTTCTTTTCGTTCGCTGTTGTTTAATGTCCATACAATAAGCTGTTTTGTTTATATTTAACGTTATGCTGTTTTGTTTACTGTCCATACAATAAGCTGTTTTGTTGATATTTAACGTTATGCTGTTTGCTGGGTGCCTTGGTTGCTGCTGCGCCTCCTGGTCATGTAACTCCATAATCAGCACCTGTTCTTAAGCAAAATATGCTCATACCTCACCTTCTGGTCGGGGGATTTCAGTTGGTGTTTACCTCTTCGTCTTCTTGCGCTTACCCGCACTGAATTCAGGCGCACTCAATGCGTTTTGTGTGGCATTTATGATTGATTTTTTTGCGTGAAGCATGCTTTCCTTTTTATTAGTGTCCCCCCGCCATAGAAGTGTGCCTTCTCGGACTTCAGCGGTTAGGCCATTATTCTCTGTTGTCCCTTCTTACCTTCCACTAGTGTTGAGGCCTTCTGCAAGATTACTGAACAGCGCTAGCCTTTCATCTTGCTTTCTTTCTTTCTCTGTTTGCCTCACAGCGTCGGGTCAAGAAGAGATTTCTAAAACGGCCCCTTGTATGCGCTTCGTAGAGAGTCTCTTTCGTCGCCTCTGTTATCTCTGAGGTCCAACTTTTGCGTGGCCGGCATCTTGCTAGTTTAGTATAAGACGACGTTTTAGGGCCGTTATGATTTTATTGTTGTATTCTATATGTAGTTTGCTGTGAGAAAATTGAAACTCTTCACTTCTGTTGTATCATATGCTTGATAAAGGCCTTTTGGTCGAAACGTTGCTGCGTATTGTCATTGTTTTTGTATTTTGTTAAACTTTACTATTTTTTTAAAGTATTTCGTCAATTTCTACATATTTTACTGCAGTCTTCCCTTATATTGATAATACTAGTGGGGTATAAAGCATAGACAGGAGAGGTTTAATAGAAGTGGTAGGCAAGGTAAGACATGGGAGTATAAAGCACAGAGAGGAGAGGTTTAATAGAAGTAGTAGGCAAGGTAAGAAATGCATAGACCGGAGAAGTAGTAGGCAAGGTAAGAAATGGGAGTATAAAGCATAGACAGGAGAAGCAGTAGGCAAGGTAAGACATGGAGTTATAAAGCATAAACAGGAGAGGTTTAATAGAAGTAGTAGGTAAGGTAAGACATGGATTTCCTTCTCAAGAGAGAAAGAGGACTGACATTTAACCGATAGCTGAAAGTTAGTAGGTCGCAGACAGAGCAGCTTCCACTCGCCGATAGGTTCTGCACTGTCGCTGAATGGGGCCTCACTCTGCTCTTCGTACTTTTGTCTAGCCCAGTGGTTCTCAACCTTTGGAGTCTCTGGGGTTGAGTTGTTAAGCCCTTTGTCTTGCGAGTCGAAGATCGTGGGTTCGAATCCGGACCGCGGCTTTCTGTTCACGAGTGCAGTTTTTTCCACAGACCCCTAGGATTATTGCAGGAGCTACGGAGTTCGTGCTTTGTGCAATACTCTCGGCAGGTGGCGTGCCATCTCTGCGGAGAGGAACCGAACCATATGGGGTAAAACCCGGTGCAATGAAGTCAATCCTTCGGCTTTAAAACCCTTTAAACCTTTGGCCCTTTCCCAGAGGCCGTTTAAGACCATCGGAAAACACATATTTTCGATGGTCATAGGAACCGAGACACCGCTCCGGTATCCGTACCCAGGTGATTAATCACTATGCTTTAACTATGTTCAATTTGTAACAATGAAAATACATCCTGCATATCAGATATTTACATTACGACTCATAACAGTTGCAAAATTACAGTTATGAAGTAGCAACGAAAATAATTGTATGGTTGGTGGTCACCACAACATGAGGAACTGTATTAAAGGGTCGCGGCATTAGAAAGGTTGAGAACCACTAGACTAGCCTTTCACCTTCGGATAGGGAATTAGGCCTCTATATGGCCGAGGCACGTCCCTTTCAACCTAAGGCATATGAGAGTTGCAATAGCCTAAAAGTCTCAAGAAACTAAAGGCTAATTATTAACTTAATTGAACCAGGTTTTCCTATATGGCTCGATATCTCTACGCAGACATGACAAGCGACCTTCTGAGAATATTGCACAAAGCATAAACTCCGTCGCTCAGTAAAGAATTCTAAGAAATATCGTTTTACAAATGCAATCGTGACGAGCGCTGTGCTCTGGTTTGTTTGTTATGTAAGGAATTAAAGCCTCTTTAAGTCGGGGCACGCCCTTTTAACCTAAGGACCAGTGGCGGCTCGTGATAATTTTTGTTGGTGGGGCCAGACAGATATTTTCGGAAAAATCATGGTTTAGGTTAGGTTATATTTTAATGTATAAAATAATAAATACACATTTCACATTATTTTTGGTGGGGCCCGACCCCACTGGACCCTAATGACGAGCCGCCACTGCTAAGGACGAACCTTGTTTATCTCATATCAGAGCGTGTATACCAACAAACATGAAAACAAACAAAAATTCACTTTCTTCGGAAAATCCTGGATAACCAGAGTTTAGTTATTCTCTGGACTCGAACTAACGACGTTATATATATATATAGCGTTTACAATAATGCTATTACCTACCATCTCTGTCTGTTAATTTCCAAGGATGCAACTGTTTGTGTGCGCTAACTGGGCTGAACCGAAACTTGTGTTTCGAAGGTGGCTCATAAACTGCTATGGGAAAATACATATTTAATGATTAGTGAGTTTCAGTTTCAGTTTGGAATATCATTACACTCCGGAAGATGTCCATAGATGCTCCAATCTCTTTCACAATATCTTCAACAGCGTCCAGCGACTAACCGTACCAGATCGATGTTGATTTTTAAACCTACTCATTTACTTGTTAACCTGCTGCCTTGCAGGTTGGCTGGGGACATTCAAAGGCTAATGGGTAGCGAACCCAGTAAACGCTGGTTGAAATTGGACACGTCGCCGAAGGACAAGCACCAGAGCTCCAAATGATACTGAGAATGTGACGTAAAAAACGTTCTTGGCAAAGATTGTTTATATATCACTTTAAAATGATCAAAATGGCCAAAAAAGAACGATCGATATATATATATATATATGTTATGTTATGTTATGTTATGTTATGTTATGTTATGTTATGTTATGTTATGTTATGTTATGTTATGTTATGTTATGTTATGTTATGTTATGTTATGTTATGTTATGTTATGTTATGTTATGTTATGTTATGTTATGTTATGTTATGCGATCGACGTCACGGCACATTGGGCATTCCCATGCATGCTCTGTCATCCGCTGCAGCAGCCATCCTAAAGTCCATTTGCTCACCGTACCCATGAGAAGTTGATTACTATATCTTCTCTCTCTACCACGATGACGACACTGTCTGGCATGTCCACACTTCATAAGAGCGAAGATCCCAAGCGTCAACACACTGTTGCAGAAGGCCTAAGTGAGATGGGCCGTTCGCGGTGCTTGGATGCCTACAAAAACGCATATAGAATATATATACTTGTCGTGCTGTTACTTTCTAGCGACTTCAATCTATAATCCAACCTATTGCAATCTTGCAGTTGATGTGGATTTGTTTAAATGAAAATCCTCTTTTGTGGCCACACTCTATGAGGATGTTCAAAATGTCAGCTCTACCCATTGACTGAAGCCCTGATATGATGGCAGAGCCAGCCAGTCTGTCTGCTCTTTCATTGATAACGACACCCATGTGCACTGTGACTAATGAGTATAGTCATTACAGCATCTCCTTCTCAATATCTTTATCCGCTTAATACGACTAATCAAACCCGTTCTTTGTTGATTAATCAAATTTCTCGGGTCTCTAAGAATGTATTCATGTCTGCCAGTTCCCACTGACACTCCCATCTCCTTCATCCCTGGATAGGAATGTAGATTTATAAATGTGTGTATACAAAGTCATCTGAACGAACTGCTTCTATTATGATATTGATGATGTTTGCACTATCCATTGATTGTCCTTCCTCGATCATTGATGTATCAGATGATCCACGCGCTCATGTCCTTGTACTCCCGCATGCCCTGGTACAGTGGCGGCTCGTGGTCATTTTTGTTGGTGGGGCCAGAAAAAATGTTTGGAAAAATCATGGTTTTGGGTTGTTATATTTTAATTTAGAAAATAATAAATTCCCATTATACATTATTTTTGGTAGGGCCGGGCCCCACTGGCCCTTAATGACGAGCCGCCACTGCCCTGGTACAAAAACAAAGGATATACGGGCCATTCGAGATGTGCTCAGTGAGACAAGTCATTTCCTTATACATACAGGCAACATTTTCAGTATATTTAATAGAACATATAACACAGATGTCAACTCGCAACTGTTACGAGACAGCATGGTCGCCCACTACTACGCTACATTGACACCTGTAAGCGTGATCTAACTTCATGCAGTAAAGACAAAGAAAATTGGGAGCGGTTGGTCATAGACAGGCGAGCATGACGAGCGGCAGTGAGGGGTGGCTGAGAAAGAAAAGAAGAACAGAAAAACTCCATCACATATGGAGACAAAAAAGAGCGCAGAGGGTAGAGAGAGTTCTCAAGATTTTTCCTTTGACAGACAAACAGACAATCAGTTTTATAATTAAGATTACTTACCGGTTTTATTCTTCTTTTGGCTTATGATCTGAAAATAGTAAAACAGAGCAGTGGGTTTAATAGGGGAATACGTAGTCTATCTATATATATTTTATCTATCTTTCTATGTGAATATAAAACAAGTTAATTGCATATCCTTTAGAGGACTTTGCGAATCAGCTCAAGCTTTTTTAATGCTGTTTGTGATTTTCTAGGCATTATTACGTTCAGTAGTTTGCCATTGCTTTCTGAACGGGTGGTGTCATCGTCCTTTTGTAAAAATCCTCGCGAAACAATTTGCAACCAAACTACTTTCCGTAGCGTGATTCGAACTCAGAACGTCGGGGTTAATAGACCGAGTCACTATCCCTTAGGCCACAGATGCCACCATGTGAATATACAGTATATAGATATATACTATAACACGAAACACGAAGACACACGTATATGAGGCCTGTGTTCTCGGCACTCTGCTGTATGGTAGTAATATGTGGACTACATATGTCAGACAAGAACATCGTCTCAACACCTTCCACATGCGCTGTCTCAGTCGAATATATAATATCCGATGGCAGGACCGCATCTCCAATATAGAAATACTGGACAGTGCTGGCATTCCAATCATGTACACCTTGTAGAGTCAGCAACGTCTGAGATGGTTGGGACAAGTGCCCCGTTTGTGCGATGATAGAATCCCAAAGAACATTCTATATGGTCAACTCGCAACAGGTACGAGACAGCACGGACACCCATTATTACGCTTCATTGACACCTGCAAGCGTGATCTAACTTCATGCAGCATAGACAAAGACAATTGGGAGAGGCTGGCCAAAGACAGGAAAGCATGTCGAGCGGCAGTGAGGGTGGCTCAAAAGAAAGAAGAAAATAAAACCTCAATCACATATGGAGACAAAAGAGAGCGCAGAGTGTAGAGAGAGCATCCTATATATCAGCTCCAGTCTCCAGTTTTACCTGCAGCAACTGTGGCAAGGATTGTCTCTCCAGAATAGGCATTTACAGCCACAAGAAACGTTGTGATTCAGCGCCGAACAAACTACTTGACGCAAAACCCTATTATCTCCTGAGACAAAGAGGTCAACGAGATATATATATCAGAAGTTGTCAATGTAAAACACCGAGTGATCGTCTGTAAAGACGAAAAAGGCCACACACACACACAAATATATATATATATATATATATATATACGACTTTTTTATATAAATTATATATATATAATAGGGAGGAGACAGAGAAAGAGAGAGAACTCAATAATAGATGGATCGTCGATAAATGTGTGAGAATGAAGGAGTTATTAATCATGACTTGTAAAACGTGGGCATTTCGGTTCAACAACTCCAATCTCAGCTTTCACGTGTGTTTGACATTTCGTTTTTATCTTTATGGTTTCTCTCTTACTCATTTACACTCGCGCAATTACTCACAAATATTTACTTACGCTCACGCGGGCTTTTTTCCTTCTTCTTCTTCTTCGCGTTCGTTCTTTACGACCAATTTTAATCACACTTTGTGATATGTTTGATCTTTGCCAAGAACGTGTATACATTGCACATTGGTTTGGTAGACACCTAAACGCATAGACTTATACACGTTTAGGACACGTGCATCCGATTTCAGGCAAACCTCCTTAGTAGCTTCTTACGACATGCATGGCAAGTAACATTGGTTCTATTCTTTACCTCCCAAATTTGGGCCCCGGTAACCACTCGGGCGGCTCACGAAGGCAATAACGTAAAACACTCTGATATGCAAAGGCACTCTCACAAATGCGTTCACATATCACCGTCACCATCATAGAGTAGCTTGTCCTGAGCAGAGCGTTGCCACCCTATCTGTCTTTCAGAATGTCTCTCATAACCATGATGTCCGGTCTATCTATCCGGCATGCTAAAATCTGCAGGCCCATTCTGAATCCATCTTAACTGTGATCTTCCTTTTTTTCCTATTTGGTGAAATATCACTTTCCATAATGGTTCTTTCCAACCATCCATGTCTTTTTATTTGTCAAATGCATATATACAGGTTTCCAATTACAGGAAAACGTATACTACTCTTATATATATACCACTCATTCACAAGAAAACTAGAGCACTCACTCAAAGACACACGCTCGCTCAATCAAGCACTCACTCAAAGACACACGCTCTCTCAATCAAGCACTCACTCAAAGACACACGCTCTCTCAATCAAGCACTCACTCAAAGACACACGCTCTCTCAATCAAGCACTCACTCAAAGACACACGCTCTCTCAATCAAGCACTCACTCAAAGACACACGCTCTCTCAATCAAGCACTCACTCAAAGACACACGCTCTCTCAATCAAGCACTCACTCAAAGACACACGCTCGCTCAATCAAGCACTCACTCAAAGACACACGCTGGCTCAATCAAGCACTTACTCAAATACACAAACGCACATAATCAAGCACTCATTCAAATACAGACAGATACATTCACATGAATACTGACTCAAACACTAACATGAATACTGACTCAAAAACTAACATGAATACTGACTCAAACACTCACATGAATACTGACTCAAAAACTAACATGAATACTGACTCAAACACTCACAGGAGTACTGACTCAAGCACTCACAGGAATACTGACTCAAAAACTAACATGAATACTGACTCAAAAACTCACAGGAATACTGACTCAAAGGAATACTGACTCAAAACACCGGAATACTGACTCAATAACTCACAGGAATACTGACTCAAACACTGACAAGAACACCCACTCAAACTCTCACAGGAATAATAATATGCGGTCCATCGCAAGCGATGATGACAACAGTCTCAGACGTGTGCTGCGGCACCTCTCTAGTGCGTGTGGAGGTGAGTGTAGAGTCCAATCCTAGAACACAATCCCCTACCACAGGTAGGGCACACATGATCAAAGTTAGACATGTACGTGTTGTGTGTTCCATCTTTCGCGCAGCTCGTTTTCTCTGTGCCTCAACAACACGATGATTCTCAGCTATACGGATTCCTCTTGTATTGTTACAGTGCTACATTTGGCGATCTTGCGCAAGGGATTCCCAGCATGTGGTGTCTATATCGAAGCATTTCAGAGACACCTTAACAGTGTCTTTAAAGCGTTTTTTCTGTCCCCAAGCAGAACTTCTGCCCCTTTCAAGTTCGCCATACATCAACTGTTTTGGATGCGTTTTTGCAGGCATCCAAGCAACGTGACCGGCCTATCTCACTTGTGCCTTCTGCAACAGTGTGTTGACGCTTGGGATCTTCGCACTTGTGAGGACTTCGGTATCTGGAATTTTGTCCTGCCAGTTTATTTTTAGTATTCTGCGTAGACAGCTTATGTAGAAGTGGTTTAGTTTTCTTGCGTGTCTACTATACACTGTCCATGTCTCGCTTGCGAACAGCAGTGTGGTTAGCAATATGGCCTGGTAAGCTTTAAGCGTTGTGGCTACGCTTATCCCCGTCCGCTCCCACAGTCACAGGAATACTCAATCAAATACTACACGGACTCAAATACTGTCAAACAATAATGACTCAAATACTCTCAAGACCACTGACTCGAATAATGACAAATAGTAATCTTCATCTTCTTCTTTTTTGCGTTTGTTCTTTACGACCAATTTTAATCACTCTTTGCAATATGTTTGATCTTTGCCAAGAACGTGTATACGTTGCACATTGGTTTAGTAGGCCCCTAAACGCATAGACTTCTACACGCTTAGGACACATGCATCCGATTTCAACCAAACCTCTTTAGTCGCCTTTTACGACATGAGTGGCAGGTAACAGTGGTTCTATTCTTTACACCCCAAATTTGAGCCCTGGTAGCCACTCGGGCGACAAATAGTAATGACTCAAGCACTGTCAAGACTACTGACTCGAATAATGACAAATAGTAATAACTCAAACACTCACATGAACACTTGACTCAAATATACACAAACGCACTAACTCTCACAGCAACACTTACACAACAACCACAACAACTCTTACACAACACTCCCATCAACTCAACACATTACATATACACAATATTCTCATTGACATCATAGAAACACAACAGCTCACCAGTTGCATCAGCGCTGACATCTGACCACTAGTACGTGCACAGCAAAGCGTGTCATTTACCGTTCTGGTAGCATTCAGCTGATTCTTCAGAACAGCACTAACCTCATCATCATCAGGTAACTGGACACATGGAATACACGTCTGATAATCTCCTTCCTTGAATATTGCATTCTGCCAAACAGGTTCCTGTCTTTTCCAAAAACTCAGTCCAACAACGATGCATGATACTAGACTCAATGTTAATGCAATAACTGTGAGCGGAAGTAAACAACAACTTCGCGTAATGCATGATGGGTAAATTTGTTGATAGTGATCTTGGCATGCACACGATGAGCAGTAATCCTTTCTTAAAGAAACCGCCTCGGGAGTTATTGGGAGTTGTGAACGAGGAATCGGGGGAAGCTGTCTACGCTTTGTTCGCAGATTGTAGTAAGAATTTAATGAGCAATGATGTGAAGAATCTAAGATTAGTGGTGAATCACGTTCTTCGATGTAGTCACTTGTCCGAACTGATGTCGATGTTGGAAAATAAAGCGCAGTTGTGGATGAAGCAACATCGGATTGATTATAACTGCTTTCACTTGAAGAGTGAATTCTCTGCTCCGATGTATCACTAAATGATGGTGACTCGATGTAACTGTCGTTGGCACCAGTTTGCTTTACAAATGTTAATTTATAATCAAATTGTGTCAAACGTGATGATATTGGTTTCTGAGTATACATTTTTATTTAATTTCTGCCACGAGTATTGAACTTCTGTAGCTTAAGCAGTAGTAAGCTCGATCACAATCCAAGCGTACCTTGTTCAAACTCCGCGTTGATCAAGTTTGGAAGCAAATTCGTTCTCGGATTTTACGAACGATAAAAATAGATTTCACCATTAGGAAAACAAGGGCAAATTACTGAAAGTATAAGTGGTATCTAGAAAATCGACGACTCGTTTTCTGTTGTTGATGACTAAGTCCAGTAACGGATAAACCATGATATTCATTGTTTCATGATCGCAGATAATTTAAATACAATATCTTGAAATGACGTCATGTCAGAAACTTCCAAGAATCATATTTTCTGAAAATGATCAAATAAATATATGTTGTGTTAGTTGAATATGTAATATACTTTTTGTAGTGTATGTCGGGCAAGTAACTGCTATATTGTTATGATTCTAAGCCTTATTTGATTTATCTATCTTCAACAAATGTCGGAAGGAATAGTGGATCAACTACCTGAGCATGTGGGCGTTTGCGGCAATCAGAGAGCGGACAGGCTTGCATCAACAGCATTGATTGTCGGTCAGATGAAGATGGATAAGGGGGATGTTCTTGGGTCTCTTCGCGACTGACTGTTGGATGAGGACACTAAGATATATACTGAATCGATGCAGAGATTTAAGGAGTTTGTAGTTACCCGTTGTACAAGTAGAACTGGATGCCTGAGAGACAGAGTGAGGAGTGTGTTTAAACAGCAAGCCACATCAACCATCAATATGTATGCTCTTTAACGTCTGTTGGGGGAGACTGAGTAACTATGAGTCTGCACATAGTACAATGCCGTCGGTTCAGTAACCAATAACCAGAAGAAACAGGAAATATATGTTTTTGAACCAGGATACATACATGACATTTAACAAGGCAGTAGAAAAACATATATTTGCTTTTGAATATAAGTGTTACAGAAGAGACCTATGTATATCATGTAGAAAACAAATAGATATATATAGAAAGAACTCAACATTAATAAAACTGGATGATACTACAAAAAATAATGAGAAAAATGAAATATTTTGGGCATATAAAAAGATATAAATGGTTGGAGATGACCATTATAGAAGAATCCCGGGAAAGAAGAGAAGAGGAAGATCACGGAGGAGATGGACTCAGTAAGGAAGTGACTTGATTTAAGCATGACGGCTGCAAAGAAGAGACATCTGGTATATGAGAGTCAAAAATTCCTAAAGACTTTTAGAGTGGCAAAGTTCTACTCAGGACATAGTATTGTATGATGATAACCCAGAAATGTGGGAACCCATAATACCAGAGCCATGGACATGATACCAAAACACGGCCCAAATACACCTAGAAGTCTCAGGAATAATCTCAAAAAATACAGAGACAGAGCAAAGAGCCAGGTCACTCCAAATATACGAGAGCAATTTTCCACCAGCACATGGACACATGTGTTCACAGATGGCTCAGCTACAGATGCTATCAGAAAGGTAGGCAGCGGAATCTACATCACTCACCCCCCAGGAAACACAGAAACACACTCTCTGGCAGCAGGAGAAACACGCACCAACTTTAGAGCAGAGACAACAGCCCTTCTTGCAGCCATACAGATTCTCAACGACCAGCAAGTGTCATCAAAAAATATTGCAGTCTTTAGCGATTCAAGTTCCGTTTTCATGTCCCAGACAAGACAAGCTCATTCAGGATATACGGCAAAATACCAGCTTGTTGTCAAAAAAATCGGAACTGGTCTTACAGTGGATACCAGCACACTGTGGCATACCAGGAAATGAAAAGGCTGACAAACTCGCAAGGGCTGGGGTGAAGTCTAACACAACACCACCCAACACAAAGTTTTACAGAAGCAAAAACTCTCCTGAAACAATCCAGGAAAATGATCTGGAGAAAAACAAAGCGAGGTTACAACCAAGAGGACGATAGTATAAATACACTAAACAGAAAAGCACAGACAACAGTCTTCAGACTTGGAACGGGATATTGCAGTCTCAGAGCACACCTCCACAGAATGGGTCTCAGGGACTTGGCAGCCTGCACCTGTGGAGCACATAAGCAGTCCACAGAGCACATCCTGCAAGACTTCCCCAGTCTGAGTAGTGAGACAATGGAGATCTGGTCAACAGAAACAACCCTACAAGACAAACTATATTGGACCGGTGAAGACAAGCGCACCCCCCTGTTTATGACACATACCGGAGAAGTCGCATAGCAGAAGTTGATCGCAGAAGAAGAAGAAGAGTATGATGATACATATATGATTCATGTGTGGTTTCCTGTATAGCAAAGATTAGAACCACTGTCTTCACTCGCGTGTTGTAAAAAGTAACTAAGATGGGCTTGTAGTGTAGCAAAGATTAGAACCGCTGTCTCCACTCGCGTGTTGTAAAAGGTAACTAAGATTGTCTTGTACTGAAGCAAAGATTAGAACCGCTGTCTCCACTCGCGTGTCGTAAAAGGTAACTAAGATGGGCTTGTAGTGTAGCAAAGATTAGAACCACTGTCTCCACTCGCGTGTCGTAAAATGTAACTCAGATGGCTTGTAGTGTAGCAAAGATTAGAACCGCTGTCCTCACTCGCGTGTTGTAAAAGGTAACTAAGATGGGCTTGTAGTGTAGCAAAGATTAGAACCGCTGTCTCCACTCGCGTGTTGTAAAAGGTAACTAAGATTGTCTTGTACTGAAGCAAAGATTAGAACCGCTGTCTCCACTCGCGTGTCGTAAAAGGTAACTAAGATGGGCTTGTAGTGTAGCAAAGATTAGAACCACTGTCTCCACTCGCGTGTCGTAAAATGTAACTCAGATGGCTTGTAGTGTAGCAAAGATTAGAACCGCTGTCTCTACTCGTGTGTCGTAAAAGGTTTCAAAGAGGGCTTGTAGTGTGGCCAGCTACATAAAACTATTTTAAAAAGCTAAAGAAACAAAGACAGAAAGCAAAACCCAATTGCTAATGAAGGTCAACTATATCTACTGTCAGTGGCGGCTCGTAATCGTTTTTTGTTGGTAGAGTCAGACACAAATTTTGGCGAAAATCATGGCTTTGGATTAGGTTATCTTTTATCTTTTTTAAATAATAAATGCACGTTACACATTATTTTTGGTGGGGCCCGGCCCCTCTGGCCCTTAATGACGAGCCGCCACTGTTACTGTATGGATCAGAGGCATGGAAAAACCAGATAAGACAGACAGTCGCATAAGAGTCGTTGAGGGAAGATGTCTCAGAAGCATTATCCGAATTCTTTGCGCCCATAAAATACATAAGACCTAGATCTCCTGACGAATATGGATCAATAATATCAATTGTCTATTCCCAGGTGGAAGATGGAATTAGTTGTCCATTCCTGCCGTTAAGCGTAGGGATGGGAGCTTTAATTTGCGTTCTAGGGCTAGATGATCCGTCTTTATTTAGTGTGGTCTTGATATTGTCTATCCATCTTTTTCGTGGTCTTCCCTTAGCTCTAGTACCCGATCTATTTTTATTGTATGCTGTTATTGGTGGTATGCTGTATTCCATTCTCATTAAATGTCCCAACTACTGCATTTGTTGTCTTTCGATGTATTCGGTGCATGAAGTTATGCCCACTCTGCTTCTGATGTGCTCATTTCATAGTCTATCTTTCCTGGTGACTCCCACTGCCTTCCTCAAACAGTTTATTTCACACGTGGTGAGCTTTCTGTGGTGTGTTGCTGTAAGAGACCAAGTTTGGCACTGGTAACAAAGTGTTGGTAGGAAAATACTTCTTATCAACAATATCAAAGACAACATAAAAAAGAAATGAAAGTGGTTGGAACATATATTAAAAATACAGAAGACGGTACAGTCACAAGTACCTTTGAAATGGAATATGGGAGGCAAGAAAGGTAGAGGTCGACGTAAAGAGGCATGGAGACGAACTGTAGACAGAGAGAGAGCGCGAGAATATACGGGAAAGACCTGAAATGAACTAAGCTGGTTTAGTTAGTTAGTTTGTTCCTTTCGTGCCAAAGGCGGCACATAGGGCAGAGGTTTTAGATCTCCATGTGATACGGTTCTTTGCTAGCAGTTGCAGATCTTGTATGGTTTTACATCCCAATAGTTTACTTTCTTGTTGGATGGTTCTTCGAAGAGTGGTCTTTGGTCTTCCACGTTTTCTTTTCCCAACTGGTGACCACATAAGGACTTGACGATTTAGTCTCTTTTCGTCTGATCTAAGCACATGACCTAAATATTTCCACCTACGTTTCCTTATAATATTTGATATGTGTTTTTGGTGTGTTCTATCTCTCACTGTGTTGTTAGAAACGAAATCACTCCATTTTACTTTTAATAATTTTCGTAGACATTTATTCTCAAAGCTGTCCAGTTTCTTATCAATTTTTTTGTTGATTTCCAACTTTCACAACCGTAGGTCAGTACAGGAATCACACATGACCTAAATAATTTAACTTTTGTGCATATACTAAAGTCTTGAGATTGCCAGATATTCATTAATTTAGTGAAGGCACTAGCTGCTATAGCAATACGAGAGTTTATTTCTTTCATCGTGTCTCCGTTGTTTGACACTTTACTACCCAAATATGTAAAATGTTCAACTTTCTCCAGTGTTTGGCCATTTATTACGCTGGTTTACTCAAGACAAATCTGGTTGGAGGAAATTTGTTGATGTCTTTTGCTTCACGGGAGATGAAAAAGAAGAAGAACAGATCTCTCTGAATTAAGATCCATTTTACATGATAAGGATAAGGACTGATGATTATGATGATGATGAATTTATGAATAAATATAAATGTATAAACGAACTTAAACATATAAATGAGTCTAAATTTATAAAAGTTAAATGCATATCCTTTACAGGACTTCGAATCAACTCCCAGCTTTTAAACATTGTTTGTGTTTTTTCTAGGCATTATTACGTTCAGTAGTTTGCCATTGCTTTCTGAACGGGTGGTGCCATCGTCCTTTGTTAAAATCCACGCAAACAATTCGCAACCAAACTGTTCGCAGCGTGATTCGAACTCAGAACGTCGGGGTTAATAGACCGAGTCACTATCCCCTAAGCCACAGACGTACATTCATAATCTAGTACATATACAGAAATAACTATAAATATTTGAGCTAGCATAAACATATAAACGAGTACACATATGTGTAACGGTATATATACATCTTTCAACTTCGATGTCTCCGCAAGATTATGAACATCAGGTGGTACAACAAGATAACCAACTCTGAAGAACTGCAACGTGCAAACCTGCCTTCCATCATGGGCATGCTCAGTAGTAGAAGACTTAGATGGCTAGTGCATGTGAGAAGAATGGACAATTGTTGCATACCGAAACAAATGTTGTTCTGTGAACCTTCGGAGGAAGAGGCACCAGAGCAGACCACTGCTCAGATATAAAGATGTCTGGAAGGCCTCAAGGAAGAACTTTTCTATAGCTCCCAGGACATGGGAGGGACTAGCTGACAGAATTGTGTGGAAAGCGATATTGCGATAGGGCGAAGAGTCTTTTGAGAAGAGACTTATGTATGAGCTGAAAGACAAAAGAGAACAGCGAAAACTCAGAAGTTGTCACAGTAAAACACTTGTCAATTGACCGTCTGTAAAGACGAAAAAGGTCATATATATATATATTTAGAGAGAGAGAGAGAGTGAGAGAGAGACGAGCATAAATATATGAACAGGAATAAATATATGAACTACGAGTAGAAACATATAAACGAGTAGAAACATATAAACGAGTATAAATACATGAACGAGTATAAATACATGAACGAGTATAAATACATGAACGAGTATAAATACACACATGAACTATAAAACTATATGAGCAAGTTACAAATATGTGAACGATTGTAAATATATTAACAATATAAATGTATTCGCAAGTGCAAATACATAAGCATGTACATATATATGCAATGTGAACATACACAGATCGAGTGCAAATGGCAAGTGCAAATACATAAGCATGTACATATATATGCAATGTGAACATACACAGATCGAGTGCAAATGGCAAGTGCAAATACATAAGCATGTACATATATATGCAATGTGAACATACACAGATCGAGTGCAAATGGCAAGTGCAAATACATAAGCATGTACATATATATGCAATGTGAACATACACAGATCGAGTGCAAATACATAAGCATGTACATATATATGCAATGTGAACATACACAGATCGAGTGCAAATACATAAGCATGTACATATATATGCAATGTGAACATACACAGATGGAGTGCAAATGGCAAGTGCAAATACATAAGCATGTACATATATATATGCAATGTGAACATACACAGATCGAGTGCAAATGGCAAGTGCAAATACATAAGCATGTACATATATATGCAATGTGAACATACACAGATCGAGTGCAAATAGCAAGTGCAAATACATAAGCATGTACATATATATGCAATGTGAACATACACAGATCGAGTGCAAATAGCAAGTGCAAATACATAAGCATGTACATATATATGCAATGTGAACATACACAGATCGAATGCAAATGGCAAGTGCAAATACATAAGCATGTACATATATATGCAATGTGAACATACACAGATCGAGTGCAAATACATAAGCATGTACATATATATGCAATGTGAACATACACAGATCGAGTGCAAATAGCAAGTGCAAATACATAAGCATGTACATATATATGCAATGTGAACAGACAGAGGAAGAAAAAAGTCAAAAATGGCAGTTACCTTACTTAGTTACTCCACTTAGTAACTCTCTTTTAAACATAACATTTGACAACTTTACACCACGGCTATAGCGATCATATGACTTCTGGTTTATTTTCCAAGTTCTCCCTACTTCAAATAACACCTACTTTTGCAGCCCTCCACCCCCTTCCCACCCCACCCCCACCCCCACCCCCACGCAACCCTCTCCCTCACCCCACCGAAATGTGAACGTTGAAATTGTACTTTAGGACTACTTCCTGTGTTTGGTTTCGATATAGTGGAAGACTGCAGTAAAATTATGTAGCACTGGTGAAACACGTTAAAACACAGTACTGTAGTTTTACAAAATACAAAAACAATAACAATACATAGCAACGTTTCGACTAAAAGGCCTTTATCAAGCAAACGATACAACAGGAGTGACAAATTTCACTTCTTTCACAGTACACTACATATAGACTACGACAGAAACACCCTAACATATCTTAAACGTTACTGTGTATTATTATTGTTTTTGTATTTTGTAAAACTAAAGTACTTTATTAGTACGTGTTTCGCCATTGTGTTGTTTGATTTCTAGCGTTGACAAAAATATCGACTGCTCTCTATTGTAGCAGTACTGTATACAACTTAACCGCTCCAACAATGGCGGAATGCGGGAGGACCATTCAGAATCTGAACTGTTTGATTCTGAACACGACTTGCTAGCGCATTTTCGCCATGTTTGGTCGGGTATTTTCCGGTTTCGTTTGCCGAGCTACTGAGTTAGTGCTTGAGCAACGATGTGAGCTATGACTGTTACATGGAATGCTTTTGCTGTGTCAACCGTGTGTTTGTTGTGTGTATTAAGAAAATGGCGGACAGCGGTTATGACGAACAAGTTCAATCTGCCGTATGCAGTTATATTGCGAGTGCAGAAAGCTGGATTTTGTCATGATTGATGTTCCCTTCGACAAGAATTGCAATTCAAGTGATGAACAGTTTTGTGTTGCTACATTAGTGACGGCCATATGCATGTTATGCGGTGCAGGTTTCTTATTGTGGCGGTACACGGCTGTTTCATTCTGGAATTAGTTCACACAGGAAACATTTCACAGTTGTTAGTATTTCGTGTGATTTTCATTGGTACAGGAACGGAGCAATTATGGGGTGACCCGTTGCAGTGAAGTTGGAACCGTACTTATGAACTATGAACTAACCGCTTCGCTCTTCTCAGGCGATATATCGGCTCCCTGCAATTTTTAGGATGGCGTAAATCCAGTCTTTCTTTCTTTTCTTTTCTTCAATTCTGCTTCCCTCACAGCGTAAAGATAAGAAGAGATTTCTAGAACGAGCCCTTGTATGCTCTTCATAAATAGTGTCATTCGTCGCCTCTGTTGTCTCTGAGGTCCACCTTTTGCGTGGCAGGCCATTTGCTTTGTATCTATTGTCAAGAAAGTTGTCGTATTCCGCCTCCGTACCGGCCATAACAGACTCCGGACCCACCTTTACAACAAACTTAAAATTGGTACAACTAGCCTGTGCCACTGCGAGAAGGTGGACGTGACGGCAGGGCACCTACTGCAAGACTGCCCACTACTAGCAGACCTGAGAAACGAAACCTGGCCGGAAAATACCGAGCTAAATGATAAACTGTACGGAGGAACGAAGTTCCTAAATACAACAACAGAATTTATGGGGACATCTGGTACATCAGTCTAAGCGGTGATCGCAAGAGTATCTATTGTATCGGAGCAATATCGTGGTGCACTGTCTGTTGGTAATCTGCTAATGTGGCCGAACCATTTAATTTGTCGTTTCTTGATGAACTTTTTTTCCTGTCTTCATTTCTCGACCAGTCTCTTCTTGCTACCCCCAGCATTCTGCGTAGACACTTTATCTCTATTTTAGTACATTCTCAAATTAGAAATTGTCTTCTTCTTCTTTTCTTCCACCATTTACTTCTTTATGGAGTTAGCCATTAGCCACAGTAAATGAGTCGTTGATTTTCTAGTTACCACTTATACATTCAATATTGTACCATTGCCTTTTGAACAGTGAGGTTTATTTTAAACTGGGAAGGGGGTGGTGGTGGGGGAGGGGGCACGGGAACGAATTTGGTTCCAAAACTGCCTGCCGGATTAGCCTAGTAGCAGAAGTAGCAAATGCTACGGGCCCCGCGCTTCAGGGGGGCCCCGCGCCTCTGGAGGCCCCGCGCCTATATGACAGAGCTAAGCTGTCACTAGTAATAAACAAGGAACCAAGGTTGGGAGGTGGGTAATAATATCCCCATTTTAATTTTTCTTATTTAGGTTAGGACCAAGGTCATGTTTACTCAATTTCGGTCTAATGTGGGCGGTCACATTGAGCTCACTAACAACGCTACAGTTTGTGTGTGTGTGTGTAGGAGTGTCCCCTTTTTGCACACGCTTCTAATAAACGAAAACTTGAAAGCTTGAACAAAAGGACCAGTAAATTTTATTCATAACACAGTTAAAGTTTCTGTTCGTTCAGAAGTTTTTGCCCGCGAAACTTAGTTTAAAATCAATGCAAGTGGTCGGTTTACGAAACAAGGATTTGACGACTGGAAAAAACGCAAATAATTTGTTGAAAAGACATGAAGAAAGCACCTCCCATAGACAAGCGATAATTTCGCTGTTAGTTTGCTAAAAGAAGGATGTGCGTGTCGATTCTCAACTTGTAAGCCAAATTGAGACCGAACAAACAAATTGGCGGACACTTTTAGAGCGAATTACTTCAGTTATCCAATTTTTAGCAGAACAAGGTTTTGCATTTCGGATTAGTGATGAAACTATTGGTTCACCTCATTATGGAAATTATTTAGGTTTGTTGGAATTAATAGCCAAATTTTACATTGTTCTGGCTCAGCATATAAATACATATGCAAATAAAGGAAAGGGACATACATCATACTTATCAAAAATAACATGTGAGAAATGTATCCATCTAATTGCATCAAGCTTACTGTATCATATTATTTTCCGAAATTAAGAAATGCAAATACTATTCAGTATCACTGGACTCTACTCCAGATATTTCGCATGTGGACCAACTCACTCTAATAGTGCGCTATGTGTTACCATCTGGACCAGTGGAAAGGTTTGTGAAGTTCTTGGATATGGAAGGTCATACTGCTGAACAATTCGCCCAAAGTTTACTTGATTTTTTAAACAAAAATTACATTGATAGACTGTCGTGGTCAAAACTATGACAATGCCAGCAACATGAGTGGGAAATACAACGGCTTACAAGCACACATTAAGGAGATAAATAAGTACGCAGAATACATTCCTTGCTTTGCACATTCACTGAATTTGGTTGCTAAGTGTGCTGCAGAATTTTGTATAGAAGCATCCATTTTTCCGATTTAGTTGAAAGCCTCTATACATTCTTTTCCGCTTCTACCTATCGATGGGACGTTCTTACAAAAGCACTGAAAAATACAGGTTCAAAACTCCCGACTTTGAAGAGACTGTCGAACACCAGGTGATCTGCCCGAGCTGATGCGACAAAGTCACTTTTATGTTGTTTTACCACTATCAAACAAGTTTTGGATAACATCTCAAATAACATGGATCAAAAGGTAGAGTGTCGTAATCAAGCGTATGGGCTAGTTTTGGAGATGAGTAAGTTGGAAACGGGAATAATGACCATTTTATGGAACGGAATTCTAGAACGCTTGCAAGCGTCTAGCGCTTCATTACAATCACCTGATCAAGACCTTAACACGGAATATGCCCTTAATGAATCGTTACACGGGTACGTTCAAGCAATGCGGCCTACATTTTCAGATATTGAGGGCAAAGCCAAAATCCTGACTGACTGTCAAGAATATCAGCAACAAACTTCAAGACGACGAAAGCGAAATACTAAGTACGACGATTTCAGCGGCTCTACTAAGCTCGATAAAGTTGTAGGAAATCAAACACCCAAACAAAAATTTGAAAATCAGGTGTTTATTGTCATAATTGATAATGTACTCTCTGCCTTAACTAAACGCATGCAAGCGAACAATAGAGTGACTGGTGTATTTGGAATACTTTGGCAGTTAAAATCTTTTACAGCAGGAGAGATCTTGAAAATAACTCCAATTTATTGTCAGCTCTTACCAAGAGGATTTGAAAGAAAGCCTAGGCGACGAACTTGTGCATTTCGCAGAACTTCTGAAAACTAATGTAGCTGCTGCTATTGGTAACGAAAAGCATGAGGCTCTTGAACTGCAATTTTATAAATTTATAATGGAAAATTCATTAGAGTCGTGTTTCCCAAATGTAGAAATAGTCTTACGAATTTACTTGTCTTTAATGATTACTAACTGCAGCGGAGAACGTTCTTTTTCAACATTAAAGCGTATAAAAGTGAGTTAAGGAACATGATGGGACAAGATCGTCTAAATAACCTCACCTTAATGAACATTGGATGTAATTTACTTCGAGAAATTGATTTGTCTAGTATTATCTTTAAATTTGTTCATATTAAATCGAAACAAGTTTGTTTGTAAAAGTTGTGTTTATTATTTATTATCATACAAAACCTAGGGCCCGCGCTAAAATTTGCTACAGGCCCCGCGCTGGCCTAATCCGGCACTGCCTGCCAGAGTGTTTGAACCAGGTACGCTTGAGTTGTGATCGAACTTACTACCGCATTAAGCTACAGACGCCCACATAGCCAATATATTCTTTTAAAGTTCCCTGTAGAGTTGGCTTGTGTCCACATTTGTGCTAATTCGTCACCATGAGTCCGGTACGAGGTATTTGATTAATCAACAGAGAACAGGTGTGATAATATTCCTATTATTACACAGCTATTATTAACCGGTCTGACCCGGTTCCTTTGATTTCGCAGAGGAACTAGTTTACCACTGTTTTTTATACACGTTTGTGAAATGTATTTTTCTGTTTGAAGTGACAAAGATCATATTTCTTCAAGCGGTTGAGGAACCCTGTAAGTACCTCACGGACAACAGGGGTCCATAGACCCCAGTTTGGGAATCGTTGATATTAATGACATTTTATATTATTGAAGTAGTTTAAGAAGCTAATTCAAAATTGAAATTTAGACTGGCGTACACACTTTCGTTCTGCATATTCATTCTACACATCCGTTACACATATTTGCTCCATAATATTCGTTACACTCATCCGTTACACATATTTGCTCCATAATATTTGTTACACTCATCCGTTACACATATTTGCTCCATAATATTCGTTACACTCATCCGTTACACATATTTGCTCCATAATATTTGTTACACTCATCCGTTACACATATTCGCTCCATAATATTTGTTGTACTCATCTTCTTCTTCTTCTTCTTCTTCTTCTTGTGTCGTCACACTGCTACCGGGTTGTTGCACAGTGTCGTGGTTTTCTGTTTTTGTCTTGCGCTGTTCTGGTGGCTTGTGTGATTGTTATCTTTGCTCTTTCACATGATTCTGCTACGCCATCTAACCATCTTTTCCGTGGTCTTCCTCTTGCCTTCTTTCCCGATGTTCTGTTGTAGAAGACTCTGTATACTGTGGAGTTTGGATGCATTCTTATTAAGTGGCCAAACCACTTCATTCTTTGTTTATCTATGTAATTCAAGCACGGTTTTGTGCCAACTTTCTTTCTTATGCTGATGTTGGTGATTCTGTCTTTTCTTGTGTTATTGGTAACTTTTCGCAGGCAACGCATTTCACATGTAGTTATTTTTGTGACTGCGCTTTGCTCAATGTCCATGTTTGGCTCTGGTAACACAAAGTAGGTATAAAAATGCTGTTGATCATTTGTTGCTTAGCTGCCTGTGAAATTTTTGGGTGCCTTAACAATGGGGCTAGCTGGTAGGTTACAGCATTTGCTTTTGTACTCTAGCCTCTATCTCTCTATCCAGTTTTCCGTCTTCTGTGAATATGCTTCCTAAGTATTTGAATTCTTTCACTTGGTTTATTTTAGTGCCATTGACATGGATGTCTAGATTATTATGTTTTCTTCCCATATTCATTATTTCTGTTTTAGTGTTGTTGATTTTCATGTCATGTTTTACACAATTTTTGTTCAAGGTGTCAATATGATGTTGTAGATCTTGTTCATTTTGATGTATCAGGCACTGATCATCTGCAAAAGCAGTTCATTTATTTCATCATTATCTGAATTTGACTCTTGAGTTATTTTATCTATATATGGAATAAAGAGTAGTGGTGAGAGGACACAACCTTGTCTAACACCTGATGTAATGGAGAACCAGTCGGTCATTTCTTCTGTTGTTCTTACTGTACTCTGGCTATCTTGATATAAGGCCATGATATTACCTAATAATTGTCCCTGGACGCCATATTCTTCAAGGATCTTCCATAGTTTGCACCTGTTTACTCTATCAAATGCCTTTTCTTGGTCTATAAATATAAGCTGTTTACTTTGATTGTATTCAATTGTTTGTTCGCAGATCTGTCTTAGTGTAAATATTGCGCCTGTGCAGCTCTTGCCCCTCCTAAACCCAAACTGACTATTGCTTAACTGGGGCTCTAATTCTAGTCTTGCTCTTCGCTCCAATATTTTTGCAAACATTTTTCCTATATGGCTCAAAAGAGAGATACCCCTGTATGTTTTACACTCTCTTTTGTCTCCTTTGTTCTTCCATATTGGGACTATAATAGCTCTCTGCCAGTCATCTGGAGCCTCTTGTGCCTCCTAGGCTATGTTAAAAATTCTGGTCAGCCATGTTATTGCTGTTGTCTTACATGCAAGTAACATTTATGTTGTTATGCCATCTATCCCTGCTGCCTTCCTTCTTTTGCTTTGATTTAGTGCCATTTCAACTTCGGATTCTAAAATGTTCAATTGTTGATATTTTCCATGTTTCATTTAAAATGTTTCTGTACCTTGTGTTTCGCAGTTTAACAGTTCCTTAAAATATTCTTTCCATCTGTCTTTAATATCTTTGCTGTTGGTAAGAGGTTTCCTAGACTTGTTATTTATAATGGTGACTGGATTGAATTGTAACACACACACAAAAATACTTACACATATTCGTTTTAAATATTCGCTCTACGTATTCGTTATACAAGTGTGACCTAAATTATATCGAAAGGTCACATTCTGAGAAAATAGATCTAACAAACTTGAGACATCTAAAAAAGTATGAATATGGAGCATAAGTTGGTTGTACAAGGAAGGAAATTTAGATTGTTATCAACAGAAGATAAAAATATGTTTCTGTTTCTGTTTCAGTTTGGATCGAGGAAAGACAGTCAATTAATAGTGAGGATATCATCTTCTTCTTCTTCTTTGCGTTCGTTCTTTACGACCAATTTTAATCACTCTTTGTGATATGTTTGATTTTGCCAAGAACGTGTATACGTTGCACATTGGTTTGGTAGGCCCTTAAACGAATATACTTCTACACATTTAGGACACAGGCATCCGATTTCATCCAAACCTCCTTAGTCGCCTGTTACGACATGCATGACAGGTAACAGTGATTCTATTCTTTACATCCCAAATGTGGGCCCCGGTAACCACTCGGGCGACCAGCCTGTCTGTATTGAATATACTTGTTCTACAGTTTCATTGCATGTACAGGCTCTACGTTTTATTTGAGGGGGGTAACTGTGGCGTGGAGGCAAGATTCAAACCTTTCGTTCCAGGGTATTGGGTTCGTTCCCAGCGTAGAAAATCGGGATATTTTCCCAGAGATACCTGATCTAAGTGTAGGTGAGATCGAGTTCCTATTAATTCTATCGGAGACGGACGATAAAACGTACGTCACGTGTTCAACTTGAACACGTAAATGTACACTTGGCAGTTGAGAATTGATAAAAGTAGGCTGCAAAGCCGCTGCATAGTCGACAATTCTTTTTTTAAAAGAATTATAATAAAATTAGTTCGAAAAAACGTTTACCATTTTTAAAATTGCATCGAGGGAAAGTTCGTGTGTTACAGAGTTTGTGCAGTGTTGTTGAAATTTTCCTGTCTAAGAAAGAGATCGGAGCAAACATGGTTATTCACAGAAGTGTAATGATGATTACTCTATCAATCAATGAATCAATATTTATTGCACTGCCTCCAGGGCTCTTTCATTGGTAGCTGAGCAACAGGTAATCCATACGATTACCATATCAGACTCGATGAATATGCTTCAAAGGATTGAATCTGGAAGTCAGTGAGTGGAATAGATGGACAACATTCGGAGATCACATCTCAAGAAAATTGATGTTGTACATTCCTGGACATGCTGGAGAGCAGGGTAACAAGCGTGATGACTTTCTTGCCAACAATGCCCCGATTCAAGCGGGCAGAAGTGTGGACAGACCCGATATCATCAATGCTGTATGTTCTCATTTATGTGATATTGGCGAGTCTCAGACATTGGAACGAGTCCAAGAATTAGGAGTTACGTGTGGACATGCCAGACAGTGTCGTCTTCGTGGTAGAGAGAGAAGATACACTAATCAATACCTCATGGGTGCTGTGAGAAAATAGATTTTAGGATAGCTGCTGAAGCGGGGGACAGAGCACGCATGGGAATGCCCAATATGCCATGACGTCGAACGCATAACATAACATAACATTTACTGCACAGATTTGTCATGCATATTCATTAACAAACTCATTAGGCAATCATAACGAAAACATGTGGAAAACAAAATTAGGCAAATGGGAAGAGTCTTTTAACTCATACAATATGGTAAGAAACATGACAAATCTTTCAGGCAGCACCAACTTTCCCTCAAACCACATCACGAACCAAAAAAAAACAATAAATACTAGCCTACTTTACTTCCTAGTGTTTCTATGGTAACAAAGTGGGGCCTAGTTGACCTAAGAAACCTGGTTTAAGTTTAGAATTGAACCCCAACCCATATTCTACGTAGCAAGGGCACTAATTACTATTCTATCGTGGATCTAAGGTGAGTATGCTAAGTGTTAACTGCGAGTTTGTCTTCATGTTTCAGCTTATCAGAATATCATCATCAGGTGCCGTGCCGGATGGTGTAGGCGATCATGGATGTCCACACATCTCTGTCTCTGGTGTTCGCTATCATCTAAGATGTTAACGCTCTTCCGTGCCATGAAGTCAATCTATCCAAGATTTTCTCTCTGTGTTTTCCTCTGTCTCCTCTACTATCGATTTTACCAGTTGTTACAATGTGTTCTAAACCTCCCTTTCTCATCACATGCCCGAAAAATGATGATTGCTTCTCTCTGATATTGATGATAAGCTTTCTCTGTGTCTTGACCTCGTTCAGAGCCAACTATAAACTTATGGGCCTTCGAACTCAGGTAAGAATTATGAGAAATCAGACCACAACTACACCACGTGACCTCGCATTCCAGTATTGCTGTATATAGACGAATTCATTTTAAAATCAACACAAAATGCTAAATCGAAGTTATATTATGCAACAAGTTAAGTTTAACAATAAGGAATATCAATATTATGAATATTTTTCGCCAATAAATAACCATAGACTCACAGAATTGAGTAAAATTGAAAAAAAAAAAAGCGTGCAGTGTTCTTTCAAGCATCTATAATGTCCAGCCCCCTTCTCTGATCTAGGACAAGGGATTCCCGGTCAGTTGTCTGGCCTAGTTATCTAGAGTTGGCTGTGCCTCGTTAAACACCTCAACATTTTTCATTTTAGCAGCCCATGGAATTCCCATCATTCTTCCATAATACCACATTTCTGTGGCCATCAGATATTTTCAATCTGTGTGTTTATTGGCCATGATTCGCATCCATATGTCATTATTGGTTCTATGTAGCACTGAATAACTCTCATTCTGATCTCAATTGATAAGGACTTTTTGAAAATAATGCTTCTCATTTTCTGGAACGCTGTTTTCTCCAGCCCTATCAGAATATAACACGTATAAATATACGGATTTTGATCCGCGTCTACTAGAACTTGACTTGACTTATTCCTCTCTGTTCCTCGTGGAGTATATGGTCTCAACAGTTGTTCGCCACTGTTCTCGGTTTCTGGCTGTTCTATTTATGGTCTCCCAAGACAATTGAGCACTCTTTAGTTCCGCAAGAAGACTTCGTCTCCAGGTCTGTTTAGGGCGTCATTTTTTCGTTTTCTTTTCGGGTTCCACTCAAGTACTTGTCTAGTGACACTCGACTGTTTCTTCCGTAGGGTATGCCCGATCCATCGCCCTTTTCTCAAATTGACCTGGGTCATCATGGGTTTCTGTCCGTTTCTTATCCACAGGTCAGTGTTTGTAACTCTATCATACCATCTCAGTCTGAGAATCCGTCGAAGACATTCGTTGACAAAGGTCTAAATCTTATTTGTATTTAACTTGGGGACTCGCCACGTTTCTGAGCCATACATAGATTTACAGATATACAGATATACAGCATACAGCCATACATAGATTTCACTTTTGCGTCTTCTAAGAGCTTTAAGTTAAAGTTCTACCAGGAAGAAAATCGTGAAAAAAGGGAAATGAAACTTATATTTTTGTCATGTTAAAAAGTTACTCATTTTTCAAAGATGCTTCATTTCAAGAACCTCCACTCACGATCAATTCAACACTCATGTCGTTTGATGTGTCCGAAATATTTAATTTTCCTTGTTTTTATGCTCTTTAATAACCAACTCTCTTTAATATCTCAAGCTGTTGCAGAACAGAAACATTTGTTCTGTTCTCTGTCCATGATATTCTATGTACAATACGTATAGAATCAGACAATAAATTCCTTTTTCCACGACTTTATTTATTGTCTGATTCTATATGATGGGTGCCGTGTAAGAAATGAATTTCTTCACTTTTGTTGTATCCTTTACTTGATGAAGGCCTTTTGGTCGAAACGTTGCTGTGTATTGTTATTGTTTCCATAACAACTAAAAACAGTATGGTATAGAACTGATAGAAAAACAAAGTTCAGAATACTAAGAGCGTGCATATTTCCAGTAGTAGCGTATAGACGTGAAAAATGGACATTGAACAAAGTTGATTGCAGTGTCACAGACCAGATGTTTAATTTATTATGTTTTCTCCTAGATTCATTTTTTCAGTTTTAGTGTTATTGATTTTTGATGTTATCAGTTATATGAGGACTATCATCATAAGGCTCCGGGCATGTCCATAGTTGCTCTGATCTCCGTATCAACAAATCCAACAGCGTTCAGTGGTCCAACACGCCAGTTTGATGTTGATTAATCAATCTCTTTGCATATTTGGTATGTCGTTCTTGTTGGGCTGCACCAATATCGACACCCATTTCTCTCAATATGGTCAGCGAGTGGGAGTCACAACCCTGAAATTCCTCTGTTCGGAAAGACTCTAAACAGGGCCGTGCGGTATATTTTCTCAGTATGATGCAAGTCTTCGAAATGCCGTCCCTCAAATGATTTTTCCTTAAAATAGTCTTCAATTATAATTGTGATTTGGTTGCTTATGCCGCCTCCCTTACGGTGCCGCGTGATGCCATGATGCGGCCATCTCTCTGCATCATAGCATGGTACGGCCCTGACTCTAAATGTGTTAAGAATGTCATTTCTGTTCATGGCAGCTCCCTCTGGTATTGTAGCCATGCCTGTCAATCTATCAGCTCGTTCATTACCACTGACTCTTGTGTGCCCAGTGACAAAACTTAAAGGGATTTGTCTGATCCTTGTTGTACAGTACCTCCACCCAGATTTGTCTCATTTCTGTTTCGACTTTATGAATAATGCTCATGGAGTCACTGAGTATGAAAACACGAGAGTAGTTTTTTTCACGCTAATATTTATACAATTTGGCAGGGTTACCTGTCTCCTTCTAAACGTTCTCAGAAACTTTCTATACTCGATTCAATATTATCTGTTTATTTTATTTCGAAATATATTTTTATTCATTGCGTCAACCGTCAACTTATTTACAAACACGAAGACATAAATTGGATCTGTGACTTTAACTTGTTCCCTCACCCCCTCACTATCATCCCTAATTTTTAGTAGGTTAAAAAGTTAGGCTGTACCTAAAAAAAGTAGCGTGAAAGATTGTACGAAATATCAAGTGTTACAAATCATTTTCATGAAATAATCTTTAAGCGTCGTATCTCGATTGTTTCGTTTCTGGAAAAATCAACGACGGGAGGTAATGTTTATAGAAATGCGTTTTCCTGGAAATCTTGCCAAGAATGGCTTCCCTTGAATGCTTGTAGAAGTAAATTAGATATGGTTCAATAACTATTTGCATAATATGGAAAATTGTATTTTCGAAAGTCAAACCAGGAATTTACTTCTCCTTTGTAAAACTTAATGTGAAAATTATCACAAGAATTTGCTTAAATAAGTTGTGGCATTTGCATGTACCGCCAACTTCTTTCATCCATATAGGTAGATCTTCTTCGATCGCTCAATGTTGACCTCTTGGTAAACCACTGTGATTTGTATGTGATCCGAGCCTAAGAGATATTGTTCATTGTGCCAGTTATACAGTTATGCACCTACAAGTAGACCAATACATTCGATTTCTGCGACGCTTGTTACATTTGCTGCAGGTAAAACTGGAGCTGATGCAGAGGATGGTCTCTCTGCCCTCAGCCCTCTTTTTTGCCTCCATATGTGATGGTATTTTTTTCTTTTCTTGTAGGGCCATTCCTCACTGCCGCTCGAAATGTTTGTCTGTCTTTGACCAAACACTTCCAGTTTTCATTATTTATACCGTATGAAGGAGATGAGGTGTCTTAGAAGAGCTGCATGTGTGACAATAAGAGACAAGATTAGAAATGAAGAAATCAGAAGAAGACTGGATGTGAAACCAGTCATACAATTTATAAAAGAACAGCAGATTAAATGGTTTGAACATCTGACAAGAATGATCTGGTATCGTCTACCATAGAGAGCCACATTGAAAAAGTATAAAGAGTACAGAGCAAGAGGAAGACCACGCAAAAGATGGAATGACGGCATCAAGAACAGCCTTAAGAAAATGAATAACAGCTTACAAAGTGCATTAGAACAAGCAGACACAAGATCACTACAAACACTTCTATGAAGGAGTAAATGTTGGAAGAGAAGAAGAAGACGTTGGATCTCGCCTGCAGGTGTCAATGAAATGTAGTAATGGGCGGACATGCTGTCTAGTACTTGTTGCGAGTTAACGATATATAATATACTTTGGGATTCTATCATCGTGCATACGGCACACATGTCCCAACCATCTCAGCCGTCGCTGACTCAGCAAAGTGTACATGCTTGGAACGCTAACACTGTCTAGACCAGCGTTTCCCAAAGTGGGCGTACCGCCCCAGTGGTCGCTGAAGCGTTCTAGGGGGCGATAGTGAGTTCAGAAGAATTTGGGGGTGGTCAGACGATTATATGGGCAGGTGGCTCCTAAAGAAGAAATTAATAATAAATATTTTAAAATCAATTATTTTCGTGATTTTGCGATTGAATAATCATTTTAAAATTTGAATTCTGCATTTTATTTCATCTTATGCCCGTCTTACAAGATCCATTTTTCATCAATTTTCTATTTCATGCATATAATCATTTGAAAATTGACCATGTATTCTAGAAACATATCAATTTTCTATGTAAAAGAGAAAATAGAGCATGTATATATGTGGGAAGGGGGCGTTGGCAAACTGTTATAATGTGGAGGGGCGTTACAAAGTTTATATTGTGCAAAGTGGGCGGTAGGTTGAAAAAGTTTGGGAATCTATGGTCTAGAACTTCTATATTGAATATTGGGTCTTGCAATCGGATGTTGTATATTTGTCTGAGTCAGCGCATGTGCAGGCAATGTTAAGGCAAGGTTCTTGTTTGGGCATACGTGGTCCACGTCTCATATATATACTAAGAACACTAATAGAAAGATAAATTGAAGTAAAAGCAGATCTATACTTGTGCTTTATAGACTACACCAAGGCGTTCGACAATGTAAACCATCAAGAACTTTCCAAAATGTTAGAGAGCTTAAACATCGACAGCAAAAATCTAAGAATCATTCAGAACATATATTGGCAGCAAACAGCAGCTATAAGAATAGACAAAAAGATTGGAACTTTCCAGAAGATCAAAAAGGTGTTAGACAAGGATGCGTATTATCACTGTATTGTGAAAGCATTTTAGGTCTATAAAAGATATTCCTGGAATAGCTGTGGGGAGATATATAATAAATAACCTGAGATATGCTGATGATACTGTCTTAATAGCAAGAAATGAAATGGAGCTACAGAAATTAGTTGATAAGGTTGTGACAGAAAGTAAGAACAAAGGACTCAGTTTGAATATTAAGAAGACAGAAGTTATGATCATATTAAAAAGCAGATTTTGCCAAAATGCACCATCACAGTAAATGGGACTGATCTAATACAAGTGCAGCAATTTAAATACCTCGGAGTCCTGGTAACATCAAATGGCAGATGCCGATCATAAATAAAGAGCAGAATAGGACAAGCGAAAACATCATTCCTGAAAATGAGAAGCATTATCTGCAACAAGTCCTTGTCAATCCCGATCAGAATGCGAGTTATTCAGAGCTACATAGAACCAATACTGACATACGGATGCGAGTCATGGACAATGAACACACAGATCGAAAAATCTCTGAGGGCCACAGAAATGTGGTTTTATAGAAGAATGATGAAAATCCCATGGACTGCTAAAATGACCAATGTTGAGGTGCTGAATGAGATCAAGACACAGAGAAAGCTTATCATCAATATAAGAAAGAGACAGTCATCATTTTCGGGCATGTGATGAGGAGAGGAGGTTTAGAACATATTGTGACAACCGGTAAAATCGAGGGTAGACGAGACAGGGGAAGACAGACAGAAAATTTTGGATAGCACGGTAGAGCGTCAACATCTGAGTTGATAGCAAACACCAACGACAGAGATTTGTTGAGATCCATGATCGCCTACGCCAGCCGGCACGGTACCTGATGATGATGTATTAGTGTTTCGTATTAGTGCCCTTTTCCCCCATACACGCTTTAAAAATAATAATAGTAATAATAATAATAATAAAGAAAATGGGACATAATTGCAAATGTTTTGTGGGAATAAAAAAGTTTACAGAGCAGTCTCCCTTAGTAATGGTAGACTACTTCCGAAATTTAATTCTCAAAATGGCGACGAATAAACGAAAGCAAGATGAGAAACATCTTAAAATGTTACGGGAGATGGTATCCCTTCCTAGCAACAAGCAGTGCTTTGACTGTCATCAGCGTGGTCCGACATACGTGAATATGACTATTGGTTCTTTTGTGTGCACATCATGCAGTGGCATTTTGTAAGTTATGTATACTGCGTAAATATGCAATATTTATAATTTTTATTAAGATTATTATTCAAATTAATATATTTATTTACTAGTAACTAATGTATTTATATGGCTCGGAAACATGGAATGGTTCAGGACAACAAAAGAAAACTACAGACCTTCGCAAATAGATGTTCACGTAGAAAAGAGGGACTGAAATGGTATGATAAGATTACAAAAATGAACTCAGAGAAAGAACTAAGCAGTTTCCAGAGAAAAATGAGTTACGGAAGAGACGCTGGGATAGGAGGACACACAGTTTAGGTCATAGGAGGACACACACTGGGATAGGAGGACACACACTGGAAGCATTGCAAGACATGCACTGTTTTGAAACCCGCAGGGAAGGAGGAGTGGGGTAGGTCTAGAAATACCTGAAGAAGAGCTGGAGACGAATATTATTCGGATAGGCAAGACAGGGAAAGAATTGGAAGGGATATCAAAGGGAGGAAAGGCTGGAAGAACATTGTTGAAGACCTGTACTGTTAAGTGTACTCCATTGGGAGTTGAAATGTGAAGAAGAAGAATTATTGTATACTTAGATATTAACTCAACCATGAGCCAGTAATATAAATATATATCTACATCTTCTTACTCCATTGACTAAGTTATCATTCTTGTTCCAGTTAAATGTTTAGGTAGTGATTCTAGTCTAGACGTTGTGTGTATCAGTTCTTCTTCAAACGCTCTATATCGGCGACTTGTTAACCACTCTTTGTGATTTGTATGTGATCCTAGCCTAAGAGCAATTGTACGTTGTGCCAGTTATGTGCCCACAAATAGGCCAGCACATCCTATTTCTGTGACGCCTTTTATTTACTAGGGTAGCTTCCTAGGCCCCTACCTCAGTCGCCTCTTACGACATGCCATGTAGGTCACAGTGTTACTATTCTTTGCTACCCTTGAGGGCCCCGGCAACATACAGGCGACCTAAATACCTTGTATTACATATTTTTCTCAGACCATTATACGTTACATAAGTCCTGTAAGCAATATCTCCGTATTGCAGTATCCTGTGCAACTCATTCAATTTATTCTCTAGAATTGGTCAGATATTTCTTATCTCAGTAAAGTTTGCTTCAGAGTTTTTTTAAGGCGTCCTTTTGTTTCTTGCACCATTTACCTCCTACTTCAATGCTTGATTTGTAATTCTTTGATCATGTCTTCTCAGAGTATGCCCAACATATCTCCACATTCTCTTTCGTGATAACAGTTGTTACTAGTGGTTGACCAGACATTTCTTCTCAGAGTGTGCTCAACATATCTCCACATTCTCTTTCTTGATAACAGTTGTTACTAGTGGTTGACCAGACATTTCTTCTCGAGTGTGCTCAACATATCTCCACATTCTCTTTCTTGATAACAGTTGTTACTAGTGGTTGACCAGACATTTCTTCTCAGAGTGTGCCCAACATATCTTCACATTCTCTTTCTTGATAACAGTTGTTACTAGTGGTTGACCAGACATTTCTCTGATTTCATCACTTTTCTTTAATTCATCCCATGTTATGCATTACTTGCACAGAGTGTACCTCAGAAATAACAGAGATGAAGAAAAACGCTTATGAAGTGCACACAAAAGCCTGTTCTATAAATCTCTTTTTACCCAGACACTGTGTTGCAAGACAGAATTAGAGAGAAGAGGATAAGCACAGAGTCTAAGAAAATGACACTGGATCTGCTCATATTTTGATGAAAGTATAAGGCTCATTTTTATCTGTGTTGTTATAATATATGATTGAGCATCTGGCCGAATAGATTAGAGCACGGCTCCATGTGGGAGACCTGGGTTTAATCCACGGTAAGATCAAGGTGTTTTTTCTGTCGAGTTCATAAGAAAAGATCCTGGAAATGAACAATTTTGCGGCGACTGTACTAGCCATGCGGCCATTAAATTTCACAGGCTCATCCCCCTCCCATCCTACACCACCCAGAAAGTGGTATTACAGGCAGTTTTTAAAAATTTATAATCTATAATCAGGATTTATTCTTTGCTTTCATAGACGAGGATTGAACCCACCCCACCGTGTAAAGTCTATATCTATGGCCAGCTTTGCCTCTGAGGAAATGGATTTTTTAAAATGTCATGGCAATGAGGTGAGTGTTCACATTGAACATTGTTTCTTTTGATGTTATTATTGTTGGTGGTATTTTTTAAATATTATGCCCTACCAGGAAGTTCCACAACGGGTGGACCCAGTATGGGTGAAAGTGTACAACTCCGATCGTCGTCAATCTTTCGAATGAGAGCTCTCAGAGTTTGTTAAAGTGGTTTTATTGTGCCATTTGGTGTTCCATGAAGGGTCCCACCTTTGAGAATTGATCAAGTGGGCATTACACTTTGGTCTTAGACAAAAGGCTGAGAATCAACACCTAAAATGACATCTGACAGTAAACAAAGAAGTTTAGTTTAATTTGGTCATTGGATCATCATCACTGTACGTTGAAAACCAATTAGTCCATAAGTGCTTTGATCTCCGCCTCAGTATGTCTCTCAGAGTGTAGCGACTAACAACACTGGTTCTTTGTTCGTTTATTATTCTTCTTTGGCTACCAGCACAGTGTTGTTATCTAGCTACACAACATTTGACTTGGAATTCTTGCAGTCTGGTTAGTGTTGTAGATTCACCACTGATTACTTGAATCCTGTGCATGTCCTCTCTCCCTTAGGGAATTTAGAATATCAGCCTGGTCCTTTGCTCGCCCGCTTTTTACAGCAAAGAAGTATTTGATATAAATGAAATTATATATTATTGTAATATAAATAATAATTCCTCTCGTACCGTTATACGTTACATAGGGCCTGCAAGTAATTTCTCCATACCGCTCTATCCTGGGCAACTCGCTCAATCTCCTCCATGGGACCAATATTTCCTGCCTCTCTCAGCAAAGTTCGCTCAGGGTCTCCTTAGGTCGACCTCTCTTTCTTGAACCCTTTGCATCCCACTTCAATGCCTGCTTTGATATTCATTGATCATTTCTCCTCAAGGTGTGTCCAACATATCTCCATCTTCTCTTTCTTATAACAGTTGTCACTAGTGGTTGACCAGACATGTCTCTGATTTCATCACTTCTGAATTCGTTCCATTTTGTTTTATTGTAATAATATAAGAAAATTATTCAAAGTTCTAACCCTTAGTATACGGCAAACTTCAATTCAATTTTTAATTCCAATGTTGTATCAATCCTAACGTATGCCAGAGAGAGTTGAAAAATAACTAAAGATATAGAAAACAAGTTGAATCCATTTGAAAATAGATGTCTGTGACAAATAATGAACATAAAATGCTACGAATTCTGAAGAAGTGATGAAATCAGAGAAATGTCTGGTCAACCACTTGTAATATATACAGAACGCACCAACAACACACATACAGAACACACCAACAATACACATTCAGAACTTATCATCAACATAAAAAAAACACATACAGATCATACCAATACACACTGAACATATTAGTTTGGTTCCGATTCCAAACTATTATCACAATTCTACCATTTACTTGATTACGTGACATCATCATCAGGTGATGCGCCTGTTGGCATAAGCGATCATGGATCTCCACAAATCTCTGTCTTGGACATCTGCTATCATCTCAGATGTTGATACTCTTTCGTGTCATGAAGTCAGGCTGTCTAAAATTTCCTCTCTCTGTCTTTTTCATCTCGTCTTCCTTCAATTTTACCTGGTTGTCGCAATGATGTTCTAAACCTCCTCTTCTCATCACATGTCCGAAAAATGATGATTACCTCTTTCTTATATTGACAATAAGTTTTCTCTGTGTCTTGACTTCATCCAACATCTCTACATTTGTCATTTTAGCAGTCCATGGGATTCTCATCATTCTTCTGTAAAACCACATCTCTGTGACCTCCAGAGATTTTTAATCTGTTTTTAATGTCCATGACTCGTATCTGTTTGTCAGTATTGGCTCTATTGTAGCACTGAATAACTTTAATTTTGACCTCAATTGACAGTGACCTGTTGCATGTAATGTTTCTCATTCTTACATGACACATCACCATAATGCAATGTTACCCTAATAGTTATCTCCCTAATGTTGATACTTTTCAAGCTGTGACCATTTATGGGTAACAGCTGTAGAATAATTCTGTGCATGAACTTTCTATAAGTTGTTAATTTATTAGGTTTTGGAAATGCGCACAAATAAACACGAGATAAATAGTTACAATAGATTATTAGAGAATGGCAAGAATGTGACTGATTGATAGAATCATCATCATTGCTCTTCTATGAGTAACCATGTGTGCTCCGATTTCTTTCTTACACGGGAAGATCTCAGATGCAGTGCATGAACTCCGTAGCGGACCCTGATGTCATTTTGAAGATAGAGAAAACATCTCGTAGGAATTTTATTTTTAATCTTTCTAATGAATTTTGCCCAGGCAGCAGCTTTCCAGCTTGCTCTTCTCGATTTTTAACTGCCAATGGTTCTTTTAGGACTCAAATTGAACTTGGGACCTTCATTTTATCATCTGTCTCCGATAAGACTAGGAACTTGATCTCACCTACATTGAGATCAGGGATCTCTTGAAAAATGTCCTTATGGTTCCACAAGGGAGGGAACTAAGTACCTTTGGAACAAGAGGTGAGCACCTAGCCTCTACACCACAGAGACGCCTCACAGGACTGAAAGGGTCACAGATATAGAAGTTGATAATGCACTACGCTAGTGATCGTGCCATCAAGATTCTAAGGTTCGAGGCCAGCTAGGCCCAACATTTGCAGTGCACGTTCATACTGCAGGTTGTATGATTCTTTACTTGGGGATATAAATTGCAAGTACCTCTGAAGTCAGAGTAAGTCATGATTAAATGGACACTAGTGATAAGGAAAGCAAGCCTTCATGCAGAAATCATTCAAAGGCGGCATAACTATGCCTGAATTAATAGCAAGTGAACTCAAAAATGATTAAAAGATTGAGTGCACATGTTAGAGGATTGAACTATACTACCTAGTGTCCAAAATGTCTGTTACCTTGTAAGTAAATCTTGTCCCAAACCTGAGGAAAATATCCCTTATTGGAAATGGCTAGACCTTTGATTAGATCTCTGTCATGACCAGTTCTCTTGTCCTGTGGTGTCAACATCCAGGTTTAAGATCTTCTTTTCTCTAATCCTGTTTTGCCTAGAAATCTAGGTGCCCTGTTCTAGAAACCTCTTCTTATCCTGACACTGTTTTATGTGCACTTCGTAAACAGTGTTCTTCATCATCTCTGAGGTTCACCTTTTTCATGGACATCCTTTTGCTTTGTCTCCATTGTATTAGAGTAACATTGTTCTTTGAGGCACACTGTCTGTTGGTAATATGCTTATGTGGCAAAACCATTTAATTTGTTGTTTATCGATGAAGTTCAGTACTGTTGTTGTACCCACTTTTTTCTTGCAGTAGCAGTAGTAGTATTGTAGTCACATGGAACTGTGCCTTCACAACTGTCAGTCACATGTGCCCCAATATATAAAAATGATGGACGACGCTCCGTAAACTATTGCACATCATTATCAAATAGCTTGTCCTGAGCAGAACTTTACCACCCTAACAGGCCAGATTAAAAAACAATTGGATGACCAAATACAAACGTTTCTAATCAATGTTTGTATTTGGTTGTCCATTTGTTTGTTTTTTAATTTGTCACTCCTGTTGTTCGTTTGCTTGATAAAGGCCTTGTTGGTCGAAACGTTGCTGTATTTTGTCATTGTTTTTGTAATTTGTAAAACTACAGTACTTTGTGATTATGTGTTCGGACAAATCCATAGGTGCTCTGATCTCCACGTCAACAAATCCAGCAGCCCAACACACCAGTTTGATGTTGATTAATCAATCTCTTTGCATATTTGGTATTCATTCTTATTTGTAGCATCAGTCAATTTTCTTTGATTTTAAGTTTTTTGGATGCCTTGTTCAGAGCTAACGAACATGAAGAAGAAATTCTGTTTTAACCAATTCCTATTGATTCTCAATCTCACAGTTTAACAGAAAAGTATACCTGGGACTGTATGATAGCAGATCCTGGCCAGAACCAGACTCAAGAGATGAACAGCGAATACGAGACTATATGGTACAGAAGTATGAGAATAAGCGCTGGTATGTTGCACCAACAGAAATGATGAGGGAAGAAGCAAAACGGACCAACGAAGCAGCTCTAAACAGCAAACCACAAGTCAAGCCATTGCGCTCACTTTTAGGAGAAAATGCGTCAAAGTTATCGGTTGGACCAGGCCAGGTTGGTGATCAATTTCACTTAAACTTGTATGTGTTTTATGTTAAACTTAATTCTTGTAGTATACTGTTAATTGTTTACTTCATATGGTTTTGTTTTGTTTTGTTTGCTCTAATCCTGTTTTGTCTCACAATGTCAGGATTAGAAGAGATTTCTAGAACAGGTTTTTGTGTGCACTTCTCTAATCCTGTTTTGTCTCACAATGGCAGGATAAGAAGAGATTTCTAGAACATGCTTTTGTGTGCGTCTCTCTCATCTTGTTAATGGCAAACAAACTAAAAAACTGTATTGATGCATTTGTTAAGAATATACTTTATCAGTTTTTGTTTAGAGTGCACCCCATCTCTACTGGGATTTGTCATTTGAAGATATCGACAATAACAACCATTGTGATTATTACTCAACAGACACAACTTGTAATCAGTGGACCTGCTCAAGTTTCAGTCCCACTTCCTGGCGGGTTCAGATCTCCTCCAACTAATAGTTCACATGTACAGATTCCAGCCAATATAACATCCAACAAGCAGTCTTCAGAGTTTGACCTCCTGGGCGAATTTGGTGGTGACCCCTTTGCATCCAGCTCATCTACCACTAACAACAATGGAGATGGTATGTGAAAATAAATGGAATCTAGTTGTTGGTTTTGTTTATGGGACATTTGATTAGGGACAGTGCTATAAGGTTAAATTAATAATAGAAGTGCAAGAGAAAAGCGAAAAACAAAATCTATTATATCTACGTCTTCTTCTTCACCTCTCGAGAGGCATAGGCCTGCAACCAAGGCCTTCTAAGTCTTCCTATGCAAGGCTATCTTTTCCAGATTTCTAGACTCTTTCCCCCATTTTCTTGCATTCCGTCTCCAACTACCGTGTTGTAAGCGGCGACTGTGATCTTATGTGTGCTTGGTCTAATGCACTTTTAAAGCTGTTATCTGTTATTAATGCTCTTAAGGCTGTTCTTGATGCCGTCTCTCAATATTTTGCATGGTCTTCCTCCTATTGCTCTGTACTCATTATACTGTTTTTTGTGTGACTGTCTGTGGTAGGCGATACCAGGGCATTCTTGTCAGGTGTCCAAACCATTTAATCTGTTGTTCTTTTATGAATTGCATGACTGGTTTCACATCCAATCTTCCCCTAATTTCCTTATGTCCAATTTTGTCTCTTATTGTCACACCTGCAGATGTAAAATGCAATTACTTATTCTCTCTTGTGTTGTTGCAGTTGGAGGATTTGCAGACTTTAGCAACTTTGAGAGTATGAACTCGGAGCCGTCACACTTGCCACCTCCATCTACCGCACCAACGCATGCGACACCGGTGCATGTTGCACCTCAAGTTTTTCCAGTCTCTAGTAGTAAGTCTTACCTCAAACATTGCACATAAATTAGAAATATTTCCACCCATATGTTGCTGGGGTCCTCAAGGGAAGCAAAGAATAGTACCACTGTGACCAACAATGCATGTTGTAAGAGGCGACTGAGGTAGGGGCCTAGTGAAGCTACCCTAGTAAATAAAAAGTCGCAGAAATCGGATTGCTGGTCTACTTGTAGGCTCATAACTGGGGCCCCAGTCAATTTGGAGGAGAGGGGGTTCCCAGCCAATGGATAGAGCTGACATTCTGAATGCCCTCATAGACTGTGACACTGTCATTTTATCAGGGAGGGGGGGTGGGGTGTCTTGCCTATGGGCAGAGCTGACATAGACTGGCTGTAATTAGGACTTTCATCTAAACCAATCCACGCCAGCAGCTAGATTGCAAGAGCTTGGATTGAAAATTGGAAGGGTCAGAAAAAAGCAGTACAACAGCCGTAAGAGTAGGCTCATCAATCGACTTCGAACTGGTATAGTCAGTCACTAGACGCTGTTGGGGATATTGCGAAGGAAGATCAGAGCACCTATAGATATGTCCAGAGTGCAATGAAGATATTCCAAACTGAAACCTGGAGAAAGACTGGAAGAAGAAATGAAAGACATGGATGTGATGGGTAGAAAAACAGAAAACTGACAGCAATGTGGATTTCTTGTAAATGTCTTATGCGTTAACTATGACATGAAGAGGATATTCTGAACAGAGGAGTTTCAGGGTTGTGAATCCCAGTCGAATAATGAAGGTTGGCCAAATGGAGAGAAATGGGTGTCGATATTAATAATAATAAATAATTCCTCTCGTCACGTATATCGCTACATAGGGCCTGCAAGTAATTTCTCCATACCGCTCTATCCTGGGCAACTCGCTCAATCTCCTCCATGGAATTGAGGCCGATATTTCCTGCCTCTCTCAGCAAAGTTCGTTTCATGGTCTCCTTAGGTCGACCTCTTTCTTGAACCCTTTGCATCCCACTTCAATGCCTGCTTTGATATTCGTTGATCATTTCTCCTCAAGGAGTGCCCAACATATCTCCATCTTCTCTTCTTATAACAGTTGTCACTAGTGGTTGACCAGACATATCTCTGATTTCATCACTTCTCCTGAATTCATTCCATTTTATATATTGATATTGGTACAGCTCAAAAAGAACATCATACCAAATAAGCAAAGAGATTGATTAATCAACATCGAACTGGCATGCTGGGTCACTGGACGCTGATATGGAAAGACAATGCTGTTGATCATCTGTTGTTTACATGTACTACACATTATAATTCTAACTAAGCTCTGTTATATCCCCAGCACTGCTCCAGCCTTTAGCTAGAGGACAAGCCTCTATAACTACTACTATTACTTCTAACATCACATCCCACCAACCTACAGTCCCGTCTGCAAGTGGGGATAGGTATGCTGCTCTTGCAGATTTAGACAGCGCTTTCTCAGCTCCCGTCACCACAGCGACATCAATAAACTGGGGTGGATTAGACAGTGGAGCCATTAACTGGGGGAGCACAAGTAATATTGCAGGTATGTCAGAAATTACTCAGGTAAGTTAATGTTTTCTTTTAGGGAAAGTACAGCTTTAAATATCATTTTTAGATCCAATACTGACATACAGATGCGAGTCATAAACAGTAAACAAACAGACAGAAAAATCTCTGGAGGCCACAGAGATGCGGTCACAGAAAAATGATGAGAATCCCATAGGCTGTTAAAATGAAGAATGTAAAGGTGTTGAATGAGGCCAAGACATAGTGAAAGCTTATTATCAATATTAGAATGAGACCGTTATCATTTTTCGGACATGTGATGAGAAGGGGAGGCTTAGAACACATTGTGACAACCAGTAAAATCGAGGGGAGACGATACAGAGGAAGACGGAGAGAAAGTTATGACAACCTGACTTCATGGCACAGAAGTGCGTCAACATCTGAGATGATAGCAAAACCAGGGACATAGATTTGTGAAGATTCACGATCACCCACACCAGCCGGCATGGCACTTGATCATGTTGATAATGGTGACAACTTTACAAATTCGCTAGAGAGGAAAACACTACCAATATCTTCATCGACAAACATCCATTAAAACAAGTCAAAGACTTTACATACCTAGGGAACATTTTCCAGCAAACATAAGAATAACTAACGAAATTCAACATAAATGCAACAAATCAAATCATAGGACATGTGGAGTCAGTTTTAAAATGCAAACATGTCATCATGAACACTAAAACAGAACTGTACAACACAATATTTCTCCCAAAATTATGCTATTAGTGCCAAACCCGGATGCTGACATCAAATGATAGAAGAAAACTAGTCACGACAGAGATGAAGTGTCTACGCAGAATGCTGGAGTAACAAGAAGAGACCAGTTTAGAAATGAAGACATTAGGAAAAAGTGGGTACAACATCAGTACTGAGCTTCATCAAGAAACAACAAATTAAATGGTTCAGCTACATATGCAGATTACCAACAGATAGTGTGCATCAAAGAGCAATACTGCTTTGATACAGTAAATGCAAACCAAAAGACAGTTCAAGCAAAAAGAGGGCCTCAGAGATAACAGAGGCGACAAAAAAATTATGTTTGGGAGCGCACACAAAAGCCTGTTCTAGAAATCTCTTCTTATCTTGACGCTGTGAGGCAAAACAGGATTAGTGAAAAGAGAAAAGGAAGATGACAGGCGCAAAAAATAACATGTGAAATGTGACGCCTACCATAAAGTTACCAACATCGCCAGAAAAGACAAGAGTCGCCAACATCACATACCATAAGAAATCAAGTTGGGACAGAAATTGCTTGAATTACATTGAGAAACAAAGAATGAAGTGGTTCGACTACTTAATAAGAATTGAAAAAAAACTCTACTGTAAACAGTCTTCTACAATAGAACATCAGTAAAGAAGACTAGCGGTAGACCATGAAAAATATGGACAGATGGCATAGCAGAATTCTGTCAAATGGCAAAAATAACTATCACCTATGTCACTAGAGTAGCGCAAGACAAAAACAAAACTGGGCAACAACCCGGTAAGTCTTAAAACATTGTCTTTACTACCTGTAATACCGCTTTAGGGGAGGGGCGTAGGACAGGGGGGCATGAGCCTGGGGAATTTAATGATCGCATGGCTAGTGCAGTCACAGTGAAACTGTTCAGATTATAATTTATTTTTATGCCCCGACAAACAAAAATTCATTGACCTTACCAGAGAACAAACCCAGATGGGAGCCCACGCACTAATCCATTCCACTGTGCTGACAAAAGAAGATAGTTGTATGAACAACTTCTATCTTTCTTTCTCGAATCCTGTTTGCCTCACAGCGTCAGGTCAAGAAGAGATTTCTAAAACGGGTCCTTGGATGCGCTTCGTAGATAGTCTCTTTCGTCGCCTCTGTTATCTCTGAGGTCCATCTTTGCGTGGCCGGCCTTTTGCTTTGTACCCATTGTATCAAAGCAGCATTGCTCTTTGAGGTGCACTGTCTGTTGGTAATCTGCTTACGTGGCGAACCATTTAATTTGCTGTTTCTTGATGAAGTCTAGTACTGATGTTGTACCCACTTTTTTCCTGATGTCTTCATTTCTCAACCGGTCTCTTCTTATTACACCCAGCATTCTGCGTAGACACTTCATCTCTGTCGTGACTAGCTTTCTTCTACCATTTGTTGTCAGTGTCCAGGTTTGACACTGGTAACATAATGTGGGGAGACACATTGCATTCTATGCAGTTGTTATATGTGTATAGTTATTCTCATTGGAAGTGTTATAACTAAGAAATTCTTCATAGTTCATAATTCTGTGCCATCTCAATGCATAGTTAATATGTCTCTAAACAAGGTACACCCTCACAGAACTCAGCAGGTGTTAGCTGGAGCACTATAAGTACAGCTGGAGGACCCATTAGTTGGAACAGTTCTGGTGCTGTTGGTGTGCCCACTGGAACCACAACTTCTGGATTTGGAATTCACTCAACAGGTAAGCTTCTGACAATTATATGCGAATGTTGTTTATCCTCGATAGTTGTTGTTGTTGCTTCTGTTGTTGTTGTGTTTTGTTTTTTCTTGTTTGTTCTTTTGTTTGTTTGGAGTTTTTTCATGTAAATTCACTAGTCTGTATGTACAAAGATACCTGCCCAGCGTGTTCGTAGCATGTTGGACGGCGGGTGACATAAGTTTGGTTCAGTTCTGCGGCTGGCAGAAAAGTCACAGGTTCTCCAGATTTATGGTGTTCATGGCACCAAACCAAAGTGTTGCGATGTCCATGGCACCGAGCTGAAGAGCTGAAAAGCTCAAGTGCTTCTGGATCGGGGTGGGAAGAAATTTTTATAATAAAAATATACTAAGATAGACTATGAAACGACATCAGAAACAGAGTGGGCATAACTTCATGCACAGAATACATTGAAAGAAAACAAATGCAGTGGTTTGGACATTTAATGAGAATTGAATACAACCAACCACCAATAACAACATACAATAAATAGAGATCAGGTACTAGAGCCAAGGGAAGGCCGAGAAAAAGATGGATAGACAATATCAAGGTGACACAAACTAACATGAATATACCACAACAGGGGTCAAAGGTGCATGGGGACAACACCGTGTTAGGATTAGTGAGCTGGCACTAATCAAGATCCTACCCCACCTCCACGTGGTGACCCTGGTAACAGACATTGGTTCCTGTCTGGCTATGCGGGTAGGGATCGAGGGAGAGCTACCCTGGTGGTGGTAGAGATGCAGACGTAGTCACGTTGAATGGGATCCGCTTGCAACACAGACGAGCGGAATCTCAGAGTGACTATTGATGCACATCTCTCTCTGCCAAAGAGAAAAGCTGAACTGATAAACATGAATGGATGAGGGGTGCATCCAAGAAAGAATCATCGGCCCACATGGTGCGAGACTGAGTTCGAAGGTAGGGCCCGGAGCAGAGTTGCATGCGGCGAGACTCCAAGCCCTGAGGGGGGCCCCAAACAAATAAACATATAGGATGAGAGGTGCATCCAGCGAAGAGACGTGGGCCCACATAAGACGAAACTCTGGTCTCATCTCAGGGGTGGGGGCCCGAGTTAAGCCTAGAGGCAAATACTTACACAGACTAGGAATAAGTCAAACAGCTCTCTGCCAGTGTCAGCTGGCGGAACAGACACCAAAACATGTCTTGCAAGACTATCCTCTATTGGATGAGTTGAGAAACAACATGTGGGCAAACCCAGTCAACCTAAAAACTAAACATTGGGGGAAACCTGACAGACCTGAAGCTGAATGCCCAGTTTGTGGTCCACAGTAAATTAAGCGCATGACCAGAGATCGCTGAAGAAGGAAACCTGACAGACCTGAAGCTGAATGCCCAGTTTGTGGTCCACAGTAAATTAAGCGCATGACCAGAGATCGCTGAAGAAGGAAACCTGACAGACCTGAAGCTGAATGCCCAGTTTGTGGTCCACAGTAAATTAAGCACATGACCAGAGATCGCTGAAGAAGGAAACCTGACAGACTTGAAGCTGACTGCCCAGTTTGTGGTCGACAGTAAATTAAGCACATGACCAGAGATCGCTGAAGAAGGAAACCTGACAGACTTGAAGCTGACTGCCCAGTTTGTGGTCGACAGTAAATTAAGCACATGACCAGAGATCGCTGAAGAAGGAAACCTGACAGACTTGAAGCTGACTGCCCAGTTTGTGGTCGACAGTAAACTAAGCACATGACCAGAGATCGCTGAAGAAGGAAACCTGAAGCTGAATGCCCAGTTTGTGGTCCACAGTAAATTAAGCGCATGACCAGAGATCGCTGAAGAAGGAAACCTGACAGACTTGAAGCTGACTGCCCAGTTTGTGGTAGACAGTAAACTAAGCACATGACCAGAGATCGCTGAAGAAGGAAACCTGAAGCTGACTGTCCAGTTTGTGTCCCACAGTAAACTAAGCACATGACCAGAGATTGCTGAAGAAGAAGATTACATCACACATTTACTCATGAAATATAGTTGGTACTGGTAGTACATGGAGTCAAGAAAAAATTACTTATCTGAACACGTTCCGAACATGTTTTACAAGAGGATAAAATGACAGTAGATCGGGCATACCCTATGAAAGGGACAGTCAAGTGCCACTAGACATTCACTTGGGTGGAACCTGCAAGAGATAGAAAAGTGTACATCCTAAATAGATCTTGAGCTACTGCAGCTCGCCGAACTTTCCTGGAAAGCCATAAAGAAAACGGCTAGAGTTCACAAGAAGCAGAGAGGAATCTAAAGATCTAAAACTGAAGGATTGATTTCATTGAAGCTAGTTTGAGTTGCTATGTAAAGCTACAACTGTGATCATCTGACTAATTGTTCTCTCATCCTGAGCCATCCACAACATGCCACAAAACAAGTAACAATCAGCTGATAACAAAGGTAACATTAAATTATTCACATGTAAAAAAAACCTTCATTAAATTTGAAACTGCATGAAATGATATATATTTATCTATTTTAGCAGCCAATCCCTTTGGTCCAATCTCAACAGTAGGGATGTCAGGATTTCCTGGAACTGTACCAGGATCTTCTGTCAACCCATTCCAGGCAGGTATGGTAACCGGTATGCCTGTTTCAACGTCTGCTGGTTACGGTAACCAGTTTGTCATGTCAGGGCAACACGGAGGAGGATTTGGTCAGTATCCAGCAATGCAAAATGGAGGATTCAGTATGGCCCCTTCATCGGTCAGTTATGGTGGGGGAGGAGCTTTCACACAGCATCAGTTTATGATGTCCCAACAGCCGGCAGGTCTGGTCCAACAATCAGGTGGATGGGGACATATGGGCACAGTACCTGTCTCACAACCTGTAGCTAATCCTTTTATGGTAAGATTAATTTTATGGCTCCTTTCGTTCTACTTTTTCAAGATATATTTATTTCACCATCTCACTTACTCCTTGAAATTTAATTCCTTTTTTTATTCTTCCCTCCTAAATTTGTCCATGTGCTGTTTTTTCTTCTTTCACTCTTAGTGGACCAGGGTAAAAACCATTTGTTTTTAGCATTAAAAACACCCTTTAGTGTGGCTTCTGGTAATTGGTTATTGGTTACTAAACTGACGTCATATCACTCCGGGCAGACCCATAGGTGCTCTGTCTCCCCCAACAGATATCCAAGACTATGCATACTGATGGTTCCCGTGGCTCGCTTATTAAATACACTCCTCAGTCTGCCCCTCAGACATCCAGTTCTACTTGTACAACGGGTAACTCCAAGCTGCTTAAATCGCTGGATCGATTCAACATCTATTTGAGTGTCCTCCCCCAACAGGCAGTCACAAAGAGACTGCAGAACATCTCCCTTATCCATCTTCAACTTCCCAACAATCGGTGCTGTTGATGCAAGGCTCCTGGTAAAAAGGCATCCAACCCAAAGTGTGGCGTTTGGTCTTCTTCTTTCTTCTTTTGTCGTCACACTGCTACCGGGTTGTTGCCCAGTGTCGTGGTTTTCTGTTTTGTCTTGCGCTGTTCTGGTGGCTTGTGTGATTGTTATCTTTGCTCTTTCACAGGATTCTGCTACACCATCTTTTCCGTGGTCTTCCTCTTGCCTTCTTTCTCGATGTTCTGTTGTAGAAGACTCTGTATACTTTGGAGTTTGGATGCATTCTTATTAAGTGGCCAAACCACTTCATTCTTTGTTTATCTATGTAATTCAAGCACGGTTTTGTGCCAACTTTCTTTCTTATGCTGATGTTGGTGATTCTGTCTTTTCTTGTGTTGTTGGTAACTTTTTGCAGGCAACGCATTTCACATGTAGTTATTTTTGTGACTGCGCTTTGCTCAATGTCCATGTTTGGCCATTTTGGCCATTGGCGTTTGGTCTACTAGAAGTTAATCTTCATTGATTTTTTCTTTTTGCCATCTTTCCTTTATCTTACTTTTTTCTTTCGTGGATCTCTATGGTGAGGTGGTTAAGAAGTGTGCCCGTCGTTCTGAAGGTTTGAATTTTGTGAATCCTTACATCTTTTCATGACATATTTACTTCACCATCTCACTTACTTTACCATCTCTCTCTCTCTTGCGATCCTGACTTCACCATCTCTCTCGCGAACGTTCTTCACTGCCAATTTTATCATTCTTATTGTGGTGTATAATTGGTCCACTGACAAGAACGGGGTGATCTACGTCGGGTCGATTGTGCGCCTATGGTGACTAGGCCCGTCCGGTTTCAGCCAGCATTTGATTCACTAGGGTGAACTTTCCCTAGGGTACGATCCTTTCTGCCAACTATGTCGGCCCGGATCTACGCCTTTTCGATCAGCTTTGCAGTATATTTGGGCTTTGTGATCTACGCCAAGACAGTGAGTTACGCTGTTATGCCCTTTCTGACTGTGAGGTCGTTCCGGATTAGAAACATTTCTCGGGCGTATAAGCTTATCCTCGGACAGCGTCTTACTCGTATAAAACACTGTGTAAAGTATCAGCCTTCGCCATTGTTCGGACCCGGACAGCCTGCAAGATCTTTATATTGTCTACCTTTCTTTACCGTTCACTTTTGAGTTTGATCCGGAGTAAGAACATTCTCAGCCTTTTCTAGACTCGCGTTGGTGCGTGGCAATTTGCAGTTAACCTCGGAAGACACCGGCCTGGGGCCAGGCACAAAAAATATAGAGGGTTGTTTCAGTCGGCGCTAGCAACGCAACTGAGGATTTTACGCTTGCCACCATCACCCGCCCCAGTTCTTCCGGGGATGTTAGTTGTGACTGCAATAATACCTTGCCCGGTTGTCCCAAGACTGACAGTTCCGTTAGGCATCACCCACCTCAGTTCTTCCGGGGATGTTAATTGTTATCGCAACAGTACCTTGCACAGTTTTCCCAGAGCGGGTAGTTTCGTTATGTACTAAACGTAACTTTTGTTTTGCGCTCGGCAAACCATGCCCAGTACATGTATCTGCACCAGGTCACCGATGCGGATTCATCTGCAATCTTCCTCGTACTGACACGAGGGTAGACTTTATCGTTATGCTCTGACATTTATTCTTGTCCACGAGCTGGCAATGTTTGCCCCCTCCTCAGGGCTTCGAGCTTCACCCTGCGTGGGCTTCGAGCTTCGCCCTGCGTGGCAGCGTTTCGCCTCTGGATGCACCTCTCATCCTTTCATGTTTCCCAGTCGGCAGAGAAACTGCTAATTTGTAGCGGGACCTTTGGCTTGTACGTCGAGTTTGTGTATGGAGTCTCATGCTCCGGAGATGGCGATTTCTGTTCGGCCCTTACTCCGGGAGTGGGGCTTATGTCAGAAACGTTTGCTGCTTTTTCTTTTGTTCGAGATCTTCAGCAATATTTGATTGGACGTCGGCCAGGAGATTCGTGCATTTTCTTCGTACTTGCACTGCTACCACTACCAGTAGTTCTTCCCGATCCCTGCCCCCATTTGCCAGACCGGAACCAAAGTCTGTTTCCAGGGTCACCGCGTGGAGGTAGGGGGCAGCGTTTTGGTTGGCGCGCCCCTTCGTTAACCTTGCCCATGCTGCCGCCATGAGCCTTTGACCCCACTTCACCATCTCATTTACTTCACCATCTCACTTACTTCACCATCTTATTTACTTCACCATCTCATTGACTTCACCATCTCACTTAATTCACCATCTCACTTGCTTCACCATCTCATTTACTTCACCATCTCATTTAGTTCACCATCTCACTTACTTCACCATCTCATTTACTTCACCATCTCATTTACTTCACCATCTCATTTACTTCACCATCTCATTTACTTCACCATCTCACGCCTTGAAATTTCATTCCTTTGTTATTCTTCCCAAATAAATTTGTGTTTTTTTTCTTTAATCTTCAATGATTATTTCATTTCTTTTTACTATCTTTCCTTTATCATACTTCTATTTGTTTTGGGTCTCTGATGAAGTGATTAAGATGTTTGCCTGTCATTCTGTAGGTTCAAGGCTTGTATTTGGGCCAAGCTAATTTTTTATGAGATCCCTATGAATGTTGCTGGAGCTACGGAGTTTGTGCAACACTCTCAACATTTCTGTTGACAGGGTTGGAGTTATATGGGGAAACCCGGTACAATGAAGTCAATCTGTCACATTTTATACTTTTTTTGTTAGACTTTTTACTTTTATATTATCTTTCATACCTCTTACCTTTCGATCGCCAGTTTACGCTGTACAGTAACAAAAACAGCAGCTAATGAGCGGAAAATCATAACGACAGAGATGAGGTGTCTTAGAAGAGCTGCAGGTGTGACAATAAGAGACAAAATTAGAAATGAAGAAATCAGAAGAAGACTGGATGGGACACCAGTCATGCAATTCATAAAAGAACAACAGATTAAATGGTTTGGACACCTGACCAGACTGCCCTGGTATCGCCTACCACAGAGAGCCACACAGAAAAAGTATAATGAGTACAAAGCAAGAGGAAGACCGCGCAAAAGATGGAGTGACAGCATCAAGAACAGCCTTACGAACATGAATATCAGCTTACAAAGTGCCTTAAAACAAGCACACACAAGATCACTACGTTTCACCCCCAACACTTCTATAAAGAAGTAAATGGTGGAAGAGAAGAAGAAAAAGTAACAAAAACAATGTTTTCATACCATGTGCAACAATGAAATCAGATATGGTTGGGCCTCATCATGTTTTTTACAGAACATCAATCTCATCACCTCCTGAGATGAATACCAGAAGGTTGATGCTGCAGTTGATACCATCCCATTGTGCATACCAGGAAACGAGAGAGCAGACAAATTAGTAATGGACTGAGCAACACAGGAACAAAAGAATCAAATAATCGCTTCCAAGAGGGTAAAAACACTCATCAAAGCCATCAAAAAAATAAGACCATCAAAGATATAATTATCACTAGCACAAGAAATTAAATAAGAAAGAGAAAATTGAAGAATTTTGGACATATAAAAAGACATGAGGGGGCTGGAAAAGACTATCATGGAAGGAGGCATACCGTCAAAGAGGAAGACCACGGAGAAGATGGATGTAACTGATGGTTTGAACATGGCGGCTGCAAAAGCGGGACATCTGGCCTATGAGCCCGAGAAATTCCGAAGGTCTGTTGGGATGGCAAAGTTCTGCTCAGGACAAGCTATTTGATGATGATGATGATAGAGCAAGACAGGTGATATTGTTTCGACTCAGAACTGGCCACAATAGACTGAACAGTCACCTGCACAGATTAAGGACTGGTTCCATCATTTACATGTGGACAGACAGCCAAACACATCCTGCAAGATTGTCACCTGATGAATCAAATGCAAAAAAGAACACTGACTAACAGAGACAAACATCCATGCAAAGCAAAGCTGTTTACAAGTCTTGATGAACTAACAAACACAACGTAATGTAGTCCCAAAAAAAAGGGTCCAAGAGCGAAAGATTGACTTCATAGAACCGGGTTTCCCCATATGGCTCCATCCTTGTTGACAGAGAAGGCATGCCATCTGCCGAGAGAATTGCACAAACTTCATAGCTCCTGCAACAATCCTAAGGATCTCATAAAAAAATTGCACATATGTCTCTGTCCAGATTTGAACCCACAATCTTCAGTACGACAGACAAATGACGACCACTTCGCAGTTGAGATCCCCCCCAGTAAAGTAGTAATTTACTCAAATTTGTATTTTAGGTTTTCAACATTTTACATTATTGCATTCAAAAACGCACAAATTGTTTTGTTTTTCTCACAACAGAACACAGTCATGCATCAAGTCCCACCCCCAAGTGGATCCACCAACCCATTCTTGTGACTCCCTTGATGCTTTTACATCATTCTCACCTGACCTTTCACACTTGACCTAGTTCTCAACTAGTTCATGTCGAACTTGTAACATAGCTGAAACACCAGCACTGCAAAATGAAAACATGGATTTAGGAAATTTGATTGATCAAGCTAGCCTGCACTTGAGCTTTTGATGTTTCCATGGTGATATGGTGACCTATCTTTATATTTATACATACTGACCTAGTTTGAAAAGTGGGTCATGGACATTACAAGACATACTTTCACAGAGGAGATGTGATTAAACTTAGGTACCAGAGTGATAACCCGTAAATATGTCAATCAAAATATTTATAAGTATTTAGAGTGGTTGACAGAGCGGTTAAGACACTTATCTCTCCAGATGATCCTGGTTCAACCCCTGGTTGCACCATTTTTCCTTTTGGTTTGGAGTTTGAAAATAATAAAAATGCACACACTCCACAGTGACAGCATAAACAACAAAAAATCTTGATTCCCCATTCTAAAATTTCTGTTTGACAACTGGTTAGTGCAGATGACTATAGTTCATAGTTCATAAGTACAGTTCCAACTTCACTGCAACGGGTCACCCCATAATTGCTCCGTTCCTGTGCCAATGAAAATCACACGAAATGCTAACAACTGTGAAATGTTTCCTGTGTGACCTAATTCCAGAATGAAACTGCGTACCACCACAAAAAGCAACCTGCTCCGCATAAAATGCATATGACTGCCGCTAATGTAGCAACACCAAACTGTTCATCACTTGAATTGCAATTCTTGTCGAAGGGAACATCAATCATGACAAAATCCAGCTTTCTGCACTCGCAATATAACTGCATACGGCAGATTGAGCTTGTTCGCATAACCGCTGTCCGCCATTTTCTGAATACACACTAACACACAACAAACGCACGGTTGACACAGCAAAAGCATTCCATGTAACATTCATAGCTCACAGCGTTGCTCAAGCACTAACTCAGTAGCTCGCAAACGAAACCGGAAAATACTAGACCAAACATGTCGGAAATGCGCTAGCAAAGTCGTGTTGAGAATCAAACTGTTCTGACTCTGAATGGCCCTCCTGCATACCGCCATTGCTGGCCAGGTTTTCTCTGCCCATTTATGCTGAATTAGGCGATGTACGAAAACCTACAGGTCCGAGGTGATCAGACCAGATCTGGAGAAAACCGCGAGAAAGCTGCGATAATACTGGGTAAACTAGCAATATAGACAATGACAGGAATATACAGTACTACATAGGCACGGAAAAAATAAATGATTAATTGATTGGCTCCTATAAACCGCTGGAAACGTCACTATTTATTTGTGTTAGAACGAACTTAAAGAAAATTCATTTATGTTCACAATAATATATTACACATAAAAATACGTTAATAATTAAGAAAACGCAGCTGAATTTGTACATACACATGCAATGGGAAAATACTTGCAGACCCCAAGTAACGTATAATGGTACGAGAGGAATATATATATGTCTATCTCGGTTGTGTAAGTTATACATACCAACAGGTGCGGCAGGATGAGAAATCCATGAGAGAAACCCCAGTAGATACATGAATAAACACAGAATGGAAGTTGTTAGTCTAAATACACTGAAATACATGCTTGGGAGGAGATCGGAGCAATTATGGACATGTCCGATGAAGATAATCCTCAAATGAACATCTATATCTATAAAAGCCTGCACAATATTTATGTCACTGCAATGATTTCTCTAGCTCTCATGAATTAATTTGATTTGATTCATTATTTTAAATTCACAATAATTTAGCTCGCTGTCATACGACCACATAAATTTCATTCACTTCTTATAGCAATGTCAATTTAATTCGCTCCACATAACTACGTCAATTGAATTTTGCTTTCATGTATCAGCTTTAATTCGCTCTCATATGGCATCAATTTATCAGTCACTTACTTTATATTCTCCGAAAGAAGTTCATTCTTATTTCACACATTTGTTGGCCTACTCTCTCTAATATAACCAAAAAGGTGCGTCAATTTATCAGTCACTTACTTTATATTCTCCGAAAGAAGTTCATTCTTATTTCACACATTTGTTGGCCTACTCTCTCTAATATAACCAAAAAGGTGTGTCAATTTATCAGTCACTTACTTTATATTCTCCGAAAGAAGTTCATTCTTATTTCACACATTTGTTGGCCTACTCTCTCTAATATAACCAAAAAGGTGTGTCAATTTATCAGTCACTTACTTTATATTCTCCGAAAGAAGTTCATTCTTATTTCACACATTTGTTGGCCTACTCTCTCTAATATAACCAAAAAGGTGTGTCAATTTATCAGTCACTTACTTTATATTCTCCGAAAGAAGTTCATTCTTATTTCACACATTTGTTGGCCTACTCTCTCTAATATAACCAAAAAGGTGTGTCAATTTATCAGTCACTTACTTTATATTCTCCGAAAGAAGTTCATTCTTATTTCACACATTTGTTGGCCTACTCTCTCTAATATAACCAAAAAGGTGTGTCAATTTATCAGTCACTTACTTTATATTCTCCGAAAGAAGTTCATTCTTATTTCACACATTTGTTGGCCTACTCTCTCTAATATAACCAAAAAGGTGTGTCCTTAGGTTGAAAGTGGTGTGCCTCGGCTGAAGAAAATCTTTAATCCCCTACATAACAAGCAAACAATTTATTTTGTTCCGATAGAACTACGTCCATTTAATTTGCTTTCATGTAACGACATCAGTTTAATTCGTTCTTATACACTGGTATTGATTTCATTCACTCTCATATAACCACACCTATTTCATTTACTCTCGTGTAATCATAACAATTTCTCGTAGAAAGTTGTGATGGGTCTATCTAAAGCACTGTGAGGTGCCTGTGAGATATATCACTCGCGCCCTATTTTATTCCTCCTGCATTAATATTAATAAGTAACATCAGCTTTTAAAGGTTTCGGTAAAATATAGAACTGTAAGTTATATAGTATTAAAACTAGGTTGCGGATTTTCAATTCAAATGTTTTGTCAATCCTGACATATGCCAGCGAGAGTTGGAAGGTGACTATGTATATAGAAAGCGGGTTGAATGCATTTATAGATAGATGTCTGCGTAGGATAATGAACATAAATGAAACGAATTTCTGGAGAGGTGGTGAAATCAGATAGATGTCTGGTCAACCACTAGTAACAACTGTTGTAAGAAGGAGAAGATGAAGATATGTTGGACATACTTTGAGAAGAAATGATCAAAGAATATGAGAGCAGGCATTGAAGTGGGAGGCAAAGGGTTCAAGAATGAAATGCAGCCCTAGGAAAACCCTGAAACTAACTTTGCTGAGAGAGGCAAGAAATATCGGTCTCAGTTCCATCAAGGAGATTGAGTTAGTTGCCAAGGATAGACCGGTATGGAGAAATTGCTTGCAGGCCTTATGTAACGTATAAGGGTGCAATAGGAATTATTAATGCTTATAAGATTTTGAAGAGAGCAAAATGGGTTTCTGAATAACAGTATGATTCAGTTTTCATTATGGAACTCATTTTTAATGTAGTTAGCGCCCGTCTGCCCAGCGTGTTCGTAGCGCGTTGGACTACGGGTGACTATCCCTCTGTGTGTGCGGGTTCAGTTCCGCGGATGGCAGTAACAGCCACAGATTCCCCAGATTTACGGTGTTTGTGGCACCGAACGAAGGGTTACGATGTCCATGGCACCGAGCCGAAGAGCTGAGAAGCTCAAGTGCTTCTGGATCGAAAAAAAAAAAATGTAGTTAAGCTTTGTGAATATATAAGGAGGTCAGGAAAGTTGTGGACCCAAAATGGGTTTTTTTGGGGGTTTTTTTCGATTCAGAACACTAGAGCTTTTGGCTCGGTGCCATGGACATCGTAGCCTTTCTGTTCGGTGCCACGAACACCAAAAATCTGGAGAAACTGGCTTTTCTGCCAGCCTGTGAAATTGAACCGCACTCTAGGGGCTTGTCACCCATCGTCCAATGCGCTACGAACACGCTGGGCAGGCAGGCAGACCAAAATGGTTAAAGCCCAGTCTTTTTTGCTATAAATAGTTAAAAATCAGCCATTTTGCTATAAATGGATAAAAACCACTGTCATTTTTGTTATGGATGCAGGTACAATAATGGTGCCTAATTTAACACCTCTGAGTGATTTTTGCACAAGGTTTGCTTTCCTGATCACCAGTGTCCCTCATCATTAAGGCGAGCCTTATTCCAAATTCAGAGGTACTTGTGATTTAGTTTCCCAAATAAAGGATCAGGGTTTTCTCTAGTCCAACCATATGCACACCAAAATAATGTTGCCACACTGGCCTTGGATTTTCTGTGACACATAATCAATAGCACTGCATGTTATCAACTTAGCTATCGGTGACCTCTAACCATTGACCTAAATTGTAATATTTTTAACTTTGTTTTGGAACACTTTCAATTAGAATGTTGTGTTAATATATTTATCAAGCATGGAGAGCTATTTCTTAAGATCTGAATTTAAAGAGAAAGGAAATCCACAGAGTGAATGTGTTTGAACGTTAATTCAATTTAAATGGCATGATTTTTTAAAAATGCAGATTCATTTTGTATGTTATTTATTTCATTGTTTCGCCAACATTCACAGTAAGTTAATTTATGTGCCAAAATGATACATGCTATATATTTGTGTGGGTTTTTTTTGTTTGCCGGACAAAAATATAAGAGCCTGAATGTTTCGGTGTTTTTTTTATAAGGAAAGTAAAAAAAAGTAAAGATCCGTTTTATACCTTGAGGTATGCCCAGCGTGTTCGTAGCGCATTGGACTACGGGTGACTAGTCCTCTGTAAGTGCGGGTTTAACTCCGCAGACTGGCAGAAAAGCTACAGGTTCCCCAGATTTACGGTGTTCGTGGCACCAAGCCGAAGGGTTACGATGTCCATGACACCGAGTCGTAGAGCTTTCAGCTTCTGGATTTGGGGGAATACCTTGAGGTACATTGGGTAATACGGTGTTAGGTCGTTAATTGTTTTTTCATGTTTTCTTAACATGCTTTCTTGCATTCGTTGCTGTTCTGATGTACTCCGAAGAAGAGCAGTCTAACAGTACATTGGTTTTTATGTTGATTAGTCTTGTGAAGTCAGTAAGTTTCACATAAGTTTTACCTACAAATCTGTGGTGGTTGGATCAGATCTGAGAAAACCGAGAGGAGGCTGCCGTGATGCTTAATAATTTGAAGTTTTAAGACAAGGACCATAAGCAAACAAGATGAATAACTAAATCAGAAATAACCTCCCGCACAACACCTATTTTAGTAACTTTGATGTATGTCCATCATATAATGACAAATTCGGTTTATTGTTTGCTTGCCAACACAATATAGTGAGCGTCTGTAGCTCAAGCGGTAGTGAGCTCGATCACGAACTCAAGCGTACCAGGTTCAAACCCCACGGTGGACAAGTTTGGAAACAAATTCATTGCCGTGGATTTTTACTAAAGGTAAAAATAGACCTCACCGTTCAGAAAACAATGGCAAACTACTGAACGTGTAAGTGGTGCCTAGAAAATCAATGACTCATTTACTGTGGTTGATGGCTACGTCCTTTGGGATATGCCACGATTTTCATTTTCATATTTATTTTAAGTAAGTAAAGAACCCCATTTCATACCTCAAGGTATAATGGGTAATATGGTGTTAGGGCCGTATTTTTCATTGATTGTCAGCACATGATGGGTGATGTGGTCAACATCATGCTGGCTGTCTTTACTTCCCAGTGCTTTTCCTGGTATCGAATTAAGACTGGGCCGACATGAGAACTGAGAAAAATATTCAGTGCACTGTGGAATTGAACTCGTGTCATTAGCCTAAGAAGCGGAGTACACTAACAACCACGCTACTGCTTCTCTATTTTGTGTTTGATAGTGGGACAAAAAAACGATAAGGACATGCATGCATGACTTGTTTGTCAGTTTTGTAACATTACAATACTATAAGGATTTTATTTATCTAGTGAGCATTTTATCTGCAATAACTTGAATCCTAGGACAATCTGCACCAATTTTAAAATGCAAATATCTCACCATGCACACTAAAAGAGCATTGTAAAACAATATTTTTCTCCCGATATTATGATATTGGTACCATACATGGATGCTGACATACAGCGACAGAAGAAAAATAATCACGACATGAATGAAGTGTATACAAGGAATGCTGTGGGGTAACAAGAAGATACTGGTTGAGAAATTAAGACATCAGGAAAAAAGTGGGTGCAACATAAGTACTGAACTTTATCAAGAAACAACAAATTAAATGTTTCTGCCACTTAACCAGATTACCAACAGACAGTGCATCTCAAAGAGCAGTGTTATCAGTTATATGAGGACTATCATCATAGCACTCCGGACACGTCCATAGGTGCTCCGCCTCAGCAAATCCAGCAGCGTCCAGCGACCCAACACGCCAGTTCGATGTTGATTAATCAATCTCTTTGCATATCTAGTATGTTGTTCTTTTCGGCTGCACCAATATTGACACCCATCTCTTTCAATCTGGTCAGCGAGTGGGATTCACAGCCCTGAAACTCCTCTGTTCGGAAAGACTCTCTCAATGCGTGAAGAATGTCACTTCGATCCATTTCAGTTCCCTCTGATATTGTAGCCAAATTGAAGTGTTACTCTGATACAGTGGATGCAAAGCAAAAGGTTGGACAACAGGTGGTGGAAAACACTTTATGAAGCATGTTCTCGAAATTTATTTTTATCCTGATGCTGTGAGACAAAACAGGATTTGAGAAAGGAAGAAGATTTAGCTAGTCGTCTACACAATCAAATATCATACCGCTCGAGAAGTGAATAAAACCATTTTCCCCCAGAAAATGACAGGGGTTTCATCTTGTTAGTCTAAGAGAGACAATGGATACCAGATGTGGAATATATTCCATGTTGCAACAAAAATCTCGTCAGGATCAAGATTCATGAAAAGTGCACAAACTAATTTTTGTATGGGAAATAACACTGTTAATTGAAGTGAGAATCTGAAAAACTACTCAGTGAAATAACACTGTGAATGAAAGACAAAATCTGAAAAACTACTCGGTGAAACAACATTGTGAATGGAAGACAAAATCTGAAAAACTACTCAGTGAAACAACACTGTGAATAGAAGACAAAATCTGAAAAACTACTCCATGAAACAACACTGTGAATGGAAGACAAAATCTGAAAAACTACTCAGTGAAACAACACTGAATGGAAGACAAAATCTGAAAACTACTCGTGAAACAACACTGTGAATGGAAGTCAAAATTTGAAAATACTCATTTTTGGTGATTATCCACATTGTAACAATTTTGATGATGTTGGTTTTATTTGTATCTACTGCCTAGAGACATTCTTATATTTAGTTGAACCTATCATCGCTAGGCATTGAGATGTTTGTTATGACTGGTTTGGAGGATGTTGTGACTGGTTGTGGGGGTGTTGTGATGTTCATTATGACTGTACATGGGGGTGTTGTGATGTTTATTATGACTGGGCATATAGCTGCTGTGATGTTTATCACAATTGGACATTTAGTAGCAGTGATGTTTCTATCGACAGGGCATTTAGCAGCTGTGATGTTTCTATCGACAGGGCATTTAGTAGCAGTGATGTTTCTATCGACAGGGCATTTAGCAGCTGTGATGTTTATCATGACTGGGCATTTAGCAGCTGTGATGTGTATCACAACTAGACATTTAGTAGCAGTGATGTTTATCATGACTGGGCATTTAGCAACAGTGATGTTTATCTTGTCTGGGCATTTAGCAGCTGTGATGTTTAGCTTCTTCTGGTTGTGCATTCTTCTGTAAAACCATATCTCCGTTGCTATCCCACAAATGTAAGCAATGTATTAGTATCTTCTGTGAACAGTTTCCCTCGATTCTCCAAGGTTCATAGTGAGATAAGTTACCTCTATGAACCCAGAGAATACAGTGAGATGAGTTACCTCTATGAACCCAGAGAATACAGTGAGATGAGTTACCTCTATGAACCCAGAGAATACAGTGAGATGAGTTACCTCTATGAACCCAGAGAATACAGTGAGATGAGTTACCTCTATGAACCCAGAGAATACAGTGAGATGAGTTACCTCTATGAACCCAGAAAATACAAGTGAGATGAGTTACCTCTATGAACCCAGAGATGAGTTACCTCTATGAACCCAGAGATGATCCACACAGCACCCTTCTTTCTTTTTCTTTCTCTGCTTTTTTGTGTAGCAGGTTTAACTAATGATCGGTTTCCAAGATAGTGCGAGCTCGGTTGCTTGATATGCTGTGGTATTATGGAGCTTTAAGATGTCTGTAACTCCATCAATCCATCTTTTTCTTGATCTGCCCCTTCCTCTTGATGATTCCATTTTCAGCTTGTATGCTCTTACAACTGGTGTCGTTGGGTTCATTCTCACCAAGTAGCCACACCATTTGAGTCTATGTTATTCAATGAATCTAACAACCAGTTGTTGTTCCGACTGTTCTTATCATTTTCTCATTTATAAGGTCTCTTCTTGTTTTATTTACCGCTTTCCTCAATCATCTCATTTCACAGGTGGTAATTTTCCTTTCTTGTTCTTTTGTCAGTTCCCATGTTTGACAATGATAGCACAGTGTTAGTATAAAGATTGCATTTATAATATCCTTACTCTTGTGTAAAAAAATTATGAGCAGCATAACCGTTAACTGTATGATGAGTATATATCCCCATTTCTTTTACTGTTTACTGGGTGTCCCGTCTTTGGCGAAGTATGTTTTAGTTTGTTTATTTGCATTTTTTAATTATCAGTCAAGTTGACCACTCTTTCTTGCTCGTGTGTTGCCGAGGCTCGCAAGGGGAGCAAAGAATAGTAAAACTGTAACCTACAAGACGTGCTGTAAGATGCAACTTAGTTGGGGCCCTAGGAAAGCTACCCTAGTAAATAAAAAGCATTACAGAAATCAGGTGTTCTGACCTACTGGTAGTTTCATAACTGGCACAACGTACAATTGCTCAGATCACAAAGAGTGGTTTAACAAGTGGTCGATATGGAGCGTTCCAAGAAGAAGAACCACTCTTGTGATCCATGTGGTTTGCAGAGAGAACATGAGCGGAACAAAAGATAATGGGCAGAAGGTGGCAATGGATAGGACACAGACTTAGGTGACCTACTTACAGCATCACCAGGCAGACCCTCCAATAGAACACCTGGAGATGGGAGTTGGAGACGGAATGTAAGAAAATGAAGAGCAATCTGGAAAAGATGGCCTTGGATAGGAGGGCTTTGAAGGTCTTGTTTGCAGACCTATGCCTCCCTAGGGGCGAAGAGTAAAGAAGAAAAAACACTTTGCTGATAGCTTCTATTTCTGATAATTAGATTACCTCCATCAGTATTGCCAACTATATTTTTTTCTATGAATGAGATTTATTTAAAGTATTATGTGATTGCAATGGCAAACTACTAAACGTATAAGTGCTGCCCAGAAAATCAACTCTTTTATGTGGTTGATGGCAGCGTCCGGTAAAGGATATGCCACTATTTTCATTTTGTGATTACTAATGATATTACAGTTTTGTGTTATTTAAAATTTGATCAGGTCTTTTTCCCCCTATTGCCATGACTTTTTCCCTGTTGTCATGACTTTTTCCCTATTGTCATGACTTTTTCCCCTATTACCATGACTTTTTCCCTGTTGTCATGACTTTTTTGCATTTTTAATTTAATTTATTATGTATTTCATATCATATTCAATTTTGAGTTTTAATTTATGTGTGCGTTATTATATTGTTAATTATTTTTTTAAATTACCGTATTTCATTGTGTATAATCTCCATCGTGGGCATCTGTGACTTAGTGGTAGTCAGCTCGATCACAACCTAAAAGTACCTGATTCAAACTACTGCAGGCAGTTTGGAAGCAAATTTGTTCCGTGGATTTTTACGAACGGTAATACACCTCACCGTTCAAAAAGCAGTGACAATCTACTGAATGTATAAGTGGTTCCAAAAAAATCAACAACTTGTTTACTGTGGTTGATGACTACATCCTGTAAAGGATATGCCACAATTTTCACAATCTCCAACACAAATTTGCATGCTCAATAATGTTCTGTATTTGTTGCCTGGCTGGTCTCTTGTTTAAATTGTGTTATCATATTTGGTGAATATTTCTGTTGTTATCTGGCCGCCCTGTTCCTGTCATATAAAACCAGGTCTAAGTCATAATTTTTTTTAAAGATTGAAATATCGGAATTGTAGCCGCCCAGTGCGTTGTGGGTAAGGCTTTTTTGTTACAAGCTGATTGGCTGAGCATGAAACAAATAAAATTGTTCAGTCACCTAATGAGAATGAAACTAGATCTACCACCATCTGATGCCTATAATAACCGGCAACCCAGACCCTGAGGAAGACCAAGAACCCGATGAATAGATGATATCACAGATATCCTGCGACATCAAAGAATAATAACTACATATGCAACACATCTGGTACATGATAGAAAGCTGAAACTCCCTATTATGCTTTGTGGCACATGTAGATAAGACAAGTTGCAAGCTGATAGAGAATAGAAAATGTAACTTTTTAGTTGCAAGTTACTGACAGAACATAGACTATATTGCATTTCTTAATTGCAAGCTGACTTGGTGCATGAGGTGTTACAACAAGATAACCAACTCTGAAGTATTGCAACGCAAACTTGCCTTCCATCATGGGCATGCTCAGCAGTAGAAGACTACGTTGACTAGGACTTGTGAGAAGATGGGCAATAGCCACATACCCCAAGTCAGCCAACTCTGAAGTACTGCAATGTGCAAACTTGCCTTCCATCATGGGCATGCTCAGCAGTAGAAAACTGATGGCTAGGGCATGTGAGAAGATGGACAATAGCCACATGCCCCAAGATAACCAACTCTGAAGTAACGGGCAGCGTGCAAACTTGCCTTCAATCATGGGCATGCTCAGCAGTAGAAGACTAAGATGGCTGGGGCATGTGAGAAGAATGGACAATTGTCGCATAATCCAGCAGGTGTTATGTGAAGTTTCAGAAGGGAAGAGGCACCAAGGCAGACCACTGCTCGGATAAAAGGATCTGTCCCATTAAATGGAGAAAACTAGCTGATGACCGAGTTATGTGGAAGCAAAATTTAACAAAGATGCAGAGTTATTTGAATAGAGACTTGGGGATGAGCAGAAAGGCAAGAGAAAGCACAAACTCAGAAGTTATCACAGTAAAACACTTGTCAATTGACCATCTGTAAAGGCAAGAGAGACAAGCACAAACTCAGAAGTTGTCACAGTAAAACACTTGCTAACTGACCGTTTGTAAAGACCAAAACGGACAGATATAATATGTTACCAGCCCGAGTGGTTACCGGGGCCCAAGTTTGGGATGTAAATAATAGAATCACTGTTACCTGCCACGCATGTCGTAAGAGACGACTAAGGAGGTTTGGCTGAAATCGGATGCATGTGTCTATGCGTTTAGAGGCCTACCAAACCAATGTGCAACATATACACGTTCTTGGCAAAGATCAAACATATCACAAAGAGTGATTAAAATTGCTCGTAAGAACAACGCAAAGAATAAGAAGAATATATTACCAAAGTCTTGAAAATTATATTTTAATCCATAGTCAAAATGTTGCATTATATTCTGATATACAGACAAGTCAACTGCTGTGTCTTGTTTATTCATTCGATCTACACCAACCAATCACTTGTTAAACTTCTCTTTGTAGTCGGTATGTTACTTGCTTCTTAGAATGTGAGTTTGTTGTGCCAGTTAGATACCTACAGACCCATAGCCAGCATATCCAGCTTCTTAGGGGTCTCTGTGGCTAAGTGGTTAAGCCCTTTGCCTTGTGAGTCGAAGGTCGTGGGTTCGAATCCGGACTGCGGTCTTCTGTTCACGAGTGCAGTTTTTCCAGAGACCCCTAGGATTGTTGCCGGAGTTCGTGCTTTGTGCAATACTCTTGGCAGGTGGCTTGCCATTTCTGCGGAGAGGGACCGAGCCATATGGGGTAACACCCAGTGCAATGAAGTCAATCCTTCGGCTTTAAACCCTTTAATCCAACTTCTTCATGCTTTTTTAAATTCAGTCTTGTCTCTATATGTAGAACAAAAATTGAAAACAAATGAGCTCACGGAGTCTGCCCACCTAGGTGAGCCTGAGCCCAATTAGCATTTGACCTCATGATCAAAGTTTCCTGGTCTACACTACTGGGAGCTGGGTTTGACTTGTATGATCTACAAGTCATCATCAGAATACTAATTTTCACATTTCGTCCTTCTAAGAGACACTAGCCGACCCCAACTCTGCTAGATGCAGCTGCAACAAAGGGGCATTATTACCATCGTGTCCTGATGTGTATCTTCGGGTGCTCAGATCTTAACCTCTCTGCAATAGAACTAACTTTGTACTGTAGACCAACTGCAGTTTGATTATCCCCAAAGATTTGTCAAATATTCCATGCCAAAACCAATCCATGTATATTTTTTACTTTATCTGTACACAGAAATTCTCTGCGAGGAGGTTAACTTGTGTATTTGTTTACATTTATTGCCAGGATTTCCTGATATATAATATAAAAAAGATTCCACTCTTTGGTTGAACGGGTGAACACTATCCTTTAACTTCATCTTTACCTTGGACACAAGTAATCAAATAAATCATTGACAAACATGCTGTATAATATTTTGTAGAGTAATAGCAAAATCTTTTTAGTGTGCTCAGTGCATGGTCATTCTTTGCAAGGTGTCCCTATTTCGATCAACACTTTCCATATCTGCCTCCTCATTCGTCCCGTCCCTACTCTGTCCCACACTTTGTATATCTGCCTTCCTCATTCGTCCTTACTTTTCTTCAAATGCTCCATATCGACCACTTGTTAAACCACTCTTTGTGATTTGTATGTGATCTGAACCTAAGAGCGATCGTATGTAATGCCAGTTATACACCTACAAGTAGTCCAGCACATCTGATTTCTGCTATGCTTTTTCTTTACCAGAATATCTTTCCTAGGCCCCTACATCAGTCGCCTTGTAGGTTGCAGTATTACTATACTTTGATCCTCTTGTGGGTTCCGGCAACACACCGGTGGCCTCTCAGCAAAGTTTGTTCCATGATTTCCCTATGTCATCCTCTTTTTCTTGAACCCTTTGCATAACCTGCTGCCTTGCAGGTCGGCTGGGAAAAGCCAAAGGCTGACGGAGAGCGAACCGAGTAAACGCTGGCTAAAACCGGACACATCGCAGAAGGATAAGCACCAGAGCTCCAAAATGGCGCTAAAGATGTGACGAAACACACCCATGCTAAGGCTGCATGAATCAGATTTCCACATTAATAAGAGAATTTATGGGGAAGTCTGGTACATCTGTCTGAGCGTTGATAGTGAGAGAAAGAGAACCCTTTGCCTCCCACCTCAGCGCCTGCTTTGGTATTCTTTGATCATTTCTTCTTACGGTGTGCCCAACATATCTCCATCTTCTCTTTCTTTAACAGTTGTTACTAGTGGTTGACCAGACGTTTCTCTGATTTCATTTCTCCTGAATTCGTCCCGTTTTATGCTCATTATTTTTCACAGACATCTATTTTCAAATGCATTCAATTTACTTTCTATATCTTTCATCATTTTCCAACTCTCACTGGCATATGTTAGGATTTATACAACATTTGAATTGAAAATTGTAATTTAGTTTTAATACTATATAACTTGCAGTTCCATATTTTATTTAGACTTTTAAAAGCTGATGTTGCCCCATTTCTGCTGCTGTAGATGGTACATAGTCAACTAAATTTGCATACATGTCTGATCAACATTGACAATTGCAATCTTTAAATGTTGTCGCAAGACAGAATTAGTTATTATGTATAGATCTGAAGATACTAATTACCTTTTTTTGGGGTGCACTATGCGGCTTCATTGACTTAATACTATATACACCTCATTGTTCACGTTGAAACAACATTTGTTGTGTCACGGTTTACAGCGCAGCTGCGATATATGCATTCTGCTACCTGATACATTCGTTTTTAGCACCTTGTTTGTTGGGATCACCTGTGTGGTTTTGGGGTCCCCTGTAGAGTTTTTGGGGTCCCTTGTGTGGTTTCTGGGATCCTCTGGGGGGTTTCTAGAGATGGGTCCCCTGCGCGGTTTCTGGGATCACCTGTGTGGTTTTTTGGGGTCCCCTGTAGGGTATCTGGGTCACCTATGTGGTTTCTGTGATCCTTTGTGTGGCTTCTAGGTCACCTTTGTGGTTTATTGGAACCTCTGTGTGGCTTCTAGATGGGATGGGTCACCTGTGCGGTTTCTGGGATCACCTGTGTGGTTTTTTGGGGTCCCCTGCAGGGTTTCTGGGTCCCAGTGCGGTTTCTGAGATCATTTATGTGGTTTCTGGGGGACGGGACCCTGTCTGGTTTCTGGGGTAGCAAAGGATAGGACCACTGTCTCCTCTGGACGCATGTTGTAAAAGAGGATTAAGAGGGTCCACATGGGGCCAGCAACCCCACACTAATAAAAAGCATGTAGCTACAAAGCTGGGTTTCTTGATCCGCTCTAGTTTGCTGACCCTCATCTATTTTACTCCATCTCATGCCCCTTTATCCTTTAATATGTAGCTTTTCATCATAATTTCTAGTTCAGTTTTTATATATATTCCTACTTCTGTAGGTGCCATTTGTGATACTCATATTGTATTACAAGTATTTTATTAACTTGAGCATTTTGTCATGTGTTCTCTGCTTCATGTAGACTCTTTTGGCCAACACTTTGTTCGACATCTGTATTTTGCAATATTGCTCTGCATGTTTGATTTCACTGTACGTGGTATGTAAAAGCCTACACTCTTTTGGGATAACAAAAAAAGTGCTGCCTTAGGTTGAAAGGGAATTAGCCTATACGCTCTGGTCTAACAAAAAAAGGCTTTTCCTTAGGTTGAAAGTCTGTGCCTCAGCCTCAAGAGGCTTGAATCCCCTACATAACAAACATAAGAAAGAAAGTTGACAGAACCTTGCTTGAATTACATTGAGAAACAAAGAATGAAGTGGTTTGGCCACTTAATAAGAATGCATCCAAACTCCACAGTATACAGAGTCTTCAACAACAGGAAAGAAGGTGAGAGGAAGACTATGAAAAGATGGTTAGATGGCATAGCAGAATCCTGTCAAAGAGCAAAAATAACAATCACCCAAGCCACCAGAACAGCACAAGACAAAAACAGAAAACCACGACACTGGGCAACAACCCGGTAGCAGTGCAACGACACTAGAACAGCGCAAGACAAAAAAAAACCCACTACACTGGGCATCAACCCGGTAGCTATGTGACGACAAAAGAAGAAAACAAACAAATGAACATAAATTGTGCGGTGCCGCATTAAATATGAGTTCTTGGGTTTCACTCGGCCTGTAAGATGGTGCTCATTAATTATCTCCTTGATCACAGAACAGAATTATCGATATATTGGAAGACTGCAGTCAAACTATGTAGCAATGGCGAAACAAGTAAAATCAAAGTACAATAGTTTACAAAAATAATGTATGCTACGTTTCGACAAAAAAAACTTATCAACAAAGATAAAACAGAAGAGAAGAAATTCAGACTTCTATACGTCAGACAGGACATATACAATTCGACAGTAAATCCCTAATCCTGGTTGCAGAACCACCATCCACTTTGTCATCTTTCAAGTTAACATTCACTATCATCATCCTCATTTCATCATAATCAACTATTATGAACATCGATCATTGTTATATTTCACAACTGCCGCAGTCAAATGCCCAAGAGATTTATTTGCTCACATATGCGTAACATAAATTATTTCAAACTGTGCAATGATCCTTTTTCAGTAACACCCGTATTACATGTTGAATTAAGATTTATAATATGTACTGTATTACTTGGTTTTATTCATATTTTTCTTTTGTTCAGACATTTACTTTCATGTGCAGTTTTAGTGAGAATGTTATTATCTCACTATGAATTAAGTGCTTTGTCTTGACATGTTATCGTATTTAGTATTTTGTCTTTGAAATATTTTCTCGTTGCTTACTTTGTCGTTGAGTACAATGTTATGTTATCAATATCATGGCAAGTTCAGCATTCTTATGTATGCTCCGTCCTCCGCTGCAACAGTCATCCTATTTTCTCACCGCACCCATAAGAAGTTGATTAGTATATTGTCTCTTTTACCACGAAGACGACACTATCTGGCATTCCCATACATGCTTCATCCTCCGCTGCAACAGCCATCCCAAAGTCCACTTTCTCACCTTACCCAATGAGAAGTTGATTAGTATATCTTCTCTCTCTACCACGAAGATGACACTATCTGGCATTTCCTTGCGTGCCCTATCCTCCGCTGCAACAGCCATCCCAAAGTCACTTTCTCACCTTACCCATGAGAAGTTGATTAGTATATCTTCTCTCTACCATGAAGATGACACTATCTGGCATTCAAATGCATGCTCCATCCTCCGCTGCAACAGCCATCCCAAAGTCCACTTTCTCACCTTACCCAATGAGAAGTTGATTAGTATATCTTCTCTCTCTACCCCAAAGACAACACTGTGTGGCATGTCCAAACTTAACTCCTAATCCTCGTACTCGTTTCATTGTCTGAGACTCACCTGTATCAAATAAATGAGCATGTTCTGCATTCATGACATCAGCTCTGTCCATACTTCTGTTGAGTACTAGTGTGGTTAGAGTGCTTCGCAACTAAAAACATACCAGGATTGCTGCAACCTGCCGAGATTATTACACAAGGTATGAACTCTGTAGCTCCTACAACAATCCTAGAGTATCTGAAACAATGCACTCGTGAACAGACCGTCAGAGTCCTGATTCGAATCCACGACCTTTCGAACACATGCCAAATGCTTAACCACAGAGAACCCCAATAACCTCCGATACGGTAACAGAGCCAGACAGCCTGCTCTCTCATTGCCATCAACACCCTTATACCCTGGAACGAAGATAAATGTAATTCTGCAAATTGTTGACGCTTGTTTTGTTTTTATTTGTGTGTTTACTACTTTCTAACGTGTTATATTTACTTGCATATTATATTTTTTCTTGCTTTTGGTATTGTTGCAATATGCACTCAGTATTGTTACTGACAAATTGATATTTTATCTGTATTAACCATGATAATGATGTTGAATATATGAACAGTTGAATGGACATCTTGGTTTGTGTTTGTTATTCCATTGTTGAAACTGTTTTGAAAGATATGTTTATCGCTGGAGAGAAAATAGTAAATATGAACAGTTTTTAAGATCTCGGTTCACTGCAAACAAGAGATGGAAATGTGGTGAAGGAAAACAAGAGATGGAAATGTGGTGAAGGAAAACAAGAGATGGAAATGTGGTGAAGGAAAACAAGAGATGGAAATGTGGTGAAGGAAAACAAGAGATGGAAATGTGGTGAAGGAAATTAAAATAAAAACAAACATGGCATTCAACATCATCAAATAGTTTGTCCTATTTTGACTTTGCAACCTTTGACAGAACTTTGCCACCCCAACAGTCCTTCGGAATTTCTCTCTCTCATATGCCAGATATCCCGCCTCTGCAGCCGTCATGTTCAAATCATCAGTTACATCCTGAATCCATCTTCTCCGTATTCGTCCTCTTCTTCTCTTTGCCGGTATAACATGGCCTTACAAAAAATTAACTTAAAACATGGAATAGAGTTGATAAGAAAATAAAGATCAGAATACTAAGGGCTTACATATTTCCGGTGTCAACATATAGGTGCGAAGCATGAACATTTATCAAGGCAGTGGAAAAACATATATGTGCTTTTGAATATGTGTTTAGACCAGTCCTCCGGATATCATGGACAGAGGAGAACAAATAGATCTATCCAGAAAGAACTCAAAATCAAAGAAAACTGGCTGATGCTACAAATAAGAAAATTGAATTATTTTGTACATAACTCCCGCAATTACCGCTTAGACTGGTGTACCAGATGTCCCCATAAATCTCATTCATGTGGAAATCTGATTCGTGCAACCTTAGCATGGGTGTGTTTCGAAACATCTTCAGCGTTATTTGGAGCTCTGGTGCTTATCTTTCGGTGATGTGTCCTGTTTTAGCCAGCGTTTACTGGGTTTGCTCTCCATCAACCTTTGGCTGTCCCCAACTGACCTGTAAGGCAGCAGGTTCTTTTTGGACATATAAAGAGACATGAAGGTTGGAGAAGACCATTATGGAAGGAGGAAGACCACGGAGAAGATGGATTCAGGATATAACTGATGATTTGAGCATGACAGCTGCAGAGGCGGGGCATTTGGCGTACGAGAGAGAGAGAGAAATTATGAAGAACTGTTAGAGTGGCAACGTCCTGCTCACGACCAGCTATTTTATGATTAAACTGTTAGTCTACATACAAGGCCGTATCACTATAGATTGATATCTGGCACATATGTGGCATTAACATACAGTCAAAGCTGAAGGTGTACAGAACTCTTGTTCTCCCAGCACTGCTTATATTTATTTCAGTCATTGACTGTATCAGCAACATTTTAAGAAACTTAACAAATTCCACACAGTCTGTACATCATGAATGTCAGATGGTAAGTTGGGGTAGCAGTTAGCAAAGTTCATACCTCTGAAGTTGGAGAAGGTGTGTCGTATGGTGGGGACACAGATAAAAAAAGGAAAGCAAGCCGTCACGCAAAAAATTAGTCAAAAGTGCGCTTGAATGAATAGCGGGCAAACACAAGAAGAAGAAGTTGATAACAGACTGCTCTAGTGAGCACATGCTTTAGGAAAGTTTCAGGGTCGAAGCCAGCTTGAGTCAAAAGTTGGTTTGCATGCGGTCCGTGATATTGGACTACAGGAAATCCTTTACTTGGGGATCTAAATTACGAGTACCTCTGAAGTTGGAACAAGATTCACCTGAATAACAATGGACACTAGTGATAAGGAAAGTATGTCGTTACACAAAAATCAGTCAAATGTGCCATTACTACGCCTCAATTTAGAGAGAATGAACGCCAAAAACAAACAAAAAATGGCAATGTAAAATCTCAACATCTGTTCTTACATTACCTTATTATTTAATATTTACACAGCGAAAATATAATGAGAAGATGTCAAAATACATTATTTTAGTATTTTTTTTTTTTATTCAGAGGAAAAAAGAAATACATGAAACTTGATAACTCAGTGTCATTATCAAGATCACAAATGGGACTTTGCAAATTATTATTGACAGTTCAATAGAATGATGAACCCAAAAATTGTTTCTCAATGCAACAAAAACAGTAAACTGATAAACTTGATGGCGCGCAATGAAAGAAGATAGAGTGGTTTGACATGGTCGATGCTGCGTTCTGTAAGGCATACATATCACTAGTGCGGGTCACCCGAGTGGTTACTGGGGCCCAAATTTGGGGTCTCAAGAATAGAACCACTGTTACCTGCCACGCATGTCGTAAGAGGCGACTAAGGAAGTTTGGCTGAAATCGGATGCATTTGTCCTAATTGTGTAGAAGTCTATGCGTTTAGGGGCCTACCAAACCAATGAGCAACGTATACATGTTCTTGACAAAGATCAAACATATCACAGAGTGATTAAAATTGGTCGTAAAGAACGAACGCAAAGAAGAAGACTAGTGCGGGTGATTGTAGTGAATGTTTGAAATAGAAGTCTGCGATGGTATCGGAGGACGGAGTTGTATCAGCTGAACGATGTCGCGTATCGATGGATTCGACTTTCCTACAACAACCGATGCATGCTTGAATGTAACTTTTTTTATTTTCTTCTTCTTCACTCGATCATTCTTCACGGGCCAATTTTATCATTCTTATTGTGATGTATAATTGGTTCACTGACAAGAACGGGGTGATCTTAGTCGGGTCGATTGTGCGCCCAGGGTGACTAGGCTCGCCCGTCCGGTTTTAGCCAGCTTTTGATTTACTAGGGTGAACTTTCCTAGGGTACGATCCTTTCTGCCGACTATGTCGGCCCGGATCTTCGCCTTTTCGATCAGCTTTGTCGTATATTTGGGCTTTGTGATCTACGCCAAGACAGTGAGTTACGCTATTATGCCCTTTCTGACTATGAGGTCGTTCCTTTTTTTTTTTTTATTATTTGATGTGCCTTGTAATGTAAGCTATCATTTTTTACACTACTTTTCCGCCACTTGCAATACTAAAGTTTATGCTCATATTGTATTCATTGCATGTTAACTGGCGTCTGTTAATGTATGGTTGTACTCGGTTGTTGACGTTATTGTCTGAACGTTGGCAAAAAGAACAAATAATTGAAGAAATGGCACCAATTTTGAAATGTAAACATGTCACCATGAACACGAAAAGAGCATTGTTCAACACAATATTTCTCCCAACATTGTGCTATCAGTGCCAAACATGGACACTGGCATCAAATGATAGAAGAAAGCCAGTGCAGACAGAGGTGAAGTGTCTACGCAGAATGCTCGGAGTATCAAGAAGAGACCGGTTTAGAAATGAAGACATCAGGAAAAAGTGGATACAACATCAGTATTGAACTTGTACCCAGGAAAAAGTGGGTACAACATCAGTACTAGACTTCATCAAGAAACAACAAATTAAATGGTTCGGTCACGTAAGCAGATTACCATCAGACAGTGCACCCCAAAGAGCAATGCTGCTCCGATACAATGGGTACAAAGCAAAAGGCCGGCCACGCAAAAGATGGACCTCAGAGATAACAGAGGCGACGAAAGAGACTATCTACGAAGCGCATACTAGGGCCCGTTTTAGAAATCTCTTCCTGACCTGACGCTGTGAGGCATACAGGATTCGAGAAAGAAAGAAAGAAAGAAAGTGCGCCTCACACAACAATTCTACTCTGATACAAAACAAAAGGCTGTGCACGCAAAAGGTGGAACTTGTAAATAACAGAGGCGATGAAAATTACTCTTTATTAGGCGCATAAAAAAGCCCGTTCTAGAAATGTCTCCTCTTCATGACGCTGTGAGGCTAAACAAGATTATAAAGAAGACAACACTAAAGTATATGCACACTTGGCTTCCATTCTTGTCAAAGTTGCGTACAAGACACACATTAGATTACATGTGAGCTTTAGTTTTATGAAGTTGATCTATAGAACAATGAGATACATGCAGTAAACAAACACTTAGAAAAGGCGAAATTCAAAGGAAAAGCGCAGACAAACTGTACCATTGAAATGTATTCGAATACAGTTGCGAATATCGGCTCAATTCGAAGCTATCGGAACTAACGACGTAATCTCTCAGTCGATGCTGCACAAGATTCAGAAGGGCAGGTTTCGGGCTGAGTGGATGTCGTCTATAGAAGTTTCTAACCTCCAAAGACTTACGTGGATATACTGTCCTGTACATGCGGGTGTTTACGGTAATGAGAGAGCGGAAAGGCTTGCATCAACAGCATCGTTTGTTGGGGAGTTGAAGATGGATAAAGGAGTTGTTCTTCTGTCTCTTCGCGAATGTGTTTTGGATGAGGACACTAAAATAGTTGTTGAATCGATCAATCGATTTAGGCAGTTTGAAGTTACCCGTTGCACAAGTAGAACTGGATGCCTGAGGGGCAGAGTGGGAGGTGTGTTTAAACAGCGAGCCACTGGAACCATCACTATGCATACAGTGCCGGATTAGGCTAGCGCGGGGCCCGTAGCAAATTTTAGCGCGGGCCCTAGGTTTTGTATGATAATAAAATAAAACACAACTTTTACAAACAAACGTGTCTCGATTTAATGTGAGCAAATTTAGAGATAATACTAGACAAATCAATTTCTCTAAGTAAATTACATTCAATGTTCATTAAGGTGAGGTTATTTAGACGATCTTGTCCCATCATGTTTCTTAAGTCACTTTTTATATGCTTTAATGTTGAAAAAGACCGTTCTCCTGAAAAAGACTGTTAGTAATCATTAAGACAAATAAATTCGTAAGACTATTTCTACATTTGGGAAACACGACTCTAATGAATTTTCCATTATAAGTTTATAAAATTGCAGTTCAAGAGCCTCATGCTTTTCGTTGCTAATAGCAGCAGCTACATTAACTTTAAGAAGTTCAGTGAACTGCACAAGTTCGTCGTATAGTTTTCTTCCAAATCCTCTTGGTAAGAGCTGACAATATTTGGAGTTCTTTTCAAGATCTCTTCTGCTGTAATAGATTTTAACTGCCGAAGTATTCCAAATACGCCAGTCACTCTATGGTACAGCCTAAATATGTATAACACAACCAATCTCTCACATGAGTTTTGTTTGTTTGTGTATGCGTGTATGTGAAAAACGACTTTCGACAAAATCGTGGATTGTTTTCTTTATCGTATGTTTTTTTTTTTTTAAGACATGAAATCACTGTTCATATGTTGCACTTCTCTACTTTCTTTCACAATCCAATAATCTCGATTGAAGTTGTTTGGCCATTCACCAATATCGTTGGAGTACATTTTACTTTCGTTGTGTTTTTGGCTTGTAGATGTTGCTACATTAGAAGCATGTGCTGTGCTTTCTGACTCTCTTTGGCTTGAAGATGATGTGGCTAAATTGGGAGGAATTGCTGTACATTCGATTTCAGTTTGTCTTGTGGAAAGTGTGGCTAAATCGTGAAGAGTTGCTGATCTTAATGGTAATATTGGTAATGATGATTCTTCTATAGCACTGCCTTCATCTACTACTACACAGTGGGACACGTCTTCTGTATTTTCTGCTTCGATTTCGTTGGATTCAGCACCATCACACACGACATTTAAAAATTGAGACAGATTGCGTGTTTTTGATATAACATCTGGTTATTTTTCCATTTTCATCTGTCACATAGACGCGGGGCCCCCTAGAAGCGCGGGGCCCGTAGCATTTGCTACATCTGCTACTAGGCTAATCCGGCGCTGTATGCATACTCTTCGATATCTGTTGGGAAAGACTAAGCACCTATTGGTCTGCCCAGAGTGCAATAACGTCGTAAATAGTTCAACCTGAATGACAGAAATATCATTTGAAAATGAGCACCAAGAAGTGGATAAGAACACGACACTGAATAGAATTTGATTTATCATCATCGTAGCCAACATTTCGTGTCGGATGTCTCAAGAAGCTGATAAAATAGTAAGTAACGAATACTTTTATAAGAGCTCGTTACTTTTGGCATCTGAAAGTTTTCAAGTATCGAATATTTACTATTCGCAAATCACGAATACAAATACTTCCTGTTTGGCGTCTGCTACAACAATTTACATGTCAACAGAAGTATACTTTTTTAAATGTTTTATTGCAATTTGCTGTGATTGACTGGCTCTGAAAAGCACACTCGCTTAATTAGAAAGATGCAAGGTCCTAATGTACGCATGGAAAGCCTGTTCTTCAGTCTAAAGGAACTTCAAAATGGTAATGTCTAGACATGTGTATTACTTCTTTTCTTCTTTCTGTTGACCTGCTTTTTGCCGTTAGACAACATCAGTCCACAGACCTGTGTTATGAAAGTCTCCATTAAATCCCTCATTGCTTCCCTGGCCAATTCTTTGAAATCATTTGAGGCTTTATGTTAGACAGCAGACTTCTCAGCTACGTCACATAAATGTCTGTAGTTGCTTTCCTACAAAAATGGATCGAGAAATTATTAAAGGAGATGAAAGCGAAAAACAAATTCTACATCTCAATGTGACAAAAATAATGACAACAGAAAAAACAAACGTGACAAGATATTTTTATCAACGGAGAGAAAGTAGAAAATGTGAACATTTTTTAATATCTTGGTTCACTGCTAACAACAGATGGAAATGGGATGAAGAAAATTAAAAGAAGAACAAACATGGCTTTACAAAAATTAAACAACTCAAAACAGTATGGAACGGAACTGATAAGAAAACAAAGATCAGAATACTAAGAGCATGCATATTCCCAGTGGCAATGTATGGGTGTGAAGCATGGACATTTAATAAAGCAGTGGAGAAACATATGTGCTTTTGAATATAAGTATTACAGAAGAGTCTTTCGTATATCATGTACAGAGAAGAGAACAAAGAGAGCTATCCAGAAAGAACTCAAAATCAAAGAAAACTGGTTGATGCTACAAATAAGAAAGAGAAAATTTAGATATTTAGGACATATAAAAAGACATGAAGGACTGGAGAAGACCATAATGGAAGGAGACATACTGGCAAAAAGAAGAAGAGGAAGACCACGGAGAAGATGGATTCAGGATGTAACTGATGGTTTGAACATGACGACTGCAGAGGTAGGACATCTGGCATATGAAAGAGAAAAATTCTGGAGGACTGTTGGGGTGGCAAAGTTCTCTCTGGACAAGCTATTTGATGATGATGACTTGCTTTCGGGTTTAACCCCATCGAGTTATCTATCATGATCTTGTAGCAGTCTCTTTTGCCAACCATGAATATTTAAACAACTTAATTTCACCTCAATGGTTGTAGGACACGAGGCCTAGCAGTCTTCTTTCTGTTATTCTGCCGCAATATATCTAACAGATTTTCGTGATCAGTATAGCATGTTGCGTACTGAAAAATGTTATCGATATAAGGGATGACTGCATTAAAACTATATAGTAATATGGTGAAACACGTAAAAACAAAGTACTGTAGATTTATAAAATATTGTTTTTATACTTTGTAAAGCTACGGTACTTTGTTTTTACGTGTTTCACCAAGTGTACTGAAAACAAGTTTGGGCATTCTGTGCTGCAATGTTTTGACCTTATCAAGAGGGACAATGCAAAAGCAGATTTGGTTGTGGAGATGCATGCCAGATTGATGATACCATCTGTGTCCTCAGGTCTTGACGTGAATTGAGTTAGCCTTCTGTCATTCAAAATAGTCAGGTCAAAGTTTAGTAGAGCATGACTCAAATCCACGCCCTCTTTATTATCAGTAGTGTTGCCCCACTCTTTCAATGGAGTGTTCAAATCTCCTTCTATGAGAAACTCTGTACCTGGAACATCTAAGAGTTCTTCAAGAAAATCCCAATTGTCTGCAATATAGAGATGATCAACGTGGGCATACACATTATAGACTCACCATACATGGTCACGAATTGTTTTTTTAATCCCATGTAATTCCACACCCTCAGGTTAAGAATCATATGTATCAAGACAGTTGTGGGAAATCCCATGTAATTCCACACCCTCAGGTTAAGAATCATATATATCAAGACAGTTGTGGGAAATCCCATGTAATTCCACACCCTCAGGTTAAGAATCATATATATCAAGACAGTTGTGGGAAAGACCATGCTCCATATAACAAGCATGCCCTTGTCCTCCACTAAGTTCTCTGTGAGTGGAGTAGCACTTGAAGCTTGGACACTGGATGACTATATTCTGCTGCAAATTTTTTCTTGAATCATGAAGTTGTCAAAAGTCAAAGAAGAATAGTAAACCAACATAGAACTAGTGTTGTTAGTTGCCACACGCTGAGAGACATACTGAGTAGAAGATCTAGCACTTATGGACTAATTGGTTTTATGTGCAGTATGGATGATTCAACGACTAAACTAATCACTGGTTGACATGGTAAAATATTGTCTCTTCGATTTGGTATCCAGCTTCAAAAATATTTTAATTTCATCAAATTTACCAAACCCTTAATTGGATCACTATGTAGAAATAAACAGTTTTGCTGTAGATTAAAAACCAGAAATTTGATCCGTATAAGTTGAAGTAAATTGAGTACTAATTTTACATAAAGTGATGCTTGGCATAGTGTGCAGCAGTTAGGTTATTTGACTATCTTGGAGCACACTTTGGCAGTTAGTGTTGGTTGAGTTAAAGTAGGTTCTTTGCTTTCACTTCATAGGAAACTAAATTGAGCTTATTTTTGGTATATCTAGAAAAGATTTGTCTGGAACAGAAGCTTCATGAGGTCAAGATGAAGCGTCAATCTTTGGAGCAGGAGCTTGATCACAGTTAGTGTTTCTAAAATTATTTGTTTTACTTGCTAATATGAATCTTTCAATCAAATGTGGTCAGTGCTGTTGTATGGCTTGGAAACATGGAGGACAACAAAAGAAACCACCAGAAAACTACAGTTCTTCATAAATTGATGTTTACGTCAAATAGAGGGACTGAGATGGTATGATAAGATTACGAACGATGAACTCAGAAAAAGAACTAAGCAGATACCAGTGGAAAAAAGCTCAGGAAGAAACACTGACAATGGATAGGATACACAGTGAAGAGGCAGACCGGAAGCATTGCAAAACAGGCACTGTTTTGGAACACGCAGGAAAAAAGAGATGGAGAAGGCCTAGAAATACCTGGAGAAGAGAACTGGAGACTGATATTAAAATAATAGGCAATATGTGAAAAGAATTGAAATTGATGGCAAGAGAGAGAAAGGGCTGGAGGAAGTTTGCTGAAGACCTGTGCTCAGTTGGGAGTTGAAAAGGTGAAGAAGAAAAAACTAATATGGTTATCGTTGCAGATAGTTAACTTAATGTCAATATCTCATGTCATCATTGTCATTATCATCATTGTCATTATCATCATCAAGTAGCTTGTCCCTTCCGGAACTTGGCTCCCATGACAGCAGTCATGAAAATCTCTCTGTTCTGTGGCTGGTATCAGCAGCAGTTATTCTCAGATCATCAATGACATCTTGCACCCATTTTCTTCTAGGTCTTTCTCTCATTCTTCTTCCAGGCACCATTCCCTCCTAAATTAATTTCTTCAGGGACTCATGTCATTTTATGTCCAAAATATTTAATTTTCCTTGTTTTTATGCTCTTTAATCGTCAGCTTTGTTTAATATCAAGCTGTTGCAAAACAGAAGAATTTGTTCTTTTCTCTGTCCATGATATTCTAAGAACTCTTCTGTAGCATTTGCATTCAAAGGCATTAATGATCTTCTCTGCCGCTTTGTCAATATTCGATGTCTGACAACCACATGTTGCCAAGGCAAAAACGCAGGTTATTAAACACTTGTCATCATTGTAGAAAGTTAAAATAACACAATGTCAATATCTTCTATCTGTTACAGAACATTAAAAATAATGCCTGTTTCATTTCTGTCAATCTTTATATTATTATTATCTGCAGTTACTGACAAATGCTTACATATTCATGAAAAGCACAGGAGGATGTCAGGTAGCCTTGTTCATTTTGGTTGCATTGAAAGTTTTGTTACTATTTATTGTACTGTCATTGTTGTATAGAGGAACGTCTGGCTGAATGGATTAGAGTGTGGCTCCTATGCGGGAGACCTGTATTCAATCCATGGTAAGACCAAGGATTTTTTTCTGTTGTGGGTATAAATAAAAATCCTAACTTGAACAGCGTCGCTGCGACTGCACTACAAATGTGGCTATCAAATTCCTCAGGCTCTCATCCTACCTGTCCTTCACCGCCCTAAAAAGCGGTACTGCAGGCAGTAGTGACAGTTATTGTTGTATTATTTGTTCCTTATGTTCTTATTTATCCTTTTTTCACCAAATATTCAAAACACAGAATGTCAGGACAGAAGGTGTGAGGAAGATTTGTCCTATCATTTGATAATATTACTATAATATAAGTGAGTGCTGAAAATTGACTGTATGCTTTGTACATTAGAGCCCTTTCAAAATGAATGTCTTAAGATTATATTGGGCGCCTGAGTGGTTACCGGGGCCTAAATTTGGGGTGTAAAGAATAGAACCAATGTTACCTGCCATGCATGTCGTAAGAGGCGACTAAGAAGGTTTGGCTGAAATCGGATGCATGTGTCCTAAACGTGTAGAAGTCTATGCGTTTAGGGCCTAACAAACCAATGTGCAACGTATACACGTTCGTGGCAAAATTCAAACATATCACAAAGAGTGATTAAAATTGGTCAAAGAACGAACGCAAAGAAGAAGCAGAAGATATTTTGCAAATAATTTATACAGGAAAGATCAAAAACAAGAAACTGCAGAAGAACATTAATTGGACATCACTGGCAACCATGATCAGTGGAAGAATGTGGAGCTGGGTTGTATGTGTGTGTATAATTCCACCAAACACTTTGACAAGATAGTTCTTTGATGAACTTTAAATGAAAGGAAGAGACGGATATACCAAAATTAATCTGAAGATTGACAATGAAATGAAAAATTAAAGAATGTGGACTTGCATAGGATACCCTGGGTAGATACCAGTGTCTCTATGACGAAGTACTCAAGACAAAGAAAAATTAAAGAGTGTGGACTTGCATAGGATACCCTGGGTAGATACCAGTGTCTCTATGACGAAGTACTCAAGACAAAGAAAAATTAAAGAGTGTGGACTTGCATAGGATACCCTGGGTAGATACCAGTGTCTCTATGATGAAGTACTCAAGACAAAGAAAAATTAAAGAGTGTGGACTTGCATAGGATACCCTGGGTAGATACCAGTGTCTCTATGATGAAGTACTCAAGACAAAGAAAAATTAAAGAATGTGGACTTGCATAGGATACCCTGAGTAGATACCAGTGTCTCTATGACGAAGTGCTCAAGACAAAGAAAAATTAAAGAATGTGGACTTGCATAGGATACCCTGGGTAGATACCAGTGTCTCTATGACGAAGTGCTCAAGACAAAGAAAAATTAAAGAATATGGACTTGCATAGGATACCCTGGGTAGATACCAGTGTCTCTATGATGAAGTACTCAAGACAAAGAAAAATTAAAGAATGTGGACTTGCATAGGATACCCTGGGTAGATACCAGTGTCTCTATGATGAAGTACTCAAGACAAAGAAAAATTAAAGAATGTGGACTTGCATAGGATACCCTGGGTAGATACCAGTGTCTCTATGATGAAGTACTCAAGACAAAGAAAAATTAAAGAATGTGGACTTGCATAGGATACCCTGGGTAGATACCAGTGTCTCTATGATGAAGTACTCAAGACAAAGAAAAATTAAAGAGTGTGGACTTGCATAGGATACCCTGGGTAGATACCAGTGTCTCTATGACGAAGTACTCAAGACAAAGAAAAATTAAAGAATGTGGACTTGCATAGGATACCCTGGGTAGATACCAGTGTCTCTATGACGAAGTACTCAAGACAAAGAAAAATTAAAGAATGTGGACTTGCATAGGATACCCTGGGTAGATACCAGTGTCTCTATGACGAAGTACTCAAGACAAAGAAAAATTAAAGAATGTGGACTTGCATAGGATACCCTGGGTAGATACCAGTGTCTCTATGACGAAGTACTCAAGACAAAGAAAAATTAAAGAATGTGGACTTGCATAGGATACCCTGGGTAGATACCAGTGTCTCTATGACGAAGTGCTCAAGACAAAGAAAAATTAAAGAATGTGGACTTGCATAGGATACCCTGGGTAGATACCAGTGTCTCTATGATGAAGTACTCAAGACAAAGAAAAATTAAAGAATGTGGACTTGCATAGGATACCCTGGGTAGATACCAGTGTCTCTATGATGAAGTACTCAAGACAAAGAAAAATTAAAGAGTGTGGACTTGCATAGGATACCCTGGGTAGATACCAGTGTCTCTATGACGAAGTACTCAAGACAAAGAAAAATTAAAGAATATGGACTTGCATAGGATACCCTGGGTAGATACCAGTGTCTCTATGATGAAGTACTCAAGACAAAGAAAAATTAAAGAATGTGGACTTGCATAGGATACCCTGAGTAGATACCAGTGTCTCTATGACGAAGTGCTCAAGACAAAGAAAAATTAAAGAATGTGGACTTGCATAGGATACCCTGGGTAGATACCAGTGTCTCTATGACGAAGTGCTCAAGACAAAAAAAAATTAAAGAATGTGGACTTGCATAGATACCCTGGGTGATACCAGTGTCTCTATGATGAAGTACTCAAGACAAAGAAAAATTAAAGAATGTGGACTTGCATAGGATACCCTGGGTAGATACCAGTGTCTCTATGATGAAGTACTCAAGACAAAGAAAAATTAAAGAATGTGGACTTGCATAGGATACCCTGGGTAGATACCAGTGTCTCTATGATGAAGTACTCAAGACAAAGAAAAATTAAAGAATGTGGACTTGCATAGGATACCCTGGGTAGATACCAGTGTCTCTATGATGAAGTACTCAAGACAAAGAAAAATTAAAGAGTGTGGACTTGCATAGGATACCCTGGGTAGATACCAGTGTCTCTATGATGAAGTACTCAAGACAAAGAAAAATTAAAGAATGTGGACTTGCATAGGATACCCTGAGTAGATACCAGTGTCTCTATGACGAAGTACTCAAGACAAAGAAAAATTAAAGAGTGTGGACTTGCATAGGATACCCTGGGTAGATACCAGTGTCTCTATGATGAAGTACTCAAGACAAAGAAAAATTAAAGAATGTGGACTTGCATAGGATACCCTGGGTAGATACCAGTGTCTCTATGATGAAGTACTCAAGACCCTTTTCCTGTTGTTCTGAAGGTTATGGGTTTAATTCCAAACCAAGTCACGTGCAATTTTTTCAGGCGATCCCTAGGATTATTGCTGGAGCTAGGGTGTACTGCTATGTGCAATACTTTCAGCATATGGCTTGACATTTCTGCAGACAGAGACGGAGCCATTTGAGAAAGCCTGATGCAATGAAGTCAATCCTTTGCTTTTAACTGATTCACTACCGGGTTTTTTTCGCGTCTGGACGGAATTATATTTTTAGTTTCCAAAATATTGCACACATACTTTAGCTAAACTAAAATATTGTTTTTAAATATTATTTAAAGTTGAACTTATTGTATATCAAATTAAAGATAAATGAATGTACTTTCATAAAATATTTATTGTGTCCAAAAATATAATGTTATGTTGACTATGCTTGAAAAATATTAGCATGTATTAAAAAAACTAATGGAAATTGTGAGAATGAAAATTCAACTTTTCAAGGGCTTTGATGAACATTATGTTGAATAAATCAGTCTAACTGCTCTCTTTATATATGTAAGCCATTTATGAATACACAAACGTTAAGAAAATAGTGAAGGAGTGTATGGTTTATTAACTGTTCACAAAGTAGCATCATCAACATTTATAAAAATCGCTAGTTTTTTATGGTTACATGGTATCCTAAAATAATTGATAAACTCTGTTTCAATTCGAATTCTAGCATAAGCCATGCTGCTATGTATTCGTTATTGTTTACACATCACTTCTAAGTAGTTTCCGGTTAATATAAATCTTCAACCGGAACAAAAAAATAATAAAATCTCAACAAAATAGTAATCGTCTTTTGAGCGACGCATGGTCCAGGCAGATAAGAAATAGTTACACTTGAGTGTTCCACAGTACGGAATCAGTTAAACCCTTGGTATACATCAATGGGAATTACTTGTTAATACCTTCCGTGTTAACTATGATATGAAAAATATAAAGATATAAATATTTTAACTATATATAATCAAAACAAATGAACCTTCGCTCTCATCATCATCATAATAGTTTCTCTTTATCTGAAGGTCACAAGAGTCAGTCATCTTATGTTTTTCTTCACAGAGTCTTTGGCAGTGGCTCAACAAAAGGTTGACCAAGCTATGACAACTTCTACAAGGTAAGAACTCTTTTCTATCTATATACTCTTTAAGTTTGTACACTTCCACTACGATCTTCTTGTGTAAGTCAGAGATCGGAGCACACATGGTTATTCACCAAAGTCTAATGATGATGGTGCTATCAATCAATCACTCAACATAATATGGGTATTTATTTCAGTGAGTTTAATGGAACATCTGACATATTTTTTTAATACATGCTTTGTCAAACATAAGTGTGCAAGGATATCGATAATGAGAAATGAATTTGGATGAGACTTGTTTATTTTATCACGTAACAACACTAAGCACTAGAAAGAATCGACATTCAATGTAACTTTTGCTCTGTTAATGTTCAGCTTATTTAAACTTTATAGGTGCAAACTGGAAGCCTCAGCATCAGAGCACTTACACAGTAGCTCCAGCTATAACTTAATAAAAATTGACTGTCCTGTGATTTTAAGCATTTGTGTGGCTCTGTAACCCTTGCCTTGTGTTCCGAAGGTTGTATGTTTAAAGCCTAGTCGTTATGTTAATTAGTGCATTTTTTTCAGATACCCCTTAGATTGTGCTTTGTACAATACTCTTGCCAGATAGCGTGCCATTTCTGAGGATAGGGACTAGGCCATATGCGGTAAACCTCAGTGTAATGAAGTCAATCCTTCGGCGTTAGACCCTTTTTTAAGCATCCAAATCCATTCTTTCGTTATTACCATATGCAATTTTATATAGATAATTTCACACTAACGTTGCTATTACTTCTACTGCTGCTATTACTACTTCAGCTGCTATTACTACTGCAGTTGCTATTACTTCTACTGCTGCTATTACTACTGCAGTTGCTATTACTACTACCGCTGCTATTACTACTACTGCTGCTATTACTACTACTGCTGCTATTACTACTGATGCTGCTATTACTACTGATGCTGCTATTACTACTGCTGCTGCTATTACTACTACTGCTGCTATTACTACTGTTGCTGTTATTACTACTACTGCTGCTATTACTACTGCAGTTGCTATTACTACTATTGCTGCTATTACTACTGCAGTTGCTATTACTACTATTCTGCTATTACTACTGCAGTTGCTATTACTTCTACTGCTGCTATTATTACTATTCTGCTATTACTACTGCAGCTGCGATAACTTCTACAGCTGCTATTACTACTACTATTGCCACAACTAAGTCTTCCTGTTTCCATTGAAATATCGAATTCCAACTCACCCTTTCCACAAATTATATTCTTGACAATCTTCTCAGCTCAGTGCCTGAGTCTCCAGCTTCTCTCTGACTTCCCTTCTACTATTTCTCTTCAGATATTCATTTGCATCCTCCCTCTTCTTTTACACTGTTGGTTTCAGACAAGTGCAAATCTTGTTATGCCGTACAGTTGTTTTCTGAGAGTGTAAAATTTACCCAATCTATCGCAGAAAGATTTCTTATCTGCATTTAATTACAACAGTATTTATACACTTGCAGTTTACAAGCAGATGTAGAATTAACCCGTCCTAAACTAGATGAACTTCAATCAGAAATTGAGACAGAGAAGAACCTACAGCTAGAGTACATGTAAGTATGTTGTTTCTTCTTCTTCTTTTGTTGTCACGTTGTTACTGGGTTGTTGCCCAGTGTTGTGGTTTTCTGTTATTGTCTTGCGCTGCTCTAGTGGCTTAGGTGACAGTTTGATCCTAAGCTGTTCAGGTTAGGATTTCTCATTTATGCCCACAACAGAAAAGAATTTGTGGCCTTACCATGAATTGAACATGGTCTCCCGCATGGGAACCGCGATCTAATCCATTCGGCCAGATGGTAGTTTATATGATCTTTCAAAAATATGAAGGGGCTGAGGTAAGTCTGAAACCAAAACCAAAATATACAGCTATAGGAACTCGCTCGTGAAACTTTTGGCTGTAAGACGCCCTGTAATTTATTAGTCATTTCTCCTCAGAGTATACCCAACACATCTCTATCTTCTCTTTCTTATAACAGTAGTTACTAGTGGTTAACCAGACATTTCTCTGATTTCATCACTTCTCCTGAATTCATTCCATTTTACGTTCATTATTTTTTGTAGACATCTATTTTCAAATGCATTATACTTACTTTCTATATCTTTAGTCATTTTCCAACTCAACTGGCATTTATGTAGTGATCATCATCATCGTCAGGTGCTGTTCCAGCTGGTGTATGCGATCATGGATCTCCACAAATCTCTGTCGTTGGTGTTTGCTATCAACTCAGATGTTGAAGCTCTACTGTGCCATGAAATCAGGCTATCCAAAATTTTCTCTCTCTGTCTTCTTCAGTCTCATCTACCCTCAATTTTACCTATTGTCACAATGTTTTCTAAACCTTCCCTCCTCATCACATGCCCGAAAAATGATGATTGCCTCTTTATTGATGATAAGCTTTCTCTGTGTCTTGACCTCATTCAACACCTCAATATTAGTCATTTTAGCAGGCCATTGGATTCTCATCATTCTTCTGTACAACCACATTTCTGTGGCCCTCAGAGATTTTTCGATCTGTCTGTTCATTGTCCATGACTCGCATCCATATGTCAGTATTGGTTCTATGTAGCACTGAATAACTCTTATGTAGTGATACAAGAACATATGTAAAGAGAACAATAAAGGAACCATATATTATGATATGAAAGCTTCTAGTAAACTTTAAGCTCATTTTAATTTCTTTAACTCCACAGCAAGGAGTTTGAAGCAAGTTTACTCAGTGTATCATCGCAGATGTTCACTGCTAGGGATTTCTATGTAAGTTATGTGTATAAATCTCTATTTTCTCGGTCTTGCCACAGCCAACTCTAGATAACTAGGCCAGACAACTGACAAGGTGTTCCCTGACTAAGATCAGAAAAGGGGTCGGAAAATATAGATGTTTGATAGAACACTGCAAGATTTTTTTCAATTTTACCCAATTCTGTGAGTCTATGGTTATTTATTGGTGAAAATTATTCATTATATTGATATTCCTTAGTGTTAAACTTAACTTGTTGCATAATATAATTTCGATTTAGCATTTTGTGTTGATTTTAAAATGAATTCATCTATATACAACAATACTGGAATGTGAGGTCACGGGTGTAGTTGGGGTCTGATTTCCCATAATTCTTACCTGAGTCCGAAGGCCCATACATTTATAGTTGGCTCTGGTCTTGCTGTGGTAGGAGAGCTAGTTCATCCCCTTGACTGCAAGAGTTAAACAAGGAAAGCTAATCTACCTACAGGGTTCCACCTTGCTGGGCTAGTTAAATTGTAGAGAACAATAGACAAAGTGAGGCAACTGCTTAATCGTAGACTGTTATTGGTTATTGATTACTGAACTGACATCACATCACTCTGTGGCTAAGTGGTTAAGCCTTTGTCTTGCACTCCGAAGGTCGGGGATTCAAATCCTGACCACACCATTCTGTTCACGAGTGTATGTTTTCCAAAGACCCCTAGGATCGTTGCAGAAGCTGTGGAGTTGGTGCTTTGTGCAATATGCTCGGCAGGTGGTGTGCATTTTCTGCAGAGAGTGGCCGGGCCATATGGGTAAAACCCGCTGCAATGAAGTCAATCCTTTGGCTTTAGATCCATTTAGGAATTGACACCTGCGAGGATGAATACGCCAGAAAGCCATAGGATCCCTCTTCAGGCATATATTTTTACGTTAACTGGAGACGATTGCAAACATAATAATCTCATTGGGTGGTGTGATGTTACATCTTCTTCTTCTTGGCGTTCGTTCTTTACGATCAATTTTAATCACTCTTTGTGGTATGTTTGATCTTTGTCAAGAACGTGTATACGTTGCACAATGGTTTGGTAGGACCCTAAACGCATAGACTTCTACATGTTTAGGACACATGCATCCGATTTCAGCCAAACCTCCTTAGTCGCCTCTTACGACATGCATGGCAGGTAACAGTGGTTCTATTCTTTACACCCCAAATTTGGGCCCGGTAACCACTCAGGATGTGATGTTACATCAATATCCTTCTTCTTCGAATGCTCCATATTGACCACTTATTAACCACTCTTTGTGATTTTTATGTGATCCAAACATAAGAGCAATTGTACCTTGTACCTACAAATAGGCCAGCACATCCTATTTCTGTGATGCTTTTTTTTACTAAGGTAGCTTCCCTACACCCCTACCTCAGTCACCTCTTCCGACATGCCTTGAAGGTTGCAGTGTTACTATTCTTTGCTCCCTTTGCAAGCCCCGGCAACACATGGGTGACATCAACATCCAATATTAAATCAAATGAAACTGTATGATAGTGTATATTTTTCATCTTTCTCTATTGCAATAGAAAAATTCCAACCTAAATAATGAGATCAACAAGACACAGAAGACATGCTTAGATCTGGATCAAAAAGGTAATCCTCATTTTTTAGTATATCAAGTAAAAATAAATCGGATTGATAGGACCATCATCATTGCATTTTAGTGATTAACCATGTGTGCTCCGATCTCTTTCTTACACAGGGAGATCTCAGTGGCTGTCCACGAACTCTGTAGTACCAGTGAGGTTCCCCGATTTAATTTTGAAGATGGTGAAAATATTTTGTAAGAATGTTTGTTTAATTTCTCTAATTAATTTTTCCCGACCAGCGGTTTTCCAGCCTGCTCTTCTCGATTTTTAACTGCCAATTGATCTTGTATGCTAAGCTGGAACACAGAACCTATGTTTTATTGTCCATCTCTGATAGGACTAGGAACTCAATCTGAGATTAGGGATCTCTGGAAAAATATCTGATGGCTCCATGAGGGAGCAAACCGAGTACCTTTATAACGTCAAGCGAGCACCTAACCTCTACGTCACAGAGACCCCAACATGAATAAGAAAAGGGTCATGAATACCAATTTATTTTTATTTAATTGCTGTACTTTGCGATATTACCTTACTTTATTTATTGATTTGTTAACTTTTGTATGTAGTTTTAATCTTGTATAATTCATTTATTCCAGGCGCTGCACCATGTGGCGTTTGTGTTGGATGCCATTGAACAAACACCACATAGCGTAGCATTTGGTAGTCTAAGAGTTAAACAGTTGTAGTAAATTTTTATATTATTCCATCTTTATTAATTTAACCTAAGGTCATTCTTTATCTCCTGCTTCACTTGTGGATATTACTAGTTTGAATGTTGTGAAATTTGTCAGGTGCTCTAGTGGTCTTAGGTTATATAATAAAACATTGTATTTCACACATGTAGTTTGGTAACTCGCAATCAAATAACCAGATATACAACTGGCAAAGTAGAGTCGACAGGCATTTTTTGGTTACGGTGCTCAATAGTATGTTTTATTGTAATAAATACGCATACATTCATGATAAATTAGTCACAATTTGGCTAGAGCAAACATTATCATAATCTGTTGTTCTTTTTCCCTCTTCCGTCGTCAATCTAGGCCAAATTTCTACAATCCCATTCTGTCATTGTTACTAAAGTGTGCAGCCTTTCTTTAGTATGTTTGTCTGCTACTTTTGTTGTGTATTTATGTTGTCCCATTTTTACTTGTCTTCTATTCACATGGTCTATCCACAGCCAACTATAAACTCATACGGCCGGCGGATTCAGGTAAAAATTATAGGAAATAATACCCCAACCGGTCACTTGACCTGGCATTCCAGTATTGTGGTATATAGACAAACTTATTTTAAAATCAACACAAAATGCTGAATTGAAGTTATATTATGCAACAAGTTAAGTTTAACAATAAGGAATATCAGTATTATGAATATTTTCATCAATAAATAACCATAGACTCATAGAATTGAGTAAAATTGCAAAAAGCTTGCAGTGTTCTATCAAACATATATAAATTCCAGCCCCCAACTGAAACTAGGTCAGGGTTTTTCCGGTCAGTTATGCGGCCCAATATTAGAGTTGGCTGTGGTCTGTCTTGTCAAATTCTGTCTGACTTGGTTAAATCTTACAGGAGAACAAGGCTTCCATTGGCATAGCACTGAGAAACACTTACATAAACGCTAGTGACATGACACTAGCACTGTCGAAGGACTTTAACCTAGAATTCATCCAAATAAAATAGTTAAGATGAGAAAAGTAATGATCAACTTTATATCACATGAGAACCTCTGAAGCTGGCGAAGGCCCGCCTACATGGCGAGGGACACCAGTCAAATGGTAAAGCAGGCTTTCATGCTAAATTCAGGTAGAAGCGTCATACCAGGCATCATGGCTAATGCCCCAATTCACAGCAGTGAATGCAAAAGAAAAGAAAGACCACATGAGAGCTGGAGTAGCGTAGTTGTAGTGAATTCATTTCTTAAACGTGTGTTCATGGTTCAACTCCACAGTTGGAGCGGAATATTTTTCCAACCATAGTGACTCTCACGTCAGCCCAGCTTCAATTGGGTACGAGGAAAAGCACTGAGAAGTAAAGGTGGTCTGTGAGATGTTGTCCTCATCACGCAACGCGCACCGATGGTCCAAAATCACAGGCCTAACACCATATTCCCCAATATACCTTGAGGTATAAAAAAGGGTTCCTTTATTTTTTGTTCACTTTAATATATCACGGGTTTAATTGTTTTTGTTCCCACCTCAAGTCGAAACAGAGAGCAGAGATGTGTGCATGCTGACCAGGATTTTGGAGAAGTTAACTTTCGATGCCAAATCTGTATCCATATCAAAGTTTGGCATTGAGGAATCTCTTTACACTTGCTTCAGGTAGATGGTTTTATCAGTTTTTTTATTGTGTTTTTTATCACAAGGCTACAGTACTGAGGTTCAACATTAATATGTTTTCTTGACTATATTTTCTGTTCTAGGGCCTCAACAGTTGTTCACCACTTTTTCTGTTTTCTGACTTTTCTTTATGGTCATCCAGGATAGTCCAGCACCTCAGTTCATCAAGAAGTCTCCAAGTCTGTATAGGACATTCCGTTTTCCTTGCGGGTTCCACTCAAGCGCTTGTATAGTGAAACTCAACTGTGTTGTCTGTAGTGTATGCCCGACTCATCACCATTTACTCCTCTTAGCCTTGGTCATCATGGGTTCCTGTCGTGTTCTTATCCACAGGTCTGTGTTTGCAACTCTGTAATATCATCTCAGTTTGAGTATACGCCGGAGACATCAGTTGACAAAGGTCTGAATTTTATTTGTACTGAACTTGGTGGCTCGCCATATGAGGGGGTTGAGAACAGCCAAAATTGTTACTAGAATGTACATAATAAGAAGCACACATGTTGTACATGAGAGACATAATAAAGTAGTGTTTGCCATCTTATAAGTAGTAAAGCTTATTAAACTGCAACTAAATCAAGAAAAACATAATTCAAGACATGAATCACAATTGTGAATTTAGTATGACAACAAGTAGCATGACAATGGAAGTACTGACGGTGACTAAGGCACTACTCTGGATGGAGTCATAAAACTACACTCTTGCCTTCATTCTGAGTGATTCGTTGAGTATGATCTAAAATGTGTAGGCTGGTTCAGTACACAGGCAATGGATTGAATCACTACAAGCATCAGCAATTTGCAGAATTACACTTATCTTTGTTCCGGGGCTAATGATTGTCGATGTCAACAAGAGAGCAAACAGGCTGGCTGGCTGACTCTGCCACTGCCACCATATAGGGGATCAGACAATGGATAGAGCTGACATTATGAACACTCTCATAGAATGGCCGCAAAGAGAATTTTGATCTAAACCAATCCACGCCAAGTGGATTGCAAGAGCTTGGATTGTAGATTGCATGTGTCCTAAGCGTGCAGAAGTATATGTGGTTAGGGGCCTACCAAACCAATATGCAACGTATACACGTTCTTGGCAAAGATCAAACATATCACAAAAGTTATTAAAATTGGGCGTAAAGGACGAATGCAAAGAAGAAGAAGAAGAGACAGGGGGCTTCTAAGATGACTTCAAACCAGTATACTGGCTAATATAGTATACATTGCAATATAAGTGCGTACAGAGATAAACAAAAATACAGAGTGTAAGCGTTAAGTAAAGAGATACATCATAAAGATTGGCTTAGGAGTTCTAGTTCTAGAGAGAACACTAGAAGGAACTATTTCTACATGAGCATTACATCTTGAGATGGTATGATAGAGTTGCAAACACAGACCTGTGGATAAGGACAGGACCACATAATGACCCGGGTTAAGGTAAGAAAATGGGTTGGGCACACCCTATGGAAGACACAGTTGAGTGTCATTAGACAAGCACTTGAGTGGAACCTGCAATGAAAATGGAAAAGAGGATTCCTAAACAGACCTGGTGACTAAGTCTTCTTAAGGAACTGAAGGGTGTTTGACTATCCTAGGAGACCATAAAGAAAACAGCCAGAAACTGGAAAAAGTGGCAAACAACTGTTGAGTCCCTATGCTCCTTGAGGAGCAGAGAGGGCGATCTCAATTGAAGGATCTAACCTTCAAGTACCTCTGAAGACGGCGAGGCAGACCGCATGGTGAGGGACACCGGTAAAATGGTAAGTAGGCCTCAGGCAAAACTCAGTCAAAAGTGCAATACCAGGCTTTATGACTTCCGTCTGAATTAACAGTGGCGTTCGCAAAAGAAGAAGAGCAGAGAGGAATAAGTCAAGTAAGTCTTTACATCCTGTATCAGCATTCTCACTTAATTTTTATTGTTACTGTTGTCAGGGCTATGGAGCAGGATGAGAAAGAGGCAGAGACTTATCTCAATCATATTCAAAATGAACTAAAAGAGATACATGACAAACTTCGTAGTGTTGAATAGAACATTCTCTCTTGTTTTTATCTACATGACAAACTTCGTAATGTTGAATAGAACATTCTCTCTTGTTTTTATCTACATGACAAACTTCGTAGTGTTGAATAGAACATTCTCTTGTTCTTAGCTACATTTCATCAAAAATATTTTGGGGACAGTTGACGTTGCTTCATTGATATTCAATAAATAAAATGTTTGAGAAAGATCATGATAAGAGTAGTTCATATTGTCAAATAAAACTGAATTGTTACATTATTAATCTTTATTGATCCTCCGCCCGAGTAGTTACCGGGGTCCAAATTTGGAGTGTAAAGAATAGAGCCATTGTTACACGCCACGCATGTCGTAAGAGGCGACTAAGGAGGTTTGGCTGAAATAGGATGCATGTGTCCGCTGAGGAATGCTAACCCGAAACAAATGCTTGCAGAAAACGGATGCACCAGGCCGTAAGGCACATAACATGGTGCAACGACCCCTCACAATGTGGAATTGGATAACGGATTCTACAGTCGCCGATCTGCCTCGGAGATTTAGCCATCACGAGGGTGGCCAAAACTTACTGCGGGAAGAGGTCAGCACAAACGGGGGAACAAAAATCATAGGAATTATATCCTACAGAACTGCCCCCAGTTTGCAGACTTGAGAAGAAAGAGGTGGCCCACTTACACTAGCGTCCATGACAAACTGTATGACTGATAATCTGAGGCAGACGGCTGCCTTTATTAGAGAATCTGATATCCCAATCTAATGAGAACGCAGAAGAAGAAGATCATGTAGTTATTGATTATGTTATGCTAAGTCAGAGCAATGGACCAGACTGATATTCTAAATTCCTAAAGAGAGAGAGAGGTTGTGTAAAGGATTCAAGTAATAGTGGTGAATATACAGTGCTACCAAGAGGAGAGAGGTTGTGTAAAGGATTCAAGTAATAGTGGTGAATATACAGAGAGAGAGAGGTTGTGTAAAGGATTCAAGTAATAGTGGTGAATATACAGTGCTACCAAGAGAGAGAGAGGTTGTGTAAAGGATTCAAGTAATAGTGGTGAATATACAGTGCTACCAAGGGAGAGAGAGGTTGTGTAAAGGATTCAAGTAATAGTGGTGAATATACAGTGCTACCAAGAGAGAGAGAGGTTGTGTAAAGGATTCAAGTAATAGTGGTGAATATACAGAGAGAGAGAGAGGTTGTGTAAAGGATTCAAGTAATAGTGGTGAATATACAGTGCTACCAAGAGAGAGAGAGGTTGTGTAAAGGATTCAAGTAATAGTGGTGAATATACAGTGCTACCAAGGGAGAGAGAGGTTGTGTAAAGGATTCAAGTAATAGTGGTGAATATACAGTGCTACCAAGAGAGAGAGAGGTTGTGTAAAGGATTCAAGTAATAGTGGTGAATATACAGTGCTACCAAGAGGAGAGAGGTTGTGTAAAGGATTCAAGTAATAGTGGTGAATATACAGTGCTACCAAGAGAGAGAGAGGTTGTGTAAAGGATTCAAGTAATAGTGGTGAATATACAGTGCTACCGAGAGAGAGAGAGGTTGTGTAAAGGATTCAAGTAATAGTGGTGAATATACAGTGCTACCAAGAGAGAGAGAGGTTGTGTAAAGGATTCAAGTAATAGTGGTGAATATACAGTGCTACCAAGAGAGAGAGAGGTTGTGTAAAGGATTCAAGTAATAGTGGTGAATATACAGTGCTACCAAGAGAGAGAGAGGTTGTGTAAAGGATTCAAGTAATAGTGGTGAATATACAGAGAGAAGAGAGGTTGTGTAAAGGATTCAAGTAATAGTGGTGAATATACAGTGCTACCAAAAAGAGAGAGGTTGTGTAAAGGATTCAAGTAATAGTGGTGAATATACAGTGCTACCAAGAGAGAGAGAGGTTGTGTAAAGGATTCAAGTAATAGTGGTGAATATACAGTGCTACCAAGAGAGAGAGAGGTTGTGTAAAGGATTCAAGTAATAGTGGTGAATATACAGTGCTACCATTCTTTGCTCCCCTTGTGAGCCCAGACAATACATGGGCGTACTTCCCAGTGTTTTTTCAGGTACCCAATTGAGTATGGTGTGAACTGAGAGCTGTTACGGTCGGAAAAATATTCAACGCCAACTGTGGAATTCAACCCAGACTACGAGCCTAAGATGCGAGTTCACTAACAACTTCGCCACTTTGGCTCTCCGCATCTTTAGCTCTTCACATCTTTGGTTCTCCACATCTTTGGCTCTCCACATCTCCGGCTCTCCACATCTTCGGCTCTCCACATCTCCGGCTCTCCACATCTCCGGCTCTCCACATCTTCGGCTCTCCACATCTCCGGCTCTCCACAACTTTGGCTCTCCACAACTTTGGCTCTCCACATCTTCGGCTCTCCACATCTTCGGCTCTCCACATCTTTGGCTCTTCACATCTTCGGCTCTGCACATCTTCGGCTCTCCACATCTCCGGCTCTTCACATCTCCGGCTCTTCACATCTTCGGCTCTGCACATCTTTGGCTCTTCACATCTTCGGCTCTGCACATCTTCGGCTCTCCACATCTTCGGCTCTCCACATCTCCGGCTCTCCACATCTTTGGCTCTCCACATCTTCGGCTCTCCACATCTTTGGCTCTTCACATCTTCGGCTCTGCACATCTTCATCTCTCCACATCTTTGGCTCTTCACATCTCCGGCTCTTCACATCTTCGGCTCTCCACATCTTCAAAGCCTTCAGATTATTATCTTGCCAATTTTCTTGTATTGTCTCACAGTGCTTTGTCTGATTTCTGATAATACGCTGGGAGATTATGTAGAGCAGATAAATAGAAAAAGATTGCTCGAGGCTATCACTGCGCATGTCCGTTGTCCATATGTAATTTTAGAAGCTCGACAGTGGTCTTGCTAAAAGGCCTGCTCTCTCAAAGAAGTAACGTTGGACCGGTGGGATGTTTCTGTCGTATTCTATATGTAGTGTGCTGTGAAATTCTTCACTCATGTTGTATTGTTTGCTTGATAAAGGCCCTTTGGTCGAAACGTTGCTTTGTATTGTTATTATTTTTGTATTTTGTAAAACTACAGTACTTTGTTATTACTTGTTTCGCTAATATATATTTCACAGTCCTCAAAATTTGAATATTATAGATTTGTCATCTGTTCATTTGTGGTGGCAGTCAAGCAACAACAAATAAATTGCATAATTCTACCAACTCTCTGTTATCAATGTCAAACATGGTCCCTAACTAAGTTCAAAGAATGAAAGATCACAAGTGAAATTAACTGTTTAAGGAACGCCATCAATGTTACAAGACGAGATAGATTGAGAAATGAGAACATTAGAAATGTTGTTGGAATCACACTATTCATGCAACATTTTAGAAGGACAAAAACTAAAGTGGTTCGGTCGTCTAATGAGAATGAAACCACATCTACTACCATCTCGAGCCCATAACAACGGCTAACCCGGATGAAGAGACAGAGGAAGACCAAGAATCCGATGGATAGATAATACAGAAATGTGCGTTATATTTTCTCAGTATGATGCAAGTCTTCGAAATGGCGCCCCTTCAATGTTTTTTCTTTAAAATAACTCTATATATATATATATATATATATATCACACACAGAACGCAAAAGCAGCCCAATATTACCTAAATAACTTTCTATCTATCACACGCAGGCACCTGAGATATACCCAGTCCATGCAAATGCTACTTTTTTGTATTCGAGTCCCTATTGTCATAACACAATAATTTTTCATTGATAATAAGTAATAACAATTGCTGTAAATAAAACAACCCACAATAATTATCCTACTTGATCTACTTTTTCAACACAAAAACTGAATTAATATAAATGCAAAAATATTATACTAATACAGATATATTATATATCTGATTTACTGATAAAAACACAGCACAGCCACTTCTCGAGACAAACTAACATTAAAATAAAATATTGTCAATAACTGTAAGCTTAATGCAGAACTATCAACACGTAACACGTGCAATTGTCTTTTGTGATAATTTCCGCTTCATCTTGAGCGGTAGCGCGGTATATTACAAACAAAAATAGCTTCGCGCTGTCAGATCAAAAGTCTTTCGGTAAGCGCTCGCCAAAGATGCACCAGAACCCGAAATCAAACGGTACCGAAAGCGCTAAGGAAGAGGCGTACGATAATCGTAAATCGTATACATCAATATTGGAATAATAAAAAAAGCGTAGCTTAAAGATTTTAATTATTGAATGGTTCAAATTGTATTTTGATTTCGCTGCTTATGGCGCCCCATTACGGGGCCCTTCTGATGCGGCCGCCTCTATTATAGCATGGCACGGCCCTGAGATAATATCACATATATCCTGCAACATCAAAGGCTAACAACCACAGATTCAACACACATGGCATAGAATATAAAACTGAAACTCCACGGCGCTTCATGGCACATGTGGATAAGACAAGACATCTGTTCATTTGTGAAAACTCCATCTTCTATGAAAACATATTGAATTAAGCGACCAGCTTAAACGAAATCTGGGTCATTTTCTTTTATTTTTCTGCCACTACACCTAACTTTAAAAACTGTACATAAGATGTTACAGAAAGAACTGCATGCTAGCAAACAAGTTAATAGTAGTAAAACATGCAGCATTTGGTTGGTCTTCAATGTCAGATCTTGACTTCCTTCATAGCTGAAAATATGTTGTGCAGATCTAAATCTGCAACTCTCTTCTCCAATAATCGGTTTTAATTTGATTGTAGGCATTGTTTGGTTCTCTGCTTTTACATCTTCACCCACCAGCTTACGTTCAACGCATTCATGTTCTGATGACTGTATTGTGACAATATTAGTGTACCCATCAACAGAGGTTACCAGATTATATGTAATGTTAGGATACATCTTAACTTTGAATCGATATGAACCTGGTAATCCAGCGCAGATGATAGCTGAACAGGTTGCTCTATTATATTTCACTGCGCCGTCTTTCGAGTAGATATTGTACTGAACATTACGCACTTCGTTTTGATAATCTTCAACATCGGTAACATTGTAACTCGCTTGCAAAATTTCACAAATAATAGTTGGGAAAACTTTCAGTGTTTGACAAGTTACATTGATACGCCCACGTGAAAGAGGTTCTGCGGCACAGGATGTGGATTCGGGGACATGATACACCCGCAACAGGAATGTCTGAGTGTGTCCGTTGCCATTATCCGCACAGTTGAAGATTGTATCTCTGTGTGCTGAACTGACATTGTGGATTGTGAGTATGCTAATATACTTCTGATGTTTGACGGAGATTGTTGCCGTATAGTTATTTCCTTCATAGTTAACGCATGGTCCATCTCCAATGTAGCACGTGGACACATACATCTGCTTGGACGTCCACCAGATATGCCTAAATATAAATCAACAAATTAATACATACATATATGTACACACGCACAGTGCATATAGAAACATGTACACGCATGTATATATAATTATCTTTTCTTCCACCAGTTACTTCTTTATAGAAGTGTTGTGGGAGGTGTAGTGATCTTGTGTGTGCTTGTTCGAATGCACTTTGTAAGCTGTTATTCATTATCGTAAGGTTGTTCTTGATGCCGTCACTCCGTCTTTTGCGTGATCTTCCTCTTGCTTTTTACTCATTGTACTTTTTCTGTGTGGCTCTCTGTGGTAGACGATACAAGGGTATTCTTGTCAGGTGTCCAAACCATTTCATCGGTTGTTCTTTTATGAATTGCATGTCTGGTTTCACATCCAGTCTTCTGATTTCTTCAATTCTAATTTTGTCTCTTATTGTCACAACTGCAACTGTTCTAAGTCGTTATGATTTTCCACTCATTAGCTGCTGTTATTTGCCAGTTTGGCACTGTTAACATAGTGTTGGCCAGAAAATCGTTCTTATAAGATTTGCTTTAATTTTCCGCTCATTTGCTGCTGTTATTGATCATGTTATATATATATATACTAGCTGATGAACCCGGCTTCGCACGGATGCAAGTTGTTAGTAATCCTTGATGAGGAATTGGTGAAGCCGTTCCAAGAGATGTCATCTTCTTCAGCGATTTCTGGTCATGCGCTTAAATCACAAAATGGGCAGTCAGCTTCAGGTCTGTCAGGTTTCCCAAAGCTTAGTTTTCAGGTCGACTGGGTGTGGTCACATGTTGCTTCTCAGCTCACCCAGGAGAGGACAGTCTTGCATGATATGCTTTGGTGTCTGTTCTGCCTGTTGACACTGGCAGAAAGCTGTGTGACTTATTCCTAGTTTTCTTAGTCGGCATTGTAAATACTATTTTAACAATATCAATAGAAAAGGACCTGCGGAATTTTGACAAAACAGAATAAGTATTAAACAATTTAATGGAAAGTTAACACATAAAAACGTTAGCACACAGATTGAGCTTGGACCATTGAAAGTTTCCGCTGTCGAACAATCAGAGTTACCCTTCTTCAACTGTAGAAAAATATATTTGGTAGAGATCACGAGGTGACTGCCACTATCGGAACCTACAAATTTTAAGTGGGATAAGACATCAGTTTGGGTTTTATTTATTTTTTAAACGAATATTGATCCGATTTCGAGTAAACATTCTAAATTATACAGTTTGCTCAAACCAAAGCAGACGAAAAAACGCAATTTTTGTAGCGTAATTTTATAGCGTACCTGGTTCAAACCCCACCATGGGCAAGTTTGGAAGCAAATTCGTTTCCGTGAGGTTTTTACAAAAGATAAAAATAGACCTCACCGTTCAGAAAGCAACGGCAAACTACTGAACGTATACGTGGTGCCTAGTCGTTTTCTGTGGTTGATGGGATATGCAACGATTTTCAATTCATTTAGAAACAACAAATTAAGGGACGCAATCCATGCCTATGTTGTATATAGCTATTTGTGGATTATATCCCTTTATTTCACCCACATGGTGTCGAAATATGGTGGATAGGTCATCAAGAAATTGATTAAAATTAATTGTAAAGCTAATATTGATCCAATTTCGACACAATTTCTTTTATTAGTCCTAATTTTTGGAAGATACACTTTTGAGGAAAAAATGGTGAATATTGGATGTAAACTGAAGCTTTCTATAGGCGGGCACACATCGAGACTTTGCCTTTATAAATAGTGATATATAGCTAGCGTCTTTTTTCCTAAAACAGGATTATGGTTTCTATGGTGTTTAAAAATTCTTGATACTAATCAATATAATAAAATAAGACGAATTCAGGAGAAGTGATGAAATTAGTGAAATATCTTTTCAACCACTAGTAACAAATGTTATAAGAAAGATAAGATAGAGATATGTTAGGGCATACGAGAAGAAATGATAAAACAATCACACAGCAGGCATTGAAGTGTTCAAGTAAAGAAAGGGTGTCCTAGGGAAACTCTGAAACCAACTTTACTGACAAATACGAACAAATTCTTTAAGCTCGCACACATACTGGTACGCTTCCATACAGGTATATATATGGGGATTTATGTGGTGAATTAGTTAAGACGTTTGCCTGTCGTTGTGAAGAATGTGGGTTCAAATCCAAACCGAGTCGCATGTGCAATTTTTTCATGAGAACCCTAGGATTGTTGCTGGTGTTAAGGAGTTTATGCTTTGTGCAACACTCGGCAGGTGGTTGCCATTACTGTCGAGAGGGTTGGAGCCATATGGGTAAACCCGATACAATGAAGTGAATCCTTCACCTTCATAAACGCATGCACGCTCTGTGACAAGTGGTTAAGACTTTTGCTTTGCGTTCTGAAGGTTGTACGTTCGAATCTGGATATCGTCGTTATCAGTTATATGAGGACTATCATCATAGCACTCCGGACATGTCCATGAGTGCTCCGATCTCCGCCTCGGCAAATCCAGCAGCGTCCAGCGACCCAACACGCCAGTTCGATGTTGATTAATCAATCTCTTTGCATATTTAGTATGTCGTTCTTTTCGGGCTGCACCAATATTGACACCCATCTCATTCAATCTGGTCAGCGAATAGGATTCACAGCCATGAAACTTATCTGTTCGGAAAGACTCTCTCAATGCGTGAAGAATGTCATTTCGAGCCATGGCAGCTCCTCTGATATTGTAGCCAAGCCAGCCAATCTATCAGCTCGTTCATTACCCCTAATTCCTGCATGCCCAGGGACAAAATGAAGGTGATTTCTCTGATCATTGTCCCTGATATCGTCGTTCAGAACACATGTGCATATTTTTTATAGATTCCTAGGATTGTTGCTGGTGTTAAGGAAATGATGCTTTGTGCAACACTTTCGACAGGTGGCTTGCCATTTCTACAGAGAGAGACGGTGCCATATGGAGAAACCCGGTGCAATCAAGTCAATCCTTCGCATTTAGGCGCATGCACACGCACAGACATACAGTAGAATAAACATTGCATTTAATGGTTAAACTAACTACTTTCTATTTCTATTGAACTCTTCGATTGGTCTCTTTGAGACTGCCTCTTGGGTGAAGACACTAAAATAGATGTTGAATCGATCCACCAATTTAAGCAATTTGAAGTTACCTGTTGTACATGTAGAACTGGATGCCTGAGAGGCAAAGTGAGAAGTGTGTTCCATATATGAACCATCAGTATGCATACTTTTCGATATCTGTTGGGGAGACTGAGCACCTATGGATCTGCCCGGAGTGCAATGACGTCAGTTTAATAACCAATGACCAATAAGTATTGAACTAAAACATCTCACAGATTATGTATACAACTTACTTAAGTTTGTCAGTGCTTCTTCCAGAACAGGTGATCGTGAAATCCTTGCCTTCTTGGGCATTCAATTCCTTCACACCGAGACACGTCTTATTAAACAGAATCAGACATACACCGAAAGCAGCATATCGTCTCAATGTCTCTATGGTAAACATCTGGAAATATAATCCATTTATTTCATTATCTATGTAATTGTCTAATATACTGGGAGTGATATTATACAGTAGTGAATGCTGGAAAATGACCCAACACATCATACACAAGTTGGAGACATTTCAGAATAAATGTTTAAGAAGAATCTTACAAGTTTTCTGGCCAAATACCATAACAGATGAGGAGCTTTTGAAACAAACGGACTGTGCATCCTTGGAGACCATCATTAAGAGACGAGGATGGAGATGGTTTGGACATGTATCTCGTATGCTAGTAGGTACATTGGCTAGGACAGCTCTCAGATGGACAGCGAATGAGAAGAGAAGGCCCATTATATTCACGAAGGAAAAGGAAACATGGAGTAGTACGGTGGAGAGAGAGTTGAAGGAGTGTGGCTTGACGTGGGAGACGGTTGGTAGAAATGCACCAGAACGGCAACAGTGGAAGTCTCTTGTGGAAGCCTTATGTGTCAATCGAGACACGAAGAGGATATAGATAGATGTAATTGTCACATATAGATGTCTGCGAAAAATAATGAATATAAAATGGAACGAATTCAGAAGAAGTGATGAAATCAGAGACATGTCTGGTCAACCACTAGTGACAACTGTTATAAGAAAGAGAAGATGGAGATATGTTGGGCACACCTTGAGGAGAAATGATCAACGAATATCAAAGCAGGCATTGAAGTGGGACGCAAAGGGTTCAAGAAGAGAGGTCGACCTAAAGAGACCCTGAAACGAACTTTGCTGAGAGAGGTGGGAAATATCGGTCTCAGTTCCATGGAGGAGATTGAGCGAGTTGCCCAGGATAGAGCGGTATGGAGAAATTACTTACAGCCCTATGTAATGTATAACGGTACGAGAGGAATTATTATTATAATTGTCACATGGCCTTACAAAAAAATTCAACAACAGTACAGAATGGAGCTGATACGAAAACAAAGATCAAAATACTTAGAGCATGAATATTCCCAAGGGTAACGTATTTATGGGAAGCATGGGTATTTGACAAGGCAGTGGAAAAACATATATGTGCATTTGAATATAAGTGTTAGAGACGAGTTCTCCCTATATATTAAGAGGAAGAAAATAAATAGATCTATCCAGAAAGAACTCAAAATCAAAGAAACTGGCTGATGCTACAAATAAGAATTACAAAAGTGAAGTATTTTGGACATATAAAGAGATACGAAGGGTTGGAGAAGAGCATCATGGAAGGAGGCATCCCGGCAAAGAAGAAAAGAGGAAGACCACGGAGAAGATGGATTCAAGATATAACGGATGGTTTGAGCATGATGGTTGCAGAGGCGGGACATCTGGGCTATGAGACATAAAAATTCCGAAGGACTGTTGGGGTGGCAAAGTTCTGCCCAGGACAAGCTATTTGATGATGATTATGGGGTAATCTTCTACTACACTGCAACGTTGATACATCTTCTTCTTATAAGTGGAATTCGTCTCGTGGTAGTGTTCTAGCTTCTCGCGTTCTCACTCCCTCCCTCTCTCTCTCTCTCTCTTCTCTCGGGCCCGCCCCGACGTGCCAAACCAGGTGGACCCCGTACAACGGAACGTGAAAACTATCAAGCCCCATCAATCCTTCGATCGATGGCGCTCCTAGTTTTGTACAAGGGTAGCCATGTGGCATTTAATGAAGGCTTCCGACCTTCGGCTTCGATCAAATGGGCACTAGTTCCGTAACACAAGCTGATAACTTTGTAAACCCATATAATGGGCCACGTGACAGATATCAAGCGATACAGATACTACACTTTGATCTTAGGCAAAAGTCGTAACTCCTTTCGGAGAATCTAAGTTATTAATTTCATTCTTTTTCTTTTAATGAGTGCATCTAAAAATTCATAACTACTAATGATTTAAGTCTTAGGGTGAAAATTCTAACTTTCTGTTAAAGTCTTTGCTATTGAATTAATACTATATCAGCAACTACTTGTTCTTAAATCTAAGGGAATACCACTTACAATTTTTTCAGAATGTTTAGTCCAATTAGAAAGAATATCATACTGAAGTATAGCTGACTCTTTCTTCACAGATTGAAGCTTAAGGAAGTTGATTCAGCAATCCAGTTGTTAAATACTGCATGGAAAGTAAATCATCCTGTTTCGACTATGACTCACAAAACACGTCTTCAAATTTTCTATTTTGAACATAATTTGTTCAAGGTTGAATCATAAAAGACAGGGATGTGTTCTTTCACTCTAATGATCTTTCTTTTTTTCCCCCTTGTTAATTATGTTTTGTCTCACAGCATCGGTATAAGAAGAAATTTCTAGAACGGGCGTTTGTGTGCGCTTCATAAATAGTGTTTTTCGTTATATCTGATGTCCACCTTTTTGCGTGGACGTCCTATTGTTTTGTATCAACTTTATCGGAATAATGTTGCTCTTTGATGTGCACTGTCTGTTGATAATCTGCTTATGTGACCGAATCATTCAATTTGTTGTTTTCTATTATTGCCAGTCTGTTTATTTCTTCTTCTTTTGTTTGCTCTTCCTCTTTCTTGCCATCTCTTCCAATTTCTTCCAGCTTTTCCTCTCTCTTGCCATCTCTTCCAATTTCTTCCAGCTTTTCCTCTCTCTTGCCATCTCTTCCAATTGCTTCCAGCGCTTCCTCTCTCTCTTACCATCCCTTCCAATTTCTTCCAGCTTTTCCTCTCTCTTGCCATCTCTTCCAATTTCTTCCAGCGCTTCCTCTCTCTCTTACCATCCCTTCCAATTTCTTCCAGCTTTTCCTCTCTCTTGCCATCTCTTCCAATTTCTTCCAGCGCTTCCTCTCTCTCTTACCATCCCTTCCAATTTCTTCCAGCTTTTCCTCTCTCTTGCCATCTCTTCCAATTTCTTCCAGCTTTTCCTCTCTCTTGCCATCTCTTCCAATTGCTTCCAGCTTTTCCTCTCTCTTGCCATCTCTTCCAATTTCTTCAAGTTTTTCCTCTCTCTTGCCATCCCTTCCAATTTCTTCCAGCTTTTCCTCTCTTGCCATCCTTCCAATTTCTTCCAGCTCTTCCTCTCTCTTGCCATCCCTTCCAATTTCTTCCAGCTTTTCTTCTCTCTTGACATCCCTTCCAATTTCTTCCAGCTTTTCTTCTCTCTTGCCATCCCTTCCAATTTCTTCCAGCTTTTCCTCTCTCTTGCCATCCCTTCCAATTTCTTTCACATCTTATCTATCCTTTTAATATCAGTCCCTAGCTCTCTTCTCCAGGTATTTCTGACTTCCCCTACTCCTCTTTTCCTGCGTGTTACAAAACAATGCTCTGGTCGGTCTTCTCAATGTGTGTCCATCACCAGCGTCTCTTCCTTAGCTCTTTTTTCCAATGGTATCTGCATAGTTCTATCTCTGAGTTCATCCTAGCATGCCATCTCAGTCTCTCTATTCTACGTGAACATCCTTTTACTGTTTTATTTTTGTGGCGCTAATTGTCAGGAAATACATTGTGACAACCGATAAAATCGAGGGTAGACGAGATAGAGGAAGACATGGAGAGACAATTTTGGATAGCCTGACTTCATGGCACGGTCGAGCGTCAACATCTGAGATGACAGCAAACAGAGATTTGTGGAGATCTATGATCACCTACGCCAGCCGGCACGGCACCTGATGATGATGATGTTGAATTGTCAGGATGCCCAAGATTTTGTTGTTGAAAAAACAACAGAGAGTTAACGATTTGTATCGAAAACAGGATATTGTTTGTAGCATTTTGTTGTTGTTTTGCTTGATGTGAATCATAGGTGGTTACATAAGTTAAACTTCCGCTTGTTAGTTGTTGTGAATTAGATGAGACTATTAAACACCATGATGAAACATTTACTAGAGGGGAAAGTTGAGGGGGGAAGAGCAAGTTTAAGACCGAGAGATAAGTGGGAGGGAAACTTTAATAAATGGACAGGTTACAGTCTGGCAGTGTGCAAGACCAAGGCGAAAGACAGGATGCTGGAGATTCATTGCAGCCAACATTCGACGTGGAGATGGCACCTGATGATGATGATTAAATAGTGATGTATGTTTTAAGTTACTTGAAAGTATGTGTATTATTTATTTATTTATCAGAGGTAATTGTTATCTCTAAGAAACAGGAAACGCTCAAATGTAATATCAAAATAAATAACACAACATTGAAACAAATTCATTGATTCAAGTATAATGGAACGCTCCTAACGTCAGATGGCAGGTGTAAAACAGAGATTAGGAGTAGAATAGCACAAGCGAAAGCAGCTTTATGAAAATGAAAACACACTATGCGTGAATTCACTACCAATGACACTACAGAAACGAGTACCCCACTGCTATATTGAACCAATACTTATGTATGGCAGAGAATCATTGACAATGAACAAAAAATCAATAAGATCATTGGAAGCCACAGAGATGTGGTTTTACAGAAGAATGCTGAAAATTCCATGGACAGCGAAGAAAACAAATGATGAGGTTTTAAATCAGGCCTGCACACAAAGAAACCTTATCAAAAGAATAAGAATCCGACAATCAAGGTTATTCTGGCATATAATGCTAAGAGGAGGTTTGGAACATTTGGTGACTACAGGTAAAATTCAGGAAGGAGAGATCGTGGAAGACAGAGGTAGAAGATGCTGGATGGTCTGACCTCTTGGTTCGACAAAAGATCGACCTCAGAACTGATTACCTGCACGAAGGAGAGATAGTTGAGGAGAGACATGATCGCCTACGCTGACAGGCATGGCACTTCATTGACTGAAAAATAGACCTCACCGTTCAGAAAGGAATGGCAACCTACTGAACGTATAAGTGATGCCTAGAAAATCAACGACTCATTTTCTGTGGTTGATGGCTACGTCCTTTAGGATATGCCACGATTTTCATCATTCATTTTTTTTTGAATTAATTGCTTTTTCAAAAGTTTTTGCCGACGATCAGGATACATAACATCAATAGAAGAACAATTCTTCTTTTCTTTCTTTTGTCCTTCTCTGCTTTTTTGCTGCTAGGCGTAGCAGGTTTAACTGATGATCGGTTCCGAGATAATGCACGCTCGGTCGCTTGATATTGTGTGGTATTGTGGAGTTTTAAGATGTCTGTAACTCCATCAACCCATCTTTTTCTTGGTCTGCCCTTTCCTCTTGATGATTCCATTTTCAGGTTGTACGCTCTTGCAACTGGTGTATTCGGGTTTATTCTGACCAAGTGGCCAAACCATTTGAGTCTCTGTTTTTCAATAAATCTAATAGCAGGTGTTGTTCCGACTGTTCTTCTAATTTCCTCATTTCTTATATGGTCTCTTCTTGTTTTATTTACTGCTTTCCTCAGGCATCTCATTTCGCACGTGGTAATTTTCCTTTCTTGTTCTTTTGTCAGTGCCCATATTTGGAAGATCAATTACGATAACAGACTAACAGGCTTCAGTTAACAAGTGATGATATTTTTTTAAATCTGTCTTTACTGTCTGTAATACAGCTTTGTTGGGCGGTGTGGGACAGGAAGGAGATGAGCCTGAGGAATTGAATGACCGCATTCGCACGAGTGGTTACCGGGGCCCAAATTTGGGGTGTAAAGAATATAACCACTGTTACCTACCACGCATGTCGTAAGAGGCGACTAAGGAGGTTTGGCTGAAATCGGATGCACATATCCTAAACGTGTAGAAGTCTATGCGTTTAGGGGCCTACCAAACCAATGTGCAATGTATACACGTTCTTGGCAAAGATTAAACATATCACAAAGAGTGATTAAAATTGATCGTAAAGAACGAACGCAAAGAAGGAGGAGAAGAATGACCGCATGGCTAGTGCAGTCACCACGAATCTGTTTAGGTTACGATTTGTTTCTTTATACCTCTGACAGAAAAATAACTCTTTGGCCTTACCGGGGATTGAATCCAGGTCTCCCGAATGGGAGCCTGCGCTCTACTCAATTCGACCAGACACTTCTCCTCAACGAACGATGACTACATCATGAAAATCAACAATGGCAAAACGGAGGTCATGTCATTCGCTAGAGAGGAAAGCATTATCAATATGTTCATTGGGAGGGCAGGGAGGGGGCGGTGGGGGAAGGGGTTGGTCTCTAGGGTGTAGAGGTTTGGTGCTCAACTCTCGTTACAAAGGTAATCGGTTCGCTCCCTCGTGAAGTCATTAGGATATTTCTCCACATGCCCCTGATCTCAGTGTGGATGAGATCGAGTTCCTGACCCTATCGGAGATGAACGATAAAAATTAGGTCCCATGTTGCGCTGAGCATGTAGAAGAATCCTTGGCATTTCAAAATCGAGAAGAGCAGGCTGGACAGCCGCTGCCGGGCAAAATTCAAATTCCTACAAAACATATTTACTATCTTCTAAATTACACCAGGGATCCACGCTGGTACTATGGAGTTTGTTCACTGCTACTTAGATCTTTCTGTGTGATAAAGAGATTGGAGCACACATGGTTGCCCACCGAAGTGCAATGATGATGGGCCTATCAGTCAATAACTTATGTATGTTCAAATCTATTTGTGTTTATGTTTCCTCTAATATAGCCTACAAATGTCAATCTCGAATCTGGGAACAGTTATGCGATGTATGGCGAGCTTGAAGGAGGTAGTTGTTCAATTGGTGGACAGAAAAAAACGATTTCTCTCGATCACCGCCCAGACCGATGTACCAGACCTCCCCATAAATTCTATTCATGTAGAAATCTGATTCATGCAGCCTTAGCATTGGTGTGTTTTACGTCACATCTTCAGCACCATTTGGAGCTCTGGTGTTTATCCTTCGGCGATGTGTCCGGTTTCAGCCAGCGTTTACTCTGTTCGCTTTCCGTTCTGTAGTCATCTAGTGTTTTTTACGGTGTGATGCAGCTACCCCACACCCAACCTCCTTAGTCGCCTCTACGACATGTGTGGCAGGTAACAGTGGTTCTATTCTTTACACCCCAATATGGGCCCCGGTAACCACTCGGGCGAAAAAACGCTTTAAGGGACACTCAAAGTGTCTCTAAAATGCTTCGATATAAAGACCACGTGTTGGGAATCGCAATATTACCAAATGTGACGCTGTAGAAACACAAGAAGAACTCGCATACCAGAGAATCGTTGTATTGTTGAGGCGCAGAGAAAGTGAACTGCGCAAAAATACAAAACACAACACAAAAAATATTGATCATGTATGCCCAACCTGTGGTAGGGGATTATGTTCGAAGATTAGACTCTACAATCACCTCCTCACAACCAGAGAGATGCAGCAGCACACGCCTGTGACTGTTGCCTTCATCGCTTGCGATGGAGAGCTATTATGCGAAAGAAGAGCTAGATCCAATTGACCACGGGACCTACGTTTTATCGGACTAGGAACTCGATCTCACCTACACTGAGATCAAGGATCTCTGGAAGAATATCCAGATGGTCTCATGAGGGAGTGAACCTGGTATCTTTTCTACGAGAGACGAGCGCCTACCCTCTACGCCACAGAGACCCCTAGTGTTTCTCTTATGCCTAATTGAGCCTAGGTCGCCCTGAGAGCTGCTACAGTTGGACAACATGCCACACCCACTGTAGGATTGAACCACAGACCGGTGTTGCCGGTAGCGAAGTTGATAGCGCATTGCGCTAATGACCACGTGCCGCCCGTCTGCCCAGCGTGTTTGTAGCGCGTTAGACAAACGGGTGACTATCCCTCTGTGTGTGCGGGTTCAATTCCGCGAGATGGCAGAAAAAGCCACAGATTTCCCAGATTTACGGTGTTCCTGACATCGAACAGAAGGGTTACGATGTCCATGGCACTGAGCCGAAGAGCTGAAAAGCTCAAGTGCTTCAGGATCGGGGGAAAAAAAAATGACCACGTGCCATGGAAATTCCATGATTCGAGACCAGCTTGTGCTTAAACGTTTCCGTATGCACATGGTACACTAGTGGACTACAGGAAACTATAATCTTCTACTTGAAGATCATCTTCTTCCTCTTCGAACGCGCCATATCGACCACTTGTTAAACCACTCTTTGTGATTTATATGTGATCTGAACCTAAGAGCGGTTGTACGCAGTACCAGTTATGCGCCTACAAGTACATCAGATTTATGCGACGCTTTTTATTTACTAGGGTATCTTCCCTAGGCCCCTATCTCAGTCACCTCTTACGACATGCCTTGTAGGTTACAGTGTTACTTTTCTCCCCTTACGAGTCCGGCAACATATAGGCGACTTGATGATCTAAATTACATGTACCTCTGAAGTCGTAGTAAGGTTTATCTGAATGACAAGTGGCAGTGCTGATACGGAAAGAAAGCCCTCAAACTCCTGAAATCGATCGATCGAATCAACCTCTACTTTAGTGTCTTTATCCAACAAGCAGTCGTGAACGAAGAACATTTCCCTTATCCATCTTCAACTATCCAACAAGCAGTCGTGAAGAGAACGAAGAACATTCCCCTTATCTATCTTCAACTATCCAACAAGCAGTCGTGAAGAGAACGAAGAACATCCTCCTTATCCATCTTCAACTATCCAACAAGCAGTCGTGAAGAGAACGAAGAACATCCTCCTTATCCATCTTCAACTATCCAACAAGCAGTCGTGAAGAGAACGAAGAACATCCTCCTTATCCATCTTCAACTACCCAATAAACAATGCTGTTGATGTAAGCATGCCTGCTCTCTCATTGCCGAAAACACCCGCATGCTTAGGACAATAGATCCTCCGTAGGTTATAAACTTCAACAGACATCCACTCATACCGTAACCTGCAATTTTGGATCTTGTGAAGCATCGACTGAGAGTCAGATACAACACCTCTGAAGTCGGAGAAGGCTCGCCTGAATGGCGAGGGACATCGATAATAGGGAAAGCAAGAGTTCACGCAAAAATCAGCCAGAAGAACCATACTGGATGCCCTGACTATACCTGAGTTCATAGCGGGCAAACGAGAAGAAAAATCAATAGCGCATAAATTGCAAACATTCATCAACTGGTGTCTGCGCAGAATAGAGGAATAAGATGGTATGATAGGGTCACAAATGAGGAACTTATGGAGAGAACAAGACAGATTCCAGTGAGCGAAAAGTTAAAAGACGCTGGCGCTGGATAGGACACACTTTGCAAAAACCGGAGGGAATATAACAAGAAGGGTCCTTGCCTGGAACCCGCAGGGACAGCGAAAGAAGGGAGGCGGAAACACATGGAGACGAGATTTGGAGGTGGAGATCAACAATATAAAGAAGAGCTGGAGGGAGCTGCAGGAGATAGCTAGAGATAGGAAGACTTGGCATGAGTTGGTTGAGGGCCTATGCCCAACCTGGGTAAAAAGGCAAAGAGAGAGAGAGAACGAGAAGAAGGAACAACAATGTCCCCAGTAAATGGAGTCCCAGAGAGCCAATTGAGGGCAAGAGTAACTGTCTCAACCTCCATCCTCATACTGGAAGTAGTTGCCCTGTATGCTCCATTTCTTTACTAGGGTAACTTTCTTAGGTCTCTACCTGAGTCGCTTCTTACGACATGCCTTGTAGGTCGCAGTCCTACTATTCTTTGCTCCCCTAGCGAGCCCGGCAACACACGAGCGATTAGAGAACATTTGGACAAGTCCAGAGTGCAATGAAGATATTCCAAACAGAAACTGCTTGCTAACACAATCGCACAAGATGGTCACAGCTTCAAAACAACAACTTCTTCTTCAGCGATCTCTGGTCATGCGCTTAATTTACTGTGGACCACAAACTCGGCAGTCAGCTTCAGGTCTGTCAGATTTCCGCAAAGCTTAGTTTTCAGGTCGACTGGATGTGGCCACATGTTGCTTCTCAGCTCACCCAGGAGAGGACGGTCTTGCAGGATATGCTCTGGTGTCTGTTTCGCCTGCTGACACAAGCAGAGAGCTGTTTGACTTATTCCTAGTCTATATAAGTGTCTGTATACACAAACAACAACTTTAAAAGTAGCAAGCATACAAACATGGAGGTACCAGTTAATAGTTATAAATTTATTGGAATACATATAAATGGTAATGAACATATTTATATAATTTATGTGTCTTGTATGTATTGTCTGCATAATTATTTCTCTACTGAAAAGTGGAGATTAAATTTAAACATGGTAGAAACATTAATGGAACACAAATCAAGAAGACCAAATAACACCTCAAAAAATCATTGAAATCAAAATGGTAGAATATCCTTTAAAGGACGCTGCCATCAAACCCCGCAAACGAGTTGTTGATTTTCTAGGCACTACTTGTATGTTCAGTAGTTTGCCATTGCTTTCTGAAAGGTGATATCTATTTTTAATGTTCGTAAAAATAGAGTGGAACAAATTTGCTTCAAAACTGCCCGTCGCAGAGTTTGAATCCGGTACTCTTGAGGTGTGATGAAGCTCACTACCGCTGAGCCACAGACGCCCACTTAAAAATAATGACATAAATTAATTAGATAATATAGGGAGACACAGAAACATTCAAGAAAAGAAACACAAATTTGTCCTGACAATTTTAAATACTACAATTTCATATTACACATTCAGGTCTCCATGCGAGACTAATTCATAAGGGAAATTATAGGGCAACCATGAGCACCTTCTGCTGGTAATTGGATTTTCAAAAATGGAAAATATTTTTCTGCTGCAAACCTGGAAAATATTTTTCTCCTGCACACCTGGAAAATATTTTTCTCCTGCACACCTGGAAAATATTTTTCTCTTGCACACCTGAAAAATACTTTTCTCCTGCACACCTGGAAAATATTTTTCTCCTGCACACCTGAAAAATACTTTTCTCCTGCACACCTGGAAAATACTTTTCTGCTGCACACCTGGAAAATACTTTTCTGCTCCACACCTGGCAAAATATTTTTCTCCTGCACACCTGGCAAAATATTTTTCCCCTGCACACTTGGCAAAATATTTTTCTTAGATAACAATTTCATAAATGTACTGTACATCGAGGTATCAGATCACCGTGAAAATATTACATGATGCCAAAAAATCACAGATATGTATGAACATAATTTGATGAAATCGATAACATAAAAAACATACTGGAAGAATAAACATTATATGCTAATAATTTCTGATCAATAAATACAAATCATAAATAATACATATTATACCTATAAAGCAGATATGCTTCTTTGTCTTAACTAGGGAAAAATAATTTCTTAATTTTTTCCTTTTATGATCCACTCTAGTCCTCTCTCTCTCTCTATAGCCGAAGGATTGACTTCATTACACCAGGTTTTACCCCATATGGTTTGGTCCCTCTCCGCAGAAATAGCACGTCACATGCCGAGAGTATTGCATAAGGGACGAACTCCTGCAACAATCCTAGGGTTTTCTGGGAAAAAAATGCACTCGTGAATAGAACGGTGCGGTACAGAATCAAACCCACAGCCACCTGATCGCAAGTCAAAGGGTTAACCACCTATCCACAGAGCAGCGGCACTGTAGCTCTTGTCTTATAGTTGTATCTGCCTGTGCTTACAAGTTGTTGCTTTGTTTCAGATGTGTTATATTTATCTGGACTTGGATTAAGAATAAACCCTTAACATCATTCAACGATTCTCACCTGACCAGGTGGTACTCAACAGTTTCATGATGATGTACTCAAAGCTGGCACTCTGGAGTGTTTTTTTTATATTTTTCTTACAGCATTTTGTTCTTTTTTCTGAGCGTACGCTGAGGGATTCTATAGAGCAGAGGAATAAAGGCCGCTTGCCCCCCCCCTCTTCCCAGAGACTGTCACCAATAACGTGCAGATCACCAGTTTTGTTTTCTCTCCAACGAAAACAATTTTTGACCACACCGAGGGGTTGAACACAGGATGTTTCCATCAGGAAATACTACCACATTTAACAATTCAACCACCCGCTCATTTACTCTGTGTGTTGTGGTCTAATTCTGTTCATGCAATTATCAAGTGATGTATAGCGCATTCAGTGCAGAAAACTGGTGCTTTCATCAATTTTGCATTCAATAGGAGGGTATCAAAACTAATAAATATGTCTTTAAAATTTATTTCAAACTGATGACCAATTCTGAACATCTCAAAATCCACTTCATATTAAAATATATTTTAAAAATTTTGCCACAATTTGTTATAAAATTACTCTTCTCCTGCGTACACTTTCAAACATCTATCTATTTTCTATGCCTGTTTTATCTTTCAGCATCAGGTCCAAAAAAGAAGCATCTGGAGAGAGTCTACTTATGCGCTTTGTACAAGGTGAAATTTAGTGCCTCGGATATTCCGTAGATCCATTGTTTACATGGTCGTCTTCTGGGTGTTGTTGTTGTATCTGAATTGTTTCAAACATCAATAGAAATATTTAATTTTTGAAACGGTGGATAATCATAGCCTATTGATATTTCTCCTAGAGTAGCACTTTTCTACATCTGCAGAAAATGATCCAGATGTACGAAAGAAATTTGGGGGAAGGTTAGTAAAAAATGAAGCTAGATAAAAATTATCACTAGTCCTAACGGAAATTAATGATAAAAAGTAGATTCAGGTGAGCACCAAAAATAACTTTTGAACAGTTGAAAATCAATAATAACAGGCAGGAAAGCAACTCTCTCTCTGCCTTTTCAACCCGGATTGGGGCATAGGCCCTCAACCAACTCATGCCAAGCCTTCCCATTTCTGGCTATCTCCTGTAGCTCCCTTCAGCTCTTCTTTATATTGTTGATATCTGCCTCTAAATCAACCTCCATGTATTTCTAGGCCTCCCTTCTTTCGCTGTCCCTGTGGGTTCCAGGAAAGGACCCTTCTTGTTATATCCCTCAGGTTTTCACAAAGTGTCCTATCCAGCACAGCGTCTTTTTTAACCTCTTGGTTCACTGAAATCTGTCTTGTTCTCTCCATAAGTTCCTCATTTGTGACCCTATCATGCCATCTCAGTCCTCGAAAAGCAACTATCGTAGCAAAAATAATTAATAAGAATATTTTTTAAATATTTTCACTGTTCCGAAAACTACATCATGGAACCATGTCATTGTTACAAGTTGTATGCACTGTTCCTGTGTAAGAAAAATACCACAGCACACATGGTTATTCACAGAAGTGCAATGATAATGGTTCTATCAATCAATCAATCAATCAATCAATCATGCTTGAAGAAGATTACAATATCAGAATACTATTAAAATTAACAATAGTCCATGTTATCAGTTATGTAAAAACTATCATCATAGCATTCCGGACAATGTCCATAGGTGCTCAGATTTCCGTCTCAACAAATCCAGCAGCGTCCAGCAGCCCAACACACCCTATTGATTAATCAATGTTGATAAATCAATTATTTTTGCATATTTGGTATGTCGTTCTTTTCGGGCTGTACCAGTATCGACACCCATTTATCTCAATCTGGTCAATGACTGGGATTCACAACCCTGAAACTTCTCTATTCGGAAAGACTCTCTCAATCTGGTCAATGACTGGGATTCACAACCCTGAAACTTCTCTATTCGGAAAGACTCTCTCAATTTGGTCAATGACTGGGATTCACTACCCTGAAACTTCTCTATTCGGAAAGACTCTCTCAATCTGGTCAACGACTAGGATTCACTACCCTGAAACTTCTCTGTTCGGAAAGACTCTCTCAATGCGTTAAGAATGTCATTTCGGTATATTCCGTGTTTGAATGATAAAAATAAAGATCTATCAAGGCTTGCATATATACAATTATAGTAAATTCATTTTCTATGTCTGTTAATCATATTTTGAAACTGTACATTGATATGTAATTACTAAGGGGGGAAATTTCTTCGAACGCTTCATATTGATCACTTGTTAAACCACTCTGTGATTTGTATGTGATCTGAGACTAAGAGCGATTGCATGTTGTACCAGTTATGCACCTACAAGTAGGCCAGTAAATCCAATTTCTGCTATGCTTTTTATTTACTAGGATAGCTTCCCTAGGCCCCTACATCAGTCACCTCTTACGACATGCTTTGTAGGTTGCAGTCTTAATATTCTTTGCTTCCCTTGCAGGCCCCAGCACCACATGGGCGACACCCTTCCCCTTATCTACCTTCAATTCCCCAACGATCGATGACAGCCTGTGTGCTCTCTTATTGCTGTGAGCACACGCATGCTCAGGATAGTAGCTCTATGTAAGCCTTTGTAGGTTGGAAACCTCGATAGACAACATTCACTCATACTACAAACTGCCATTTTGGACTTTCACAATCATTTAGTGAGAACAGATCACATATTTAGTAGCAGAACAGCTAAAAAAAACATAGATGAATTAAAGTTTGTCGACTAATAGTAACCCTTTTTCATACCATGGGCTATATTGATAATACAGTGTTAGGTTCAAATTTTCATTGACCGTCGGCACACGATGGGTGATGTGGTCAACATCACATCTGCCGCTTTACTTCCCAGTGCTTTTCCTGGCACCCAATTGAGGCTGGGTCGACCTAAGAGCCGTTACAGATGGAAAAATATTTCACGCCCACTGTAGAATTGAACCCGGACCGCCTAGTCTAAGAAGCGAGTTCACTAACAACTACGCTACTGTGACTCTCTCTGTACACTAGTGCAATACTAAAAAAAAGGTTAGATTACATGACATGCACATAAACAACGGATGGAATGCTTCAAGAAACTAAATAGGAATTAAATGAATCATCAAACATACATAGAACTAGCAAAGAAACTTCTGAATGTAAACATAGCGATCATGATATTCTGTTAATCTCAACACATGAAGAATGTAAAGCAAATTGGGGAATTTTGAACGAGTTTCTTCATCCTGTCAATTTCATCATCATTGCAATTCAGTGAATAATCTTGTGTGCCCTGTTCTCTTTCTTAAACAAGAAGTTATTGACAGAAGTGAGCGAGCATGAGCATTAGCAAGGCTCCCTGATCTAATTTTGAAGATGACGAAAAAATGTGTAGGAATTCAATGCTAATGTTATAATAAATATTTCCCAGGCAGCGGCTTTGCAGCCTACTATAATTGGTTTTCAACTGCCCAAGGGTTCTTTTACATGCTCAATTTTGACATGGCAACTACGTTTTATCGTAAGTCTGCGATAAGAATGGGAACTTGATCTCATCTATATTAAGATCAGGTATCTCTGAAAAAATATTCTGATCGCTCCACGCAGGGAACAAATCGAGTACCTTCGGAGTGAGAAGCAAGCATCTTACCTAAACATCACAGAGATTCCAGGAAAATTCCAGCACGCTATCATCTCACACATTCGAAGATACAATTCATATAAGATGTCTAAATCCCAGCGCGCTATCATCTCACACATTCGTAGATACAATTCATATAAGATGGCTAGCTGATGGTGAAATTGATAACATGCTGCAATAATGACCACATGCTGTGGAAATCTTGGAGTTCATGGTTAGGTTAACATGACAAAAACATTTGTGTACACGTGGTGCATGGTCGGACTACAGCAAACACTAATCCTTTATTCGGGATTTAAATTATAAGTAAGTACCTCTGAAGTCGGAGTAAGACTTGTTGACTGGCAATGGACATAGGTGATAAGGGAAGCAAGTTTTCAGTAAAAGTGCTATATTAGGCACCACAACTCCGCTTCAATTCATAGCGAGCAAACGAAACAATAAAATCCAAGTAATGCATTGATGTAAGTATTAATATATCAACCACCAATACCATCATCATCATCAGGTTCTGTGCCGACTGGTGAAGGCGATCATGGATCTCTACAAATCTCTGGCTATCATCTCAGATGTTGACGATCTTCCATGCCATGAAATCAAGATATCCAACATTTTCTCTCTCTGTCTTCCCTTGATTTTACCGGTTGTTACAATGTGTTCTAAACCTCTCCTTCTCATCACATGTCCAAAAAATGATGATTGCTTCTTTCTTGTATTGATAATTAGCTTTCTCTGCATCTTGACCTCATTTAACACCTTCACATTGGTCATTTTAGAAGTCCATGAGATTCTCATCATTCTTCTGTAAAACCATATCTCTGTGACTCTCAGAGATCTGTTTGTTTACTGTCCATGACTCATATCCGTATGTTAGTATTGGTTCTATGTGCTCATAGCACGGTATAGCTTTCATTCTGATCTCAGTTGACAATGACTTGTTACGTACATCAAAGAAAACTGGCTGATGCTACAAATAAGAATATTAAAGTATTTTGGACATATAAAGAGACACAAAGGGCTGGAGAAGACCATCATGGAAGGCGGCATCCCGGCAAAGAGGAAGACCATGGAGAAGATGGATTCAGGATATAACTGATGGTTTGAACATGACAGCTACACAGGTGGGACATCTGGCCTATGAGAGAGAGATAGACTCCAAAGGACTGTTACGGTGGCAAAATTCTGCTCAGGACAAGCTATTTGATGATGACATTGCATATAATACCACAACACATTCTCAAGATTTCCTTCTATTTCCAACAAATCAAATTAAATTTGCTATCATCTCACACAAATTCAAAAATATTATTCATCAGATTAGGTGTTAGCAATTCCAAGTATATTTTTGCTAATAAAAACAACATAATGTCACTGAGATAAGGTTCAACAATCTAAGAATAATATATATATTTTATATACAAACTAAGGAAAACAACATACAAACAGTCATCCTGGTTATATGTGGTCACATGCTCATGATTAACCATGGCCCCCAGCAACATACGGCCGACTAGCTCAGACAAAAAAAATCAAAATTCCTGTTTAATGGCGGCTGGATTTTTTAAGTGTTTGATAGAACTGTACGGTTTTCTGCAACTTTATTCAATTCTATGAGTCTATGGTTCTTTATTGATGGAATATGTTAATAATACTGATATTCATTAGCTTTAAACTGAACTTGTAACATAATATAACCTTAATTTAGCATGTCATAATACTGATATTCATTAGCTTTAAACTGAACTTGTAACATAATATAACCTTAATTTAGCATGTTGTATTGTTTTTAAAATGAATGTGTCTTTATCTAACAATACTGGAATATGAGGTCAGATGACGATTGTGGTATAATTTCCAAGAATTTTTACATGAGCCCGCCAGCCTTATGTTATCGAAGGCCACAGAATAACATACCATATTGACATAATTTCAGATAATCATTACAAGTTTTGTTTTTCTAACTTTCCTCGACATCTTTGTCCACACTAATTTGCAAACAATGAGTAAAATTAATTTACTGAATTACATAAAGTTGTCACAACCATATTATTGATGAAAGTGTAGCTCACCCTCAGGTTAACATGACATAGAGCAAACATGGAACAAAGTCTGTAGCTCACCCTCAGTCTAACATGACATAGAGCAAACATGGAACAAAGTCTATAGCTCATCCTCAGTCTAACATGACATAGAGCAAACATGACATAGAGCAAACATGGAACAAAGTCTGTAGCTCACCCTCAGTCTAACATGACATAGAGCGAACATGACATAGAGCAAACATGGAACAAAGTCTGTAGCTCACCCTCAGCCTAACATGACATAGAGCAAACATGGAACAAAGTCTATAGCTCATCCTCAGGTTAACATGACATAGAGCAAACATGGAGCAAAGTCTGTAGCTCATCCTCAGGCTAACATGGAACAAAGTCTGTAGCTCACTCTCAGGCTAACATGACATAGAGCAAACATGGAACAAAGTCTGTAGCTTACCATTAGTCTAACATAACATAGAGCAAACATGGAGCAAAGTCTGTAACTTACCCTCAGCTTAACATGACATAGAGCAAACATGGAACAAATTCTCAAAATCTTCACAATTATTGACTTATAAAAAACTTGACAAAATTCTTGACCATTTTAGCACATTAACTACCAAATTGAAAAATTGTGTTGCAGTCAAAACAATTTGTGTTAACTTCTCCACCCTGTAGGTAAAATAGCAGCCCATCACAAGCAATGATGACAACAGCCTCAGACATGTGTCGCGGTACCTCTCTGGTGTGTGCAGAGGTGACTGTAGAGTCCAATCTTGAAACAAAATCCCCTACAACAATTGGGGCATACATGATGAAGGCTGGACATGTGGGTGTTGTGTGTTCCGTCTTTTCAATATTTTTCCCCCAATGTGAAATTGAACCCAGACCACAAGCCTCAGAAGCAAGTTCACTAACAACTACGCTACTGCAGCTCTCTATATTCTATATACATGCCAAAATTGATAAATTTTATTTTTGTTGAGTGCGAGTCTTAGTAGTTAAATACAATATGTTATGTGATCAACACAACATCACGGCACAGTTGGCATTCCCATGCATGCTCCATCCTTCGCTGCAGCAATCATACCAAAGTACACTTGCTCACCGCGCCGATGACAAGTTGATTAGAATATCTTCTCTCTCTACCACAAAAGCAACACTATCTGACATGTCTAAACTCCTAATTCCCGCTCCAGTGTCTGAGACTCGCCTATGTCCCATAAATGAGAGCGTACCACATTGATGATATTGGCTCTGTCCTTTACTTTTGCCCGCTTGAGTCGTGGCATTGTTTGCAAGAAAGATAAATACAAAATGTTATGTGATCAACGTCATGGCACATTGGACATTCCCATGCATGCTCCATCCTCCGCTGCAGCAGTCATCCCAAAGTCCACTTGCTCACCACAGCCATGAGAAGTTGATTAGTATACCTTCTCTCTCTACCATGAAGACGATACTGTCTGGCATGTCCAAACTTAACTCCTAATTCTTAGACACATTCCAGTGTCTGAGACTCGCACATATCACATAGATGAGAGTGCACCGCACCAGCTCTGTCTACACTTCTGCCCCCATCGTTTGCCAGAAAGTTGAATACAAAATGTTGTGTGCGTATATCTCAGTAGTCAATGTGTTAAATACAAAATGCAAGAAGTGAACTTCAATATGTGAATAAAAATACAAAATATGTGAACAACAAAACTAACACCCTGTTGAATTTCCCAACAAAATAGGCTGATGTTTACAAATATATACAGCAGCAAGTCCCACTTAATGAACACACAACAGGTACCATTTCTGCCATCATGTTGGGATGGTTATAGGGAGCTTTACAAATGAACTTACTAACAACAATGTTTCATACATTGCATAGAGACAGCCTATCTCTTGTTTTATTTCTAACAATATTTCATTATTGAAGCTCGTAACGTGTACACATCTGTTATCTATGGAGCTATGTTAAGTTAACTGCATGTCCTTTACAGGACTTTGCGAATCAACCCCAGCTTTTAACGCTGTTTGTAATTTTCTAGGCATTATTACGTTCAGTAGTTTGCCATTGCTTTCTGAACGGTGGTGCCATCGTCCTTTTGTTAAAATCCACGCAAACAATTTGCAACCAAACTGTCCGCATTGTAATTCGAACTCAGAACATCAGGGTTAATAGACCGAGTCACTAACCCCTAAGCCACAGAGCTATGTACTACAAGTTATATAGTTATAAAACTAATTTACGAATTTTCAATTCCAATGTTGTATCAGTCCTAACATATGCCAGTGAGAGTTGAAAAATTATTAAGGATATAGGAAGTAGGTTGACTGCATTTGAAAATAGAAGTCTGCGAAAAATAACGAATATAAAATGGAACTAATTCAGGAGAAGTGATGAAGTCTGAGAAATGTCTGATCAACCACTAGTAAGAACTGTTATAAGGAGGAGAAGATGGAAATATATTGGTCCCACTTTGAGAAGAAATGATTAAAGAATACCAAAGCAGGCATTGAAGTGGGAGGCAAAGGGTTTAAGAAAGATGGGATGCTATATGGAAACCCTGAAACCAACTTTGCTGAGCGAGTTGCCCAGGACAGAGCAGTATGGAGAAATTACTTGCAGGTCCTGTGTAACGTATAATGGTACGAGAGGAACATATTGTTATTATGGAGCCCTCCGTGATGTCAATTTTTGGTTGAATCAGACAACGCAGTTTTGAAACCATTACAATATTTAGGTTATCAAGTGGAGACAATTTCTGATGAAGCCTTCATCTGTGCATACAACCTATTTTATAAATTAACTCCCTTGAGATGGAAAATGATGGGACAAAAACAATCATGGGACGATAGAAGACAACAGAACTGAGAGAGAGCTCATAGAAACAGAAGGGACAAAAACATTCATGGGAAGATAGAACACGGTTATTGAATAACATAACTGACTTCTAGACACTGGGAAAACCTAAAGATGCACAGTCTTTGTCCGCAAATAGGCTATGCATTCTAATTGTTTCTATGGTCTGCTGGTTACTACCTAAGCAGGGTAAAGAAGAAGAAACAGATAAAAATGTGCAAATCAAAAATCTACACAATAAGTGGTCCATCATTTTAACAATGACAGTTGACTTCAAAGTTTTTTCTAGATTACCAAAACCAAGATTCAAAATATGAAGCAAACTAAATTTTCAAGCTCTGAAAAAAACAGAGCTGAAAGAAAAAGAAATGGATTCACTACTTCATCCCTGACCGCCATGTTGTACTGATGGTCATGTTGTACTGACACCATGTTGTACTGACGGCCATTTTGTATTTGTTCTAAGTACTGCAACTTTTAGTTATCTATTTTTCAAAGAAATTAAAATATAAAAGCTCTGAAGTTTCTTAGCATAATTTGGCACACTTTTGTTGGTACGATCATATATCTTCTGTAAAACCTGGTAAACAAACAGCAGATACAAACAGATTGAGGTTAGCAGCATTCCTGTTTAACTGTCTTCAGTATAAGATTCGTCTGCTGGATCAAGTAGTTTGCACTCACAAACACATTCTGGTTCCTGATGAGAGAGAGAGAGAGTAGACAGTTGTAATAACAATATAACAGACATATGCATGAGTCAGATCTAATGGTCTATGAAGGTCAGCGACTGCTCTTCTCGATTTTGAGATGCCAAATGATTTTTTACTTGCCTAACTTGGAACACAGGACCTATGTTTTATCGTTCGTCTCAGATAGGACTAGGAACTCGATCTAACCTACAATGAGACCAGGTATCTCTGGAAAAATATATTGATGGCTCCATGAGGGGGTGAACCGAGTACTTTTGTAATGAAAGGTGAGCACCTAAACCCCCTCCTTCTCTAGAATGTTGCTCTACCCTGGGCTATTCTATTCCTTATCTCTTTGCAACATCTCCAATTCAATGTTATCAGGGTCATCTAGATAGTTAAATAGCTCTACTTTTTTTATGAGTGTGTTTCCTTCTACATATAAATGATCTTTACAAGATTATGAACATCAGGTGGTATGACAAGATAACCAACTCTGAAGTACTACAATGTACAAACTTGTCTTCCATCATGGACATGTTCAGAGGTAGAAGACAAGACTAAGATTTCTAGGGCATGCGAGAAGAATGGACAATAGCTGCATATCACGGCAAGTGTTGTTCCGTGAACCTTTGAAAGGGAAGAGGCACCAAGGCAGATCACTGCTCAGATATAAGGATGTCTGCAAGGCCTCAATGAAGAACTTTTCTATTCTTTTTCTTCTTTTGTCATCACAATGCTGCTTGGTTGTTGCCCAGTGTCACAGTTTCCAGTTTTTTTCTTGCACTGTTCTGGTGGCTTGGGTGATAGTTTTCTTTTGCTCTTTGACAAAGCTCAAATGCTACGCCATCTAACCATATTTTCTATTGGTCCCAACAAATTGGAAAAACTAGCTGATGATCGAGTTATGTGGAAAACAATCTTATGCAAAGGTGCAGAATCTTTTGAAAAGAGACTTGGGGATGAGCTAAACGGTTGCAAACTCAAAAGCCGCCAAGGTAAAACACTTGCCAATTGACCGCCTGTAAAGACGGAAAATACCACATATAAATGATGTTAAGAAATCTGCTAGTTTCCTGACAGTATGTGAGAAATGGTTACTTACTGGCTTGTATCTCTGAAATACTCTTTCAATGTGTTACTAAATTTCTTGGAAAATCTGACAAACTCCTTTTTTCTGTCTTCCAGTATCTGTGAACAAGATAAAACTCCATAATATAAATTATGAAAAGACCTTCTTCTTCTTTAAGTATTATGTCTACAGACACTCTAAATAATCATTTAAAAAGACTCATATTGTAGAACAATCCAACTTCAACATTTGGTTCAGTGTCTTTTGCACAAACTTGACTCTTTCTATTAGTTCTTGTCTTCAAAAATCACTTCAGTTTCAAATATCTTCATTACACTTCAGACATGTCCATAGGTGCTCCAATCTCCATCACAATATCTCCAGCAGCGTCCAGCGACTACCAGTACCAGGCTGATGTTGATTGATGAGCCTGCTCATATACCTGTTATTTTCTGGCGACTCCAATCTTCAATCCAAACTCTTTAAATCTAGCAGCTGATGTGGATTGGTTTAAATTTCTTCTTCGAACGCTCCATACCAACCACTTGTTAACGCCACTTTGGAATTTGTATGTGATCTGAGCCCAAGAGCGATTGTACGTTGTGCCAGTTTTGCGTCTACAAAAAGGGCAGTACATTATATTTCCGTGACATTATTTTATTTACTATGGTAGCTTCTCTAGGCCCCTACCCCAGGCGTTTCGTATGACATGATGTGTAGGGAGCAGTGTTACTATTCTTTGCTCCCCTTACTAGTCCCGGCTACACACAGGCATAAATCTCCTTTTAAATTGATGTATTTTAATACAATAACGGCAAAATTAGTAAATTACTGAAATACAAAATGACAAAACATACTCTACCTGTTTGCTGCCGCTGTCACCTGGTGGTATCTCAGCGATGACCTGATTTACTGCATCCAACAATATTTTGATAGAACTAGCAATCTCCCTGCAAGACAAAACAAAATGGCATGAAATTGTATATATAGACCATGCTTTGTAATCTATATGGGTATATGTTGCATGTATTCAAGTTATATATTTACTAGATGTTTCATTGTTTCTTTTCCGTTCTATTTCTAGTTTTTATGTGTGTTTTTGTGTTACATTTATTTCGTTATTCGTTTTTATTCCAGATTTTCCTTAGATACGTTTGTATTTGGTCGTCCATTTGTGTTTCATTTTAATTTGTCACTCTTGTTTGTTCGTTTGCTTGATAAAGGCCTTGTTGGTCGAAACGCTGTATTTTGTCATTGTTTTTGTAATTTGTAAAACTACAGTACTTTGTAATTACGTGTTTTGCCAATCAAATAGTTTTACTGCAGTTCCATATATATATATATATACTGAATATACAGACCACACATGCAACGACAGACTAATTCAAGCATCCTTCTTTTTCTTTAAACTCTCCTCGAAGCATAAGACATAAACAATATTCCTTCAACCGGATCTGTCTTGAGCAGGTCAGCTTATCTTATGTGGTTGATGTCATGACACATTAGGCATTCCCATGCGTTCTCTGTCCTCCGCTGCAGCAGCCATCCAAAAGTCCACCTGCTCACTGTAACCATGAGAAGTTGATTAGTACATCTTCTCTCTCTCTACCACAAAGATGACACTGTCTGGCATGTCCTAACTTAACTCCTAATTCTCACACTAATTCCAGTGTCTGAAACTCACCTATATCACATAAATGTGAGAGTACCGCATTGATGACATCGGCTAAGTCCATACTCCTGTCCACTTGAGTCATTCCAGCTTAGTTCATTTCAGGTCTTACCCGCTTCTTCTCTTTCTCTATCTACGGTTCATCTCAATGTCTAAGAATTCAATCATCATTACTTAAACCTATTAACAAATTTTCCAACTTTTCTTCGTTCCACAAAACATCTCTCTCTCATTCCTTTCTGCTTCCAATGTAATTTCTGCTCCCAATGTAACACATGGTTGCAACTTATCACTAACATTTATATTAGTTTTTAAATTCAGTGTTAATAATGGAACCTCGATTAACCTTCACCGTCCGGACCAAGGCTGATAACCGAATAGACGGATAACAGAAATCTCTTAATACATATATACAGTAACATGATTTCATTGCGGGATTGGGGCTAAAATAAAATCCTTTAAAAGTGCATAATACATACATATTGTGTTTAATTTTACAAAATGATCAATATAAACTTCAATATAAAAGTAGTAAAGTACAGAAATATTTTGTAATACAACAGGGTGTTCAAGATAAAAGTAGCCCGATTGGTAAATAAAAAATAGCCAGGTACGCATTGCGTTTTGTTTATTTACTATCTAAACCGGTTCTGACTAGCTCATCCTTCGTCACATTTGTTCTTCCCTCCTTCCACACCATAATTACACACCATCACAAAAAAGGCTTGCTCACTAGACCTGTACTACGTCATAATTGAACCTTCTCATTTTCATAAATATATACCAGATTGGCTCCCTTTAAAGGCTACTTTTATCTTGAACCTACGTTACTTTAAAATAATCTGTCATTTCATTCTGTGTCTTTAAGCTCATGCTTTCTGCTCTGCAATGTTCCGTATCTTACACAGAAGCAGGATTTGTGTTGCATTTGCTTCCTCTTGCATTTCTTCTTCTTCTTTGAGTTTGTTCTTTATGACCAATTTTAATCACTCTTTGTGATAAGTTTGATCTTTGCCAAGAACGTGTATACGTTGCACATTGGTTTGGTAGGCCCTAAACGCATAGACTTCTACACGTTTAGGACACATGCATCCGATTTCAGCCAAACCTCCTTATTGCCTCTTACGACATGTATGGCAGGTAACAGTGGTTCTATTCTTTACACCCCAAATTTGGGCCCGGTAACCACTCGGGCGCTTGCATTTCAAAACAGTCAATGCAATTTGGTAACATCTTTTTTTTAGACAATAATGGATAACAGAAACTGACGGTTATACTGTATACGGTCTAGCCCTCTGTAAGTGCGGGTTCAATTTCGCGGGCTGGCAGAAAAGTCACAGGTTCCCCAGATTTACGGTGTTCGTGGCACCGAACTGAAGGATTACGATGTCCATGGCACCGAGCCGAAAGCTCAAGTGCTTCTCGATTGGGGAAAAAAAACAAACTATATACAGTTAAAATTGTTTCCAGCAATATTTCCATTTCTCGAGCAGTTTCTAGAACAAATACATTTTTATAGATTTGGGTTGTTAGCCCCCTCCCCCACACTGGCCTCAAACCCTGGTATTTCCATGACAAGTGGTCACTAGCACAGTGTGTTATCAACTTTGCTATTTGCAACCCTCTTGGAGTGTTATAAAGTTGATTCAACAACAAATCTTTCAATCAACAAACATGCTGACATTCTTACTTGATAGTTTCCAAGAACTGCTTTCTGTCATAAATCTGGTCTGGTATACGCCCAAGTATCTGTTTGAGGTCACAAGAACATTTGTATAACGTCTTGAACGATGGTTCTGACCTTGGAATCCGTAGCTCTGTAAGGAATGTACAGAAAGATTTTAGCAAATAAATATTCAAACATAAATATAACAAATTCTACCACAAACATCCAATGTATTCAAGTTTTGTATATGGTCGACACTGGTACTGTATTTGGATTTTTAGTGAGGAAAATTGATGCAGTTTGTCAATGCAAACCGTAACAGTTTATCTGTGTTTGTAAAAGGTAGACCCTTTGTCTACCTCGGGGTATATTCGGTAGTATTGTCATAGTTCCCCAGGTGGCAGCGGAAGAATGGACAGTTAGCCAGATAGTTAGAGTAGTATAATTAGATTATTTAATAGTTGAGACTATGTGTTGTACTCTCTATGCAGAAGTGCAACACATAACTACCGAGACATGACGCTTTTGTGTAGTAAAATAGTGACGATTTAGTTACGGTTGCGGAGAGTAAACAAGGAAACAAGAGAGATGACATTAAACATTAAGCTGAGTAGACATGCTTTTGGCTAAGGTGATAACGCCAATAAACCTTTCATGTACTCTCAAAAATAGTGTTTATACATTTTTTACCATCAAGTATGAATCCATCCAGCATCAATCAACATCAGAAACTATAACAATTAACCAACCTAAAACCTAAGGAACACCCTCCACGATCACCACCCTTCAACAGTATGATGTTAGGCCTGTATTTTTCATTGTCCGTTGGCACACGATTGGTGACGTGGTCAACATCATGCCGGCCGCCTTTTACTTCCCAGTGTTTTTCCTGGTATCCATTTACGGCTGGGTCGACTCGAGTCTTTATGTTCCACGACCACTGTGGAATTGTACACGAACCCACTAGCCTAAGAAGCAAGTTCACTATCTGTGCTTGGAAGAACAGAATTAGTCTTCTAAGAAGTCTTCTCATAAACCTTCTTAACATACTTTCGATTTTCTTATCCGTTTTCCAAGTCTCAGATGTGTAGAAGAGGACTGTCTAACAAACACATGCTTTGTATATCCTGAGGGGACCTCTGTTGCATAGAGGTACTCATCTCTCATGCCAAAGATACCAAGTTCACTCCCTCGTGGAGCCATCTGGATATTTTTCAATAGATCCCTGATCTCAATGTAGGTGAGACCGAGTTCCTAGTCCTATCGGAGAGGATGATAAAACATAGGATTTGAAACCATGATCTTTGGATCACCAGGTGAACAGCTTAGCCACAGAGACTGCCTGAATAAATAAATGTTTTATCTCTGAACAAGATATGATAGTTCTGAACAAAACAGGTGATACTTCCAACTCAAGCGGGCAGAAGTATGGACAGAGTCGATTTCATCAATGTGATTCGCTCTCATCTATGTGATATGGCCGAGTCTCAGACACTGGAATGAGTGCGAGAATTAGGCGTTAAGTTTGGACATCCCAGACAATGTCGTCTCCATGGTAGAGAGAGAAGATATAATAATCAACTTCTCATGGGCATGGTGAAACACGTAAAAACAAAGTACTGTAGTTTTACAAAATACAAAAACAATACTCCTATACATAGTTCCTGTACATAGTTTTACTGCAGTCTTCCCTTATATCAATAATACTATTGGGCATGGTGAGCAAGTGGGATGCTGCTGCAGCGGTTGACAGATCATGCATGGTAATGCCCAATGTGCCATGACGTTGACTGCATAACATAACTTCTGATTGTTTGACATGTATAAAATACTAGGATTGCTGAGTATTTGTGAAGCATCTGACTAAATGGATTAGAGATGGGGCTCCCATGCGGGTTACCTGGTTTCAATCCCTGGTGAGGACAAGAAATGTTTTCTGTCGGGGCAGAGAGAAAAAACCTAACCTACACAGTTTCGCGCCGACTGCACTAGCCATGCGGCCATTAAATTCCACAGGCACATACCTTTCCTGTCCTGTACCGCCCTGAAAAGCGGTATTACAAGCAGTAAAGACAGTTTTGTGTATTCAAAGTTTAAAAATTTCTTTTAGTGAAATTAATTTAACGTCAACAAAAATAAAAGGCTCTTTCATCCGTTCTTTCTCTCTCTCTTCTATTTAATGTTCACCTTCTGAATCTGTGACACCTCCAAGTCTCAAAAGAGTTTCGCACATGTCAAGTCTATCAGCTACCTCACCTTTCTTTAGCAACCCTTTCACTAGGTCATAGGTTAACCCAGGTATAGTTGCTTCAGCCTGAAAATTAAACGACTTTACTCAGTTTATTTCTACTGATCAGTCAAGTGGCTAGAGACTTGACTTATTCCTCTTCGCTCCTCATAGAGCATAGGGCTTCAACAGTTGTTCGCCACTTTTCCTGGTCTCTTGCTATTTTATTTATGGCCTTCCAGGACAAATCGGCACTCCTTATTTCCTCAAGAAGACTCCATTTCCAGGTCTGTTTAGGGCTCCCCTTTTTCCTTGTGGGTTCCACTCATGTGCTTGTCTAGCGACTCTCAGCTGTGTTCTCCGTAGGGTATGTTCAACCCATATACATTTTCTCCTCTTAACCTGGGTCATTATGGGTTCCTGTCCTGTTCAAGTTCTTAGAGAGTTGGCTTCTAAATTAAAATGGACCCTGATCATGACTGCATTTCCAGCAGACAAATCCTGCCAGAGACCCTTTATTGGGAAAGAAAGAAAAATACAGACACATCATACCCTCCCTCTATATATATATATCAAAGATGGACAGACAGCAGAATGTTAGTGTACCAGTAGGACAAGAGAACAAATGGTGTATCTTGGTCCTTGTTACAAGGTATGTCACAATCTAAGAAATTAAAACTATATAAAATCAATGTTTCTAGAACGATGTTCATGCAGTATAGGTTCATTTTAATATTGCAGTATTATTATCATTATAATTACACAGTTTTATGTCCGGGAAGTACCACATCAAGAAATATCACTTTAAATGGCAACCATCAGAGCTTTATAAAGAACAAAAACCATATACAGTGACATTTTGACCAAGCAGCCTTTATCAAATTGTACTTGCTGTATGGAACATCGCTGTATCTTATTGTCTATTCCCAGGAGGAAGATGTAGTTGGCTGTCCACTCTTGCCGTTAAGCGTAGGGATGGGAGCTTTAATTTGCATTCTAGGGTTAGATGAGTCACCCTTGTTGTGTTGTATCCGTGTTTATGTAGTGTGGTCTTGATATTGTCTATCCATCTTTTTCTTGGTCTTCCCTTAGCTCTTGTACCCGATTTCTTTTATTGTATGCTGTTATTGGTGGTTGGTTGTATTTCATTCTCATTAAATGTCCAAACCACTGCATTTGTTGTCTTTCAATGTATTCGGTGCATGATGTTATGCCCACTCTGCTTCTGATGTCCTCATTTCGTAGTCTATCTTTCCTGATGACTCCCACTGCCTTCCTTTCATTTCACAAGTGGTGAGCTTTCTGTGATGTGTTGCTGTAAGAGACCAAGTTTGGCACTGGTAACAAAGTGTTGGTAGGAAAATACTTCTTACCATCTGTCTTTTCACTACCATTTTGATCTTTGGGTGTTGTAGTAATGGTGCCAGATGGTAGGTCACTGCATTTGCTTTTTGACATCTTGTCTCTATTTCTCTATCGAGTTTTCCATCCTCTGTGAAAATTGTTTCTTGTTTTCTTCTTTGCAAAACTACATTACTTCATATTTACAAGTTTCACCTTTGCTACATAATTTTACTGCAGCCTTTCCTGACAGCAAAGAATGAGAACAAAAGCACTGCACATCAAGCAAAAACATAATTGTGCAAATAGCCATTTTCAATCAATTTACTCTTGTAACTAATGAACACATTTAGGATATTGGATACAAAACAATTGACTTTCTAGGATTCTCTGTCATGAAATTATAAATAACAATGTTAAATGCAAACAGACCTTAGTGATTGCTCTTCGTAGAGTCTGTGCTGATGATATATCCCGCTTCTCCAACTGAAACAAAAATTTATTGGCAAATGTTTATCCGTCAAAAAATAGATGTACACTAATCAATGTGTATTTAGCATGCAGTTTTTAATAGATACAGTGAACTGTATGATTTGTTTTAAGTAACATTATAGAGTACCTAGGCTTCAAAAGTAGCACTGCCTACGCAGTCCATATTTTCTTTGACTTTCCAATAAAGAAAAAGGATGTCTTTTGAAGTTTAGTTTATTTGTCGGATCATCATCACTGCACATCGAACTAATTAGTCATAAGTTCTCAAATCTCCTTAGTATATATCTCAGCGTGTGGCAACTAGCAACATCAGTTCCTTGTTGGTTTACTATCCTTCTTTGACTTCCAGTATAGTGCTCTTCTCTAGCTACACCACATTTGACCTGGCAGTCTGGTTAGTGTTATACATTAACCGATTACTTGAATCATTTACAAGTCCTCTCTTCATCAGGGAATTCAGACTATCAATATGGTCCTTTGTTCACCTGCTTTTTACCTTGCAGCGATACCTGCAAGCTTATCTACATGTTCATTTCCCCTTAGACCTGCATGCCCTGGCACACAAATAAAACTGATTTTTATCAGCCTAGACCTCTTAACTCCTTGTGGATCAAATGCCACACTATGTGGCTTTGGGTTGGACACCTTTTACCAGGAGCCACACTAAAGGGTGTTTTTAACTCTGAAAACAAATGGCTTGCAAAATAATGGCTTTTGCCCTGGTTCCCTAAGAGTTAGACTCCAACTATTGTTTTGAAATTCTTAGATCAGTCCATAAATTTGCCTCACCAAATTTTACATTTCTGCACATACTCAAAGAAATGAAATCCGCCATGTACCCTATACATTCACTGTTCGTTGAGAAGAACAGGATGCCATCGCATACTCATGCATGTGACTATCAGCAAAAACGTTAAGGAGCAGGTTGTAAAGAGCATTTTCATTTTTAAAATCATCTGCTACCAATGTCAAACATGGATAAACAACAATGACATGCAATGAAGACAAGAGCTAATAACAACTACTGCAAAATGCTTGTTCCAACAATGTGAACATAAGCTTCCCAAGACTCTTCACTGCACAAGTGGCTAGACTCTTCACTGCACAAGTGGCTAGACTCTTCACTGCAAAAGTGGCTAGACTTCACTGCACAAGTGGCTAGACTCTTCACTGCACAAGTGGCTAGACTCTTCACTGCACAAGTGGCTAGACTCTTCACTGCACAAGTGGCTAGACTCTTCACTGCACAAGTGGCTAGACTCTTCACTGCACAAGTGGCTAGACTCTTCACTGCACAAGTGGCTAGACTCTTCACTGCACAAGTGGCTAGACTCTTCACTGCACAAGTGGCTAGACTCTTCACTGCACAAGTGGCTAGACTCTTCACTGCACAAGTGGCTAGACTCTTCACTGCACAAGTGGCTAGACTCTTCACTGCACAAGTGGCTAGACTCTTCACTGCACAAGTGGCTAGACTCTTCACTGCACAAGTGGCTAGACTCTTCACTGTACAAGTGGCTAGACTCTTCACTGTGCAAGTGGCTAGACTCTTCACTGTACAAGTGGCTAGACTCTTCACTGTACAAGTGGCTAGACTCTTCACTGTATAAGTGGCTAGACTCTTCACTGTAAAAGTGGCTAGACAAGTCAATGTTTATGCTATCTGGCACATTAGGTGTATGGTGTGCTGTCCATATTTTCATTTGACCAACATTACACAATAGGTAATGTGATCAACATCACCCAGGAAGCCATTACTTCTAAATGTTTCTCTAGTATCCAATTAAGACTGGGTTACTCTGAGAGCCGTATGCAGTCAGAATAATTCCCACTCTAACTGGGGATTGAACAGAGACCACTCGTGAAAGAAACAATTTCACTAACTACTGTGCTACCATGACTCTAACTAGACAAAATGTGAAGACATATTACCTTGTCTAATGTGGGTCCAATGACAACATCTACCATTAGTTTGGAATATAGACTTTTATCTCCCATTGTGATTAGCATATGAACGTTTAACAAGATATCCTGGTGATTTAGCACAGTTGTAATATGAGAAATTTCTTGTCTTCGATGACTTTAGAAATACCTGCAAACAAATAAAAAATTGTCGGGTTAGATAGTTTTCATCTTCAATTATACATGATATACCACCACATTCACTGCCCCTGGTTCTCTCCCACAAGCATATGTTTTGTTCTTCTTCTTGTGTTCATCCGCTATGAATTCAGGCGTAATCATGGTGCCTGGTATAGCGCTTCTGAGTGATTTTTGTGTGAAGGCATGCTTTCCTTTAAGTGTCCTCTGCCATACAGACGTGCCTTCTCCGACTTCAGAGGTATATATGTTTTATTATCTCTAGAAGCAATATACTTGAAAGTACAAGTTATGAAAATGTCTACATTGCATAATAGTGGTTATCAGTTAATGGGAACAGTCATGGTAAACAAATATGACATGAACCGTTGTGATCTATAAAAGATGGGTTTTTTAATATTCAAATATTCAGAACTGATAATTGGTTGCTACTCAGTAGAATACAATAGTCAATTGCTCTAATACTGATTTATCGTCGACGTCAGTCACAGTCAGTGCAATTGAAGATCAAATTTACTACTAATCCATCTCTCAACAAATCAGACTCAGTCTGACTCTGAGACTCAGCCTGTATTATAATAAATTATAGTGTATTCATTCCGTTCGTTTTGTGACAAATCACTAATATTAGAATAGTTTCAATCAGAACAGTAATTTAGTTTAATAATTAATACTAATAATAGTAATATTACTCATAAAACTAATAACTAAGGTGACACTACAAATAATTGATGAAATTGAAAGTGACAAGTACAAGAATTAGTATTTTTACTAAAATAAATAAACTATACTAAACCAGGGACTGGGACAGTAGCCTACTCAGTAGTCTTAACACAATTATTCACAATACTATCAATCATAAAACAATAATGATAATGTATTACTATACTGGCAGCAAATGGTCCAAAATTATAATACTTATAGCATACCTGTCTCAATTTATAATCTCGACATGATTTGATTTTAGTTGAGACTATCACTGACAACAGAACGACTGTTAACTAGGAAGAAGGGTGTAACGGAAGTTATTTTTAACAAATCTAGCATTTGTTGTACTGCAGTTTCTAGTACGAAAATGATGCCGGCTTGTACTTTGTTTAGTTAATGACACAGAGGGTGGTCAGCATGAAGAAACTCGTTGTCTCGGATAACATAATATGTTGCCAGGGCTAGGACGAAACTATGGTACAACACGAACAAAGAAACAAAAGTAAGAATTCTGAGAACATGCATATTCCATGTAGCAACATGTGAATCGTGGACCATAACACAAATATTAGAGAACAAAATTGAAACTTTTAAAACAATGTGTTGCAGAAAAGTCTAGAACATCCTGGACAGAGAAGAGAGAAAGACGTCCTTCAAGACCCGCATATCGATGAGCATTGGATCATAAATAACATCATGTCTCGGAAGATGAAATATTCCCGCCACGTTAAATGTCCAATTGGTTTGGAGAGAACGGTCATGGAGGGCATGGTTTCTGGAGTATGAGGCAGAGGACGGCCAAGACGAAGGTGGCAGCAAGACATCAAACAAACCTTGAACATCACGCTGGGGGAGGCAGGAGAACTTGCTAGGGGCATAACATTTTTCAGACAGGCTGTGATTAGACGTCTCGCAAGGGACATGCTACTACTTGATTGATTAGTTCATTATATTTGGAGGAACAAGCATCGATAGCAAAGAAAACGCGTAAATCTTCGTGCCAATTACAATAGGTGAATGGAAAGCCGCATGTGTATGTACACATTGTAATCCCATCATTAAAACAAGAGCTGAGAAAACTACGATTTCTCTTAAAACTAAAACTCTGGATCACCTCAACAAACAATGTACAACATGTCATGGAGTCATTCTTTTACTGGAGTACCTTCAGCTTAAACAAGAAAATAGAAACACATGGGATACACATGGGATAAACCGTGTATTCACGGTTATGACATTCGCCAGAGAGGAAAACACTACCAACATCTCCATCGATAATCATCTACTAAATCAAGTAACAGATTTCACATACCTGGGAGCATTTTTTCAGCAAATGGAAGAATAACTAATGAAATTCAACACAGATGCAACAAAGCAAATCAAATGATAGGGCAAATGGCGCCAATTTTAAGATGCAAACACGTCACCATGAACACAAAAGAGCAATGTTCAACACAATCTTTCTCCCCACATTATGTTACCAGTGCCAAACCTGGACGCTGACAACAAACGATAGAAGAAAACTAGTCACAACAGAGATGAAGTGTCTACGCAGAATGCTGGGTGTAACAAGAAGAGACCGGTTGAGAAATGAAGACATCAGGAAAAAGTGGGTACAACATCAGTACTAGACTTCATCAAGAAACAACAAATTAAATGGTTCGGTCACGTAAGCAGATTACCATCAGACAGTGCACCCCAAAGAGCAATGCTGCTCCGATACAATGGGTACAAAGCAAAAGGCCGGCCACGCAAAAGATGGACCTCAGAGATAACAGAGGCGACGAAAGAGACTATCTACGAAGCGCATACTAGGGCCCGTTTTAGAAATCTCTTCCTGACCTGACGCTGTGAGGCATACAGGATTCGAGAAAGAAGAAGAAGATGGGATAAACATGGGATAAAATGAAAACCGTGGTATACCCTTTACAGAACTTCGCTATCAAGTACAGTAAACTAGTCGTCGATTTCCTAGGCACCACTTATATGTTCAGTAGTTTGTCGTTGCTTTCTGAACGGTCAGGTTTATTGCTACCGTTTGTTTTAAAAATCCACGCCGAACACATTTGCTTCCAAATTGCCTGCCGCGGAGTTTAAGCCAGGTACGCTTGAGTTGTGACACATACAACTTGAGTTGTGACACATACAACTTGAGTTGTGACACATACAACTTGAGTTGTGACACATACAACTTGAGTTGTGACACATACAACTTGAGTTGTGACACATACAACTTGAGTTGTGACACATACAACTTGAGTTGTGACACATACAACTTGAGTTGTGACACATACAACTTGAGTTGTGACACATACAACTTGAGTTGTGACACATACAACTTGAGTTGTGACACATACAACTTGAGTTGTGACACATACCATACAAATGTCAAAAGCTCCAATAATAGAAGACTCATTGCCCGAGTGGTTACCAGGGCCCAAATTTGGATGTAAAGAATAGAACCACTGTTACCTGCCACGCATGTCGTAAGAGGCGACTAAGGAAATTTGTCTGAAATCGGATGCATGTGTCCTAAACGTGTAGAAGTCTATGTGTTTAGGGGCCTACCAAACCAATGTGCAACGTATACACGTTCTTGGCAAAGATCAAACATATCACAAAAAGTGATTATAATTGGTGGTAAAGAACGAAAGCAAAGAAGAAGAGGAATGTGAAGTCGCGGGAAATGATGCAGCTGATTGACTTGCAAACGCAGATATCAAATAGAAACAATTGCACCACAGAATAGCTCTTAGAGAATGAGAATCGTTACTGCCTGTAATACCTCTTTTTAGGGCAGTGTGGGATGGGAGGAGGAATGAGCCTGTGGAATTTAATGGTTTCATGGACCGCGTACAGTGACGAATGTTGAGGTGTTTAACGAGATCAAGACACTGAGAAAGCTTATTATCAATATAAGAAAGAGGCAATCATCATTTTTCGGACATGTGATGAGATGGGGAGGCTTAGAGCACATTGTGATAGTCGGCAAAAATCGAAGTGAGACGAGACAGAGGAAGACAGAGAGAGCATATTTTGGACAGCCTGACTTCATGGCAGGAAGAACGTCAACATCAGAGATGCTTGCAAGCATCAGAGACAGAGATTAGTGACGACCCATGATCACCTATGCCAGCCGGCACGGCACCTGAGGATGATGATGAATGATGTAGTCGTCGCGAAATTGTTCATGTTATAATTTCTTCTTAAGCCTTTGCCAGAAAAAGCTAATTCCCCTTAGGAAAGTACACTTATCAAAATGAAATACAAATGCGTATGGGGCCATAGAAAGGCAGTAACTGCCCATCCTAAAGTTAGAAAAAGCCCAATAAAACACCAACGTAGACTCTGACTTCCTTGAGAGTTTTTCCTCGGTCCACAGTTGACACTCATCTTTCTCATGGGGTTTCGATTAGCTGTTTTCTCTGTCTTCTATGTCGTGAATAGTTTTCTTATATTGCTTGATGTCCATGTTTTTCACTGGATGCATAATGTCGGGAGAAAGATTGCACTCGTTGAAAAATGCTTTTTTAGTGTTCGTGGTGACATGCTTACATTTCAAAATTAGTGACATTTGTCATCTGATTACGTTTTTTTTTATTGCATCTATGCTGGATTTCATAAGTTATTCTACTTGTTCAAAAAAATCTCCGTAGGTGTGTACAGTCTTTAACTTACTGTAATGAATGTTTGTCGATAGAGATATTGGCAGTGTTTTCCTCTCTAGCGAATCACACTAGGTGCTACAAAGAAAGAAAGGTTCCAAACAAAACATATGTAATGTAAAATACTCAATTAAAAATACAATTTACTAGGAACTTAAGGTCTTTCATATGCTATTGAACCCCGATATGCATTTGTTGCGATTCGTGTTCTATTTTGGGCTTCATAATCAAATGTGAAGGTTTTAAATCAGGCCTGCACATAAAGAAACCGTATCAAAAGAATAATAATCCGACAATCAAGGTTCTTCGGGCATATAATGCGAAGGGAAGGTTTAGAACATTTGGTGACTACAGGTAAAATTCAGGAAGGAGAGATCGTGGAAGACAGAGGGAGAAGATGTTGGATGGCCTGACATCATGGTTAGACAAAATAGCGATGTCAGAACTGATTACATGCACCAAGCAAAGAGAGTTGTGGAGAGACATGATCGCATACGCCGGCAGGCACTGCACTTGATTGATTGATTGATTGATTGATTGATTGAATCAAATAGACCTACTAAGACACAATTCAGTCACTAAACACGTACGTGAGTGGAACCCGAATGGATAACGGAAAAGTGGGCGTCCTAAACAGATTTGGAGACGGAGTCTTATTGAGGGACTGAAGGACGTTGGATTATCCTGGAAAGTCATAAAGAAAACTGCTAGAGAATTGAGAAAAGTGGAGGACAACTGTTGATGTCCTATGTTCAACGATCAGCGGAATGATGCTGAATCAATACTGAAATATTTTGGTCACGTTTAACATCACGGTGTAGCTTAGATTTTTTTTTCCGATCCAGAAGCACTTGAGCTTTAAGCTCTTTGGTTCGGTGCCACGGACATCGTAACCCTTCGGTTCGGTGCCATGAACACCGTGAATCTGGGGAACCTGTTGCTTTTCTGCCAGCCCGCGGAATTGAACCCGCACTCACAGAGAGCTAGTCACCCGCAGTCCAACGCGCTACGAACACGCTGGGCAGGCGGGAGTGTGATTTAAATATTGAGTATTACTTGATATATTGGTTCATGAAGACGTTCTTAAAAGGGTAGTAAGGAAAATCCTGAACATAACAACATAGGAGACTGTATAATGAGAGCAATGTTCTGCATGCAGAGAAAGAACATGCCAAGGGAAAAAAGAATCCATCTATATAGCCGTCTGTTGCAGAGTTATCTGGCATACTTGTCTAGCAATAACAAAACTTCGTGTCAAAGGTCATTTTGTTTTGTCACGTTTGGCTGCTACAAACTACAAACTGTACAAGCTGTGTACGTGTAAATGCACAAATCTGAAAGTCATTTCTTTACTTGTTAGTGTGATATGTCGTGTTTAAGGTAATATCAATTGAAAATACGTTTTGCATGGACTTTTAAAGCTCACGCTAATATATAAAATATCATCAAGGTACGTATCCTTTATAGGACGTTGCTCTCTTTGCAGCACATCTGAAATTCACTGTCTCTTGCTAGTTCACCCACTTCGTCGATGGTCATGTTCATGGTTTCTTTAATATCTTGTAGCCATCTTCTTCTTGGTCTGCCTCTGCGTCCTGGGACCCTGCCCTCTAGTATTGTTCTTTCCAGGCCATCGTCACGATGTGACCAAAGTATGTAATTTTTCTGTATAGTATGTTGTTTATCAGCCAATTCTCTTTAACATTTAGTTCTTTCAATATATGAAATATAATGAATATAAATAAAGTAAGGGATAGTATGACGGGAACTTACTACTTAGTGATAATAATTAATGTCAGCCATATATCTCATCTTTACAATGGAAGTATCTCTAGTAGTGCAGCCGAGAACTATATGCATACATGGACACTCTCTTAACTTTCTAGACGCTCACACTGTTGTGTTTGTGATGTGATGATGCAAAGTCTGCAGTTAGCCAGTTGACTACAGATACGAACCTACCAAAATTGTAAGAATAGATTCAAATATATGGTAGCATGACCCACTACGGAACGTTATCATTACTCTTGGAAAAGAATGTAGAGATTGGGGCAACATGAAGGCCGAACTTGCAATTAAGCAGCTGATAGAAGATAATGCAAGTGATGAAGATGTTGTTTATATTGATGGGTCTGTGCATCTTAGTTTGAAAACAGGCTATGGTTTCTTGGCTACTGTGCATGGTAGAGTAGTTGCAGAGCGAAATGGAGCGTACAGGACAACTACTTCCAGTATGAGGATAAAGGTTGAGGCAGTTACTACTGCTTTCCAATGGATCTCTTGGACTCTGTTTGCTGGGGCCATTGTTGTTTCTAACTCTCAGTCAATGCTTCGGAAGATCCAGAATGGCATGAGGCAGTATGAGTGGATGCCGTCTATAGAGATTTCCAACCTCTAGAGACTCATGTGGATCTACTGTCCTAGGCATGCGGGTTTTCGTGGCAATGAGATGGCATACAGGTTTGCATTGATTGTTGGGGAGTTTAGGATATATGAGAGGATGTTCTTTGGTCTCTCGGCGACCTACTGTAAGATGAGGGCACTAAAATTGACATTGCATCAATAGAACTAGGGAATGCTAACCCGAAACAAATGCTTGCAGAAAATGGATGCACCAGGCCGTAAGGCGCATAACATGGTGCAACAACCTCTCACAATGAGGAATGGGATAACGGATTCTACAGCCGCCAATCTGCCTCTGAGATTTAGCCACGCAGTAAGAATGCCAGACCTACCATCACGAGGGTGGCCAAAACTTACTGCGGGAAGAGGTCGGCACAAACGGGAAGCAGAAATCATAGGAATTATATTCTACAGAACTGTCCCCTCTTTGCAGACTTGAGAAGAAAGAGGTGGCACACTTAAACCAGCGTCCGAGACAAACTGTATGGCGTGGCTGGTAATCTGAGGCAGACGGCTGCCTTTATTAGAGAATCCAACTGTCCAAGCAGCGCAGGGTCGTCTTGCAGTGGATACCCTCTCACTTTGGAATACCAGGAAATGAAACAGCAGACCGATTGGCCAAGGAAGGTGCTACAGGAGAGCAACCAGATGTGCCAGTTACCTACCACCAAAAGAAAAGGATGATTAAATCAATCAGAAAGCCACAAATATCAACACAAGACGATTATTATAATATGAGCAGATTGGAACAAGTTGTCATTCTGTGTCTTAGAACAGGACACAATCGACTCAGCAGCCACATGTATACAAAATTCAAGATTGGCAATTCAGCCATGTGTATATGTGGACAGGCACACCAGACTGCAGAGCGCATACTTCAATTCTGCCCCGAATATGATACACTGAGGCAAACTCACTGGCCTAACGAAACAACACTCGACAGAAAACTACACGGACCTCTGTGTGAGCTACAAAAGACAGTGAAGTTCATACAAGAGACAACATTGAATATATAGACAAATTTCAAGCGAACGAAAGGAAGGATTAGAGAATCCGAAATACCAATCTAGTGAGAATGCAGAAGAAAAAGAAGAATCAATAGAACAATTTAGGGAGTTTGCAATTACACCTTGCACAAGTAGAGCTGGATGCTTGAGAGGCTGAGAGAGGAGTGTATTAAACCAGCGGTCCACCGGAACCATAAGTATGCATACCCTTCTACACCTGCTGGGGCAGACTGAGCACCTATGGGTCACTATACTCTAAAATGTTGATAATATTATTTGTAATATGTGTTTTTAAAGTAATGTTAACAAGCAAATAAATTGTTTAATAAGTACCCACACCATTATAAAACTAAACATGTAGCATACTAATGAAATTAATAACACACCTGTTACCAGTTTTTTAAGACAGTGACATCATAGATTGACACATCATTATTTTGTTTATATGTGTGTCAGTCCTAGGAATTGTAAGATAATGATGCAGTGATCAGACGCAAAAATGTACTGTGGATTTAGTAGATGGAGAGGCGTTCTTGTTGTTTTGGGAGGAATACTTATACATCTGTCATTAGGAAGTCTTTACACATTTGGTAAGTTCAGATCTAATATCCTGTTGTTTTGCAGTTGCCTTTTTTCCATTATCATTACTCTTGGAAGACAATGTAGAGATTGGGGCAATATGAAGGCTGAACTCGTGATTAAGTAACTGATAAAAGATAATGCAAGCGATGATGATGTTATTGTTTATACCGATGGGTCTGTGTGACATAGTTTGAAGTCAGGCTGGGTTTTTTTTTGGCTAGCGGTTGTTGCAGAGCGAAATGGAGGATACAGGGCAACTACTTCTAGTATGAGGATGGAGATTGAGGTCATTACTGCTGCTCTGCATTGGATCTATGGTACTTCGTTTACTGGGGTCGTTGTTGTTTTGGATTCTCAGTCGATGCTCTTTAAGATCCAGAATGGCAGATTGCGGAATAAGTTGATGCTGTCTATGAAGGTTTCCAACTTACAGAGACTCACGTGAATCTACTGTCCTAGGCATGCGAATGTTCGCGGCAGCAAGAGACATGATTGTTGGGGGATTTAGGATGGATATGGTGGATGTTCTTGGTCTTTTGGCTGCCAACTGTTGGATGATAAAATTGACTTTGAATCAATGCAGCGATTTAAAGAGTTTGGAATTACATGCTGCATAAGTAGTGCTGGATGCTTGAGGGGCAGAGACAGAAGTGTGTCTAACCAGCGAGCCACCGGAACCATCAGTATGCATACCCTTCGGCATCTGTTTGTGAAGACTGAGCACCTATGAGTTTGCCCTGGAGTGCTGTGATGTCCAGTAACCAATAGCCCTTAAACAATGCAATTTGCTAGCGTTTATTCACATAAAAAGTATAACAGTATATCAAGAAGATACTGGGAAATTTATTTTATTATATTCCTCTTGTACTGTTTAACGTTACATAAGCCCTGCAAGAAATTTCTCCATACTGCTCTATCCTAGGCAACTCACTCAATCTCTTCTATGAAATTGAATCCGATATTTTTTCCTTTCTCCACAAAGTTTGTTTCAGGGCTTCTCTGGTGCATCCTTTCTCTCCTGTGCCCTGTGCCTCCCAATTCACTTGAAAATGGTGGTGAATTATTATTAGCCAAACTTTTTCCTGAGATACCTGATCTTAGCGTGCGTGGGATTGAGCTCCAAGTGCAATCGGAGACGGACTTTTAAAAGATAGGTCCCGTGTTCAAATTGAGCACGTAAAAGAACTCTGGGCAATTCAACATCGAGAAGAGCAGGCCGCTGCCCAGGCAAAATTTGTTAAAACGAACTACAAAATATTTTCACTATCTTCCTGTGTAAGAAAGATAGCGGAGCACACATGGTTGCTCACCGAAGTGCAATGATGATGGTCCTATAAATGAATCATAAAATCAAGATCAGTTATATGAGGACTATCATCATAGCGCTCCGGACATGTCCATAAGTGATCCGATCTCCGCCTCAGCTAATCCAGCAGCGTCCAGCGGCCCAACACGCTCGTTCGATGTTGATTAATAAAATCAAGATCATTGTAATAAATTTTAGCTTCAGTTTTCAAACTTTTTAATTTGTTCTTCAGGTAACTTAAGTCCATATTTGACGTCATACATGCGCAAATATGGTTCAGCGCCCAGTCTGACTTACACAGAATGTGCTTGGATTTATGCTCTAGTCATCATGTGCCAGGGTACTACTGTGATACTTGGAGGTATTATTGAGAGATATATCGGACCAAAGATTACAGTTCTTCTTGGATGTTGGTGTATGAGGTAAATGTGTAACATGTTTTGCTTTACCACTGAGGGTCAGATGCTGCTTTTAGTCAATAAAAATCGAGTTGGAAGGGGATGGTCTCTATGGTGAAGTGGTTAAGACATTCTTCTTCTGCTGCTTCACCTTTCAACTCCCAATGGAGCACAGGTCTTCAACAAACTTCTTCCAGCTCTTCCTCTCTCCTGCCAAGTCCTTCCAATTCTTTCCATGTTTTACATATCCTTTTCATATCAGCCTCCAGCTCTCTTCTCCAGTTATGTAAAGGCCTTCCCTACTCCTCTTTCCCTGCGGGTTCCAAAACAGTGCCTGTCTTGCAATGTTTTCGGTCGATCTTCTCAATGTATGTCCTATCCATCGCCATCGTCTCTTCCTTATCTCTTTCTCTACTGGTATCTGCTTAGTTCTTTCTCTGAATTCCTCGTTTGTAATCTTATCATACCATACCATCTCCATCCCTCTATTCTACATAAATATCCTTTTATGAAGGTCTGTAGTTTCCTGGTGGTTTCTTTTGTTGTCTTCCATGTTTCCTAGCCATAGAACAGCACTGGCTTCACATTTGACTGATAGATTTGGTTAAGACATTTGCTAGACGTTTATGCTGGTTATAGGTTCAAATCTGGATTGAGTTGTGTGCAATTTTTTCATGAGATCCCTAGGATATTTGCTGGAGCTATGGAGTTTGTGCTTTGTGCAACACTCTCGGCAAATGGCATGCAATCTGTACCAATATGGATGTAGTCACATTGGGAAACTGGTGCATGAAGTCAGTCCTTCGTCTTTAGAACATTTTTAATCCATTAAAACAATTCATGTTTCTATAGTGTATATTTTGTTACTTACTTTACTTAATCCCGTCATGCCTAGTGACACATGGGGCTTCAGAAAGGACTTTCCATGCTCTCCTGTCCCCTGCAACCTTCAGCGCAGAGCCCCACGTCAGAGATGCGGTGTCCAGTTCCTCTTCCATCATGCGCCTCCATGTTGTCCGTGGTCTGCCTTTCTTTCTCTTTCCTTCTGGTGTCCAAGTGAGGGCTACCCTTGCAGGCATTTCTTGTCTCATTCTCATAACATGTCCGAGCCATTTCCATCTTCTCTTTTGAGTATGTCATTCATTGCCTCTTGTCTTGTATCTTGGAGTAGTTGGTTATTGGATATTTTTACTGGCCAAAAGATTCCCAAGATTCTTGCGAAGACGAGTGGTGGAAAACTGACAGCCTGCTAGTATCTCCTTTGGTCATCCTCCAACACTCCGATCCGTAGAGCAAAACTGGCAAAACAATGCTTTTATAGAGTTTAAGCTTTGTGGTCCTATTGTAGATTTTGGACTTCCATACTGGTTTCATTCTGGCAAAAGCGGTTCTGGCCTTACTTAGACGTGATTTTATATCTTCCTCTGTGCCACCATATAGTGTCAGTACGCTACCAAGATATGTAAACTGATCAACCCTTTCCAGTGTTTCATTTTCTAACATTACTGGTTGTTGGATTTCACTGTTTGTCATAATTTTGTTTTTCCTGTGTTTGTTTTGAGGCCTACTGTCTTTGCCGTGCTGTGAAGTATTGTACTTTTCTCTTGTATATGTTCATATTTGTGTGACACCAGGGCTATATCATCTGCAAAGTCCAGATCCTCAAGCATATCGAAAGGGGTCCATCTTATTCCTCTTGGTGCTTGTTGTTTTATGGCATTTTTAGCACCCAGTCAATTGTAATACTAAACAAAAGAGAGAACATTACGCATCCCTGCCTTACACCAGATTTTACTGGGAATGTTTTGTTGGAATTCTTTAGGTTGCAGGAGAAATCTTTATAGAAGAGGGCTATGATGTTGACAAGCTTCTGTGGTACGCCGTATTGTCTTAGTATCTTCCATAGGCTGTCTCTGTGGACGCTGTCGAATGCCTTTTCAAAATCTATGAAGTTGATGTATATAGTCCTTTGCCACTCGCTACATTGTTCTAAAATGTTACGCAGGGTAAATATATGTTCATTTGTTCCTCTTCCTTTCCTAAATCCTGGTTGCTCCATTCGTAGACACTTATCTATTGCTTCTTGTATTCGCATTATGATAATTTTGCAGAATATCTTACTTGGGATTGAAAGCAACGTGATTCCTCTCCAGTTATTGCAATCTGTTAGATCTCCTTTCTTGGGGATTTTCACTACAGTACCCCTAGTCCAATCCTTAGGCAATTCTTCTTTCTCCCAGATATCTGCAAACAGTGGCTCTAATATGTTTGCAGCTAAGATGGGATCGATCTTGAGTATATTTTGTTATCATTAAGTTAATACTTCCGTTTGGTGAGGTCTCTGTGGCATAGAGGCTAAGTGCTTACCTCGCGTTTTAAAGGTACTCGGTTCGCTCCCTCATGGGGCTATCGGGATATTTTTCCAAAGATCCCTGCTGATCTCAGTGTTGGAAGTTCCTAGTCCTATCAGAGATGGACGATAAAACGCTGGCCCCTTGTTCAAGTTGAATACATAAAAGAACTTTGACAGTTAAAAATTGAGAAGAGCAGGCTGGAAAGCAGCTGCCCTGACAAAATTCATTAGCAAAATTAAAAATAAAATTCCTGCAGAATATTTTCAGCATCTTCACAAATTACATCAAGGACCGTCGCAGTTGATACAGAGTTTGTGCACTTCTGCTGAGATCTTCCTGTGTATGAAAGAAATCGGAGCATACATGGTTACTCACCGAAGTGCAATGATGATGGTTTTATCAATCTATCAGTATCATCATGTGCTGTCTGCACATCAAAGGCCATTCCATTCCTTGATGTTGCACTATGCCAGGCTGTAATTTGTCTATCTCTTGATGCTTCCTTCCCACTTGTGTCTTGATCATCCTCTTGCTTGTCATCCTTAAAATTTCACTTCCAATAAGGTTTTGATCTATGTGTCTGAAGTTTTTTATATGTTCAATTTTATTTTCTGCATTAAATGTTTCTCTATTACTTGTTTTCTAGAACTTTTTTTGTCTGCTTTTCTGTCCATAAAATACGACCTCCTCTTCTGTATATCTACATCTTTAAGGCATTAATTCTGTCTTTAATGTGCTTGCTCATTGTCCATGTTTCTGAACCATACAAAAATGCTGAGTAAATATAACATTTGATAATCCTCATCTTTAGCTTATTTGTTATCTGTTTAGATGTTAGTAACTTGCTCATGTTATTTGTTATCTGTTTAGATGTTAGTAACTTGCTCATGTTATTTGTTATCTGTTTAGATGTTAGTTACTTGCTCATGTTATTTGTTATCTGTTTAGATGTTAGTAACTTGCTCATGTTATTTGTTATCTGTTTAGATGTTAGTTACTTGCTCATGTTATTTGTTATCTGTTTAGATGTTAGTAACTTGCTCATGTTATTTGTTATCTGTTTAGATGTTAGTAACTTGCTCATATTATTTATCTGTTTAGATGTTAGTAACTTGTTCATGTTATTTCTTATCTGTTTAGATGTTAGTAACTTGTTCATGTTATTTCTTATCTGTTTAGATGTTAGTAACTTGCTCATGTTATTTGTTATCTGTTTAGATGTTAGTAACTTGCTCATGTTATTTGTTATCTGTTTAGATGTTAGTAACTTGCTCATGTTATTTGTTATCTGTTTAGATGTTAGTAACTTGCTCATGTTATTTGTTATCTGTTTAGATGTTAGTAACTTGCTCATGTTATTTGTTATCTGTTTAGATGTTAGTAACTTGTTATTTGTTATCTGTTTAGATGTTAGTAACTTGTTATTTGTTATCTGTTTAGATGTTAGTAACTTGCTCATGTTATTTGTTATCTGTTTAGATGTTAGTAACTTGCTCATATTATTTATCTGTTTAGATGTTAGTAACTTGTTCATGTTATTTCTTATCTGTTTAGATGTTAGTAACTTGTTCATGTTATTTCTTATCTGTTTAGATGTTAGTAACTTGCTCATGTTATCTGTTTAGATGTTAGTAACTTGTTCATGTTATTTGTTATCTGTTTAGATGTTAGTAACTTGCTCATGTTGTCTGTTTAGATGTTAGTAACTTGCTCATGTCATTGAAGGCACTTTCACACTTTTTACTTCTTCTTATGTATTTGCTCTTCAATCTATCTATCATTATCTGTCTGTCTATCTGCCTGCATGTCTGTCTACCCACCTATCTGTCAACTTTACTAGACAGATCAGAATGCTCGAGAATTATAGAATAAGATATGTCCAAACTCTCCACCTTCCATACAACTTGCCTATGAACGATCTTACGCATATTCTGGGCAAAATTACTATCTCCAAACTTTCCACGTTCCATACAACTTGTCTGCAAACGATCTTATGCATGTTCTGGACAAATACTATCTAACCAAGAACTGCTTGCACAGTTACATCAGAAGGTAAATGAAAATGCAGAAGACACAAAACACCTGAAGGAAAGCAGTAAAATAAGAAATGAAAACAATGGAATCATAGCTGGAACACAATACAGGATGACCAAGAATAGAGAAGAATGGTGTGTATTTGTTGCTGCCCTAAGTGCCAGGGACATCACTGACTAGAGCGAGAGATGGCATCCTATGCCAGCTGACATGACAAATCTTCTTTCTTCTTCTTCGAACGCTCCATATCGACCACTTGTTAAACCACTCTTTGTGATTTGTATGTGATATGAGCATAAGAGCGATTGTACGTTATGCCAGTTATACACCTACAAGTAGGCCAGCATATCCGATTTCTGCAATGCTTTATGTTTAGTAGGGTAGCTTCTCGAGGCCCCTACCAAAATGTAACTATTCTGTGCTCCCCTTGTGAGCCCCAGCAACACACGGACGACATGACAAATGATAATGAATGTTAATAAATTTCCAGCGATTTAAGCAGTTTTGAGTTACCCGTTGTTCAAGTCGAACTGGATGCCTGAGAGGCAGAGTGAGAGGTGTGTTTAATCAGCAAGCCACAGGAACCATCAGTATGCATACTCTTCAATATCTGTTGGGGCGACTGAGCACCTAAGGGTCTGCCGGAGTGCAATGATGTCAGTTTAGTAACCAATAACCAATAAATTTCCAGCTACTCATTATCCATTATCTATTTATAGCCTTGGTGTCCTACTGACCTACTTCTCAGTGAAGCATTCATTTGCTTTGACAGTTGTTACATATGGAGCAATATTTGGCTTTGGTGTGGGTATTGCTTATGCTATTCCACTAGCCTGTGCCATGAGGGTAAGTTATTGTTTTTAACTGTAAATAATTTTTATTTTTGTGTCTGATATTAATTCAGGTGTAGCCATGATGCCTAAAAAGGCATCTCTGACTGATTTTGATTGAAGGCTTGCTTTTCTTATCACCAATGTTTGTTGCCATTCAGGCTAGCTTTATTCCGACTTCTGAGGTACTTGTAATTTAGATATCCAAGTTAAGGATCATGTTCTCCTGTAGTCCAACTAAGCGCTGTATCTTCTTCACCCTTCGCCCCTATTTTGGCACAGATCCGCAACTAATGCCTTCCAAGCCCGCCTATCCAAGGTCATCTTTTCCAGATCTCTCCGCTCTCTCCCTATGTTCTTGTAATCCTTCTCCCTCATTGCGGGTCATTCTTCTTTCCGCGGGTGGCGAGCTATAAATTTCCTTGGTTGTGGTTTCTGTAGCTATCTAGTGTTTTTTACGGGGTAGGGTAGCTATACTCTCTTCCAACCTCCTTAGTCGTCTCTTACGGCATGATTGGCAGGTAACAGTGGTACTATTCTTTGAACCCGTAATTTGGTCCTCAGTAACTACTCGGGGTGCACACCAAGACATTTTTTGGGGGACTAACTCTTTAACGTTCATTTAAAAAAAAATTTATAATTGTCTGCTCTATTACTAGCAGCCATATATAGGCATATTCGTTACATTGAAAATATCATCATCATCATCAGGTGCCGTCTCCACATCGAAGGTTGGCTGCAATGAATCTCCAGCATCCTCTGTCTTTCGCCTTGGTGTTGCACACTGCCAGACTGTAACCTGTCCATTTCTTAAAGTTTCCTCCCACTTATCTCTCGGTCTTCCTCTTGCTCTTCTCCCTCAACTTTCCCCTCTAGTAAATGTTTTATCATGGTGTCATGCCTTTTATGTGCCCAAAATACTTTACTTGTCTGAATTTTATTTCTCTTAATAATTGTTTCTTCATGCCTAGTTTTCCTAAAACTTGTTTATTTGTCTGTTTTTCTGTCCATGAAACTCTGCTTATTCTTCTATATATCCACATCTCAAATGCATCAATTCTGTCTTCTAACTGCTTGTTCATTGTCCATGTTTCCGAGCCATACATTAATATAGGATATATATAGCATTTGATCATTCTAATTTTTAGCCTGTTTGTGATTTGTTTGGATGTCAGTAACTTTCTCATACTATTGAAATTATCCTTGGCCATTCCTATTCTCTTTTTAATTTCAGTTATACATCTGCCATCATCTGTTATCATCTGACCGAGATAGGAGTAGCTTTTTACTTGATGTAGTAATTCTCCATGTATTTTTATATTCATTTTAGGTTTTTCCATTTCCTTGTTGATTACCATAGTTTTTGTTTTCTGTATGTTAATGTCTAATCCATATTCCTTGCTAGTTCTGTCCAATGTTATATATGGTTGGAAATTTGCAGGATTCTTCTTAAAAATTTATTTCAGAATAAATGTTTAAGAAGAATCCTGCACATTTTCTGGCCAAATACCATAGTTATTGGTTATTGGTTACTAAACTGACGTCATTGCACTCCGGGCAAACCCATAGGTGCTCAGTCTCCCCAACAGATATCGAAGAGTATGCATACTGATGGTTCCCGTGGCTCGCTGATTAAACACACCTCTCACTCTGCCTCTCAGGCATCCAGTTTGACTTGAACAACGGGTAATTCCAAACTGCTTAAATCGCTTGATCGATTCAACATCGATTTTAGTGTCCTCATCCAACAGAGAGTCTCGAAGAGACCGAAGAATATCCCCTTATCCATCTTCAACTCCCCAACAATCGATGCTGTTGATGCAAGCCTGTCCGCTCTCTCATTACCGTAAACACCCGCATGCCCAGGACAGTATATCCACGTAAGCCGCTGGAGGTTAGAAACTTCTATAGACGACATCCACTCATACCGAAACCTGCCCTTCTGGATCTTGTGAAGCATCGACTGAGAGTCAGATACAACAACTGCCCCAGTAAATGAAGTCCCAGAAATCCAATGGAGGGCAGCAGTAACGGCCTCAACCTCCATCCTCATACTAGAAGTAGTTGTCCTGTATGCCCCACTTCGCTCTGCAACAACCCTACCATGCGCATTAGCCAAGAAACCCCAGCCGGATTTCTCACCACGTTGAACCGACCCATCGGTATATACAACAACATCATCATCCCTTAATACCATAACAAATACCATAACAAATGAGGAGCTTTTGAAACGAACAGACTGTGCATCCTTGGAGACCATCATTAAGAGACGAAGATGGAGGTGGTTTGGACATGTATGTCATATGCCAGTGGGGGTATTGGCTAGAACAGCTCTCAGATGGACAGCGGATGGGAAGAGAAGGCCTGGACGTCCAAAGGAAACATGGAGAAGAACGGTGGAGAGAGAGTTGAAGGAGTGTGGCCTGACGTGGGAGACGGTTAGTAGAAAGCAGCAGAACAACATCAGTGGAGGTCTCTTGTGGAAGCCTTATGCGTCAATCAGGACGCGAAGAGGATATAGATAAATATGGTTGGAATGTTAATTGAATGTACTATCGAGATATGTGGTTTTAATATCAGTGTCATGTAATATGTGATATCAGTGACCTAATTTTGGTGATGCTAAAAATAGATTTTTCTACAAATTTCAAATAATTATACAGTCACAAAGAAAGGGGGATTTGGAATATATCATAAAAACTATTAACAGAGTCTCTTAGTACCTTCATATTTACACAATCTTTCCAAACATCAAGTTGTTTGGACAATATATATGATAGTAATCAAGAAATTTGTAACTTCTAAATATTTCCATATTTTGAAGACACAAATTAATAAATAATAAATAAATAAGAGAAAATGAGGCAGAACTGGTGTAGAAAACAACACATAAAGAGCTAACACTTATAGTCGTGATCAGGACAGTAATCTGAGTCTCTAGATGCCATTTTATAAGCAAATGTGTGGTTTTGACAAGAGCAAGTGAAAACATGTCTGCAGAGATTATCCAAAAGGGCGGCACGATCAGAAATGTTGGTGTAATAAAAGCATACTCTTACCTCTGAAGTCGGAGAAGGTTCGCCAGAATGGCTAGGGGCACCGTAGAAACGATAAATAGGCTTTCACGCAAAAATCAGTCAAAAGTGCCATACCAGGCTCCCTGCCTACGCATGAATTCATAGCAAGCAAATACAGAAGAAGAAGAAAAAAAAAACCCGCTTTAATCAACGAGATTAGACATCTTAAACATATATAATTTATTTTTTGTGTGAATTATTTATTAAACTATCATATGTTTTGCATTAGTTAACATTTATTATATGTATTTAAATATATAACTAATACACAAAAAAACGGCCAGTTCATGAGACATGTAATTTCATATTTATTTATAAATGAAATATTCTTTATACTCTAACGTTTAAGGGTTACGCTGACGTCAAATTCTATAATTTCTATGGCACATGATAGCTATTACATAGTGTGACCAACTTTGAGATCGGTGACCGTCCTGTGGATAATAGACTTGTTAGAATAAATCTAACATTTGATGATTGTTTGAAAATGAAAATCGTGACATATCCCTTACAGGACATCACTATCAGCCACAGTAAACAAGTCGTTGATTTTCTAGGCACAGCTTATACATTCAGTAGTTTGCCGGGGGACTGCCTAGAGTAGTTGACGCTAGCTGTGAGACGCCTCATAGCTCGGGTTCGAAGCTACTGTCCGGCATTTGTTCGAGTCCCCTGGTCTTACTCAGGACGATAACGTGAGTACCTCTGAAGTTGGAGAAAATCTGCCTGTATGGCGAGGGAATACTAATTACGAGTACATTGAGCACACGGCTGCCAGTGTAAGTAATTTACAATGTGCACGCTGCTGCCATTGTAAGAAATTGGAAAAACGGATTTTCACGCAAAAATCAGTTTCAGAGATGAAACTTCGTCCGAGTTAAAAGCAGACAAAAAAAAAAAAATTAAAAAAAAATTTAAAAAAAAAAATTAAAAAAAAGAAAAAAATGGAAAAAATGACAAAAACAAAATGACAAAAAAATGGAAAAAACCAGTAGTTTGCCATTTCTTTCTGAACAGGGAGGTATATTTTTACTGTTCGTAAAATACATAGGAACAAATTTGCTTCCAAACTGCCTGCTGTGAAGTTTGAACCAGGTACTCTTGCGTTGTGATCAAGCCACAGACGTCCACTGTATTATAATTTGGTATAGTATCAGATATGATTCAACATAGGAAGCGCCATCCGTGCAGACTCATGTTGTTTTTCAGAACTAGCAAAGAAGAATGTATCTAACATTTGATCATTGTCTACTAACTTGAAACAAATATAGTTTAGTATCCTATCTTCTTCTTCTTCTTCTTCTTTGCGTTTGTTCTTTACGATCAATTTTAATCACTCTTTGTGATATGTTTGATCTTTGCCAAGAACGTGTATACGTTGCACATTGGTTTGGTAGGCCCCTAAACGCATAGACTTCTACACGCTTAGGACACATGCATCCGATTTCAGCCAAACCTCCTTAGTCGCCTCTTACAACATGCATGGCAGGTAACAGTGGTTCTATTCTTTACACCCCAAATTTGGGCCCGGTAACCACTCGGGCGTAGTATCCTATGAGTAGAATAGTTTAAGCTAAAGCAGTTTTTCTGAACATTAAAAACACATTATGTGTGAATTCACTACCACTATTATGACCACTGTTAAATTGAAGTGAAGGAGAAATACAAAGGAAGAAGATATTGAATGGGCTGACCCCCCGTGTGGTGCCGGGGCCCGCAATTGAAGCAAAGAATAGTACCACTGCAACCTACAATGCATGTGGTAAGAGGCGACTTATGTAGGCTCTAGGGATGCTACCCTAGTAAATAAAAAGCAGGGCAGAAATCGGATGTGTTGGCCTACTTGTAGGCGCATAACTGGCAGAACATACATTCGCTCTTAGGCTCAGATCAAATACAAATCACACATTGTCAAGTGGTCGATATGGAGCGTTAGAAGAAGAAGAATAATGGGCTGACATTGAAGTTTGACAAAAGTTTGATGTCAAAACTGATTAACTAGACCAAGGAAAGAGAGTTATGGAGAGACATGATCGCTTATGCCAGCAGGCATGGCACTTGATTGATTGATTGATTAGTCTCCTAATGATTTTGTGTTTTTAACTGTTTCTCAGTGGTTCCCAGAGTGGAAAGGGTTAGTGAATGGTTTTGTGGTTGCCGGTTTTGGTGGAGGTGCTTTCATTTTTGATCAAGTTCAGACAGCTTTCATCAACCCGAACAACCTGAAACCGGATCTCGAAGTTGATGGAGACAAGTAAGTTCTGATTATGTTTTGTAATGAAAGTTGGATAATGAATCCAACATTTTCTGTCTTTTAACAATCATCATGCGCTCCTATTTCAATATCATTATCAAATAGCTTGTCCTGAGCAGAACTATGCCACTCTTAAAGTCCTTAGAAATTTCTCTCTTTCATAGGCCAGATGTCGCCTCTGTAGCCGTTATTCTCAAACCATCAGTTACATCCTGAATCCATCTTCTGCGTGATCTTCCTCTTCTCTTTGCCAGGATGTCTCCTTCCATAATGGTCTTCTCCGATCCTTCGTGTCGCTTTATATGTTCAAAATACTTCAATTTTCTCATTCTTTTTTGTAGCATCAGCCAATTAAAAAAAATTTTAAGTTCTTTCTGTATAGATCTATTTGTTTTCTTCTCTGTTCATGATATACGGAGGACTCTTCTGTAACACTTTCTGGATAGATCTATTTGTTCTCTTCTCTGTCCATGATATACGGAGGACTCTTCTGTAACATAATCTCTGTCCTTGATATACGGAGGACTCTTCTGTAACACAATTTGTACAGAGGACTCTTCTGTAACATAATTTATAGAAACAATGTTAAATTATGAATTTACATAAATCAATAGCAACACAACATATGTAGGAGGTCAAAGGCCAAATAACAACTAAGCATATTTCACACTTTTATCTATCTCTCTATACTTCACCTACCTACCAATCTCCCTATACCTCACCTACCTACCAATCTCCCTATACCTCACCTACCTACCAATCTCCCTATACCTGACCTACCTACCAATCTCCCTATACCTCACCTACCTACCAATCTCCCTATACCTCACCTACCTACCAATCTCCCTATACCTCACCTACCTACTAATCTCCCTATACCTGACCTACCTACCAATCTCCCTATACCTCACCTACCTACCAATCTCCCTATACCTCACCTACCTACCAATCTCCCTATACCTGACCTACCTACCAATCTCCCTATACCTCACCTACCTACCAATCTCCCTATACCTGACCTACCTACCAATCTCCCTATATATCACTCTTCTATCTATCTCCTTATACTCACCTACCTACCAATCTCTTTATATATCATGCTTCTATCTATCTCCCTATACCTCACCTACCTACTAATCTCCCTATACCTGACCTACCTACCAATCTCCCTATACCTGACCTACCTACTAATCTCCCTATACCTCACCCATCTATCTACCTATACCTCGCCCATCTATCTGTCTTTCTATACCTCACCCATCTATTCGTCTCTCTCTTTGTCTTCTTCTGATCATTCTACTATTTGTTGAGAAGTATTTGACATTTTGTCTTCCTACTTATCTAGATACTTCAGTCAAGATGATGTTTTAGATCAAGTCCCCTGGATGTTTCTCCTGCTTGGAGGATGTTATACTGTAATGCAACTAATTGGCAGTTTGTTGCTATGCAACCCTCCACCTTTAGAGGTGAGTTTACTTTAGTTTGAGAGCCAATTTGAGAACAATTCCACCACAGAATCTTGTTGAGAGAAGCAAAACCATGTATCATAGAAAAATATAAATACTCATGAAGTCTTAGAAGAGGCAGCCACCACCGAAAGATAATAAGCACCTGAGCTCCAATTGGTACTGAAGGCTGCACATACATCACGTTCTGATGTTTGGCTGTTTATATATCACAATAGAATGATAAAAACGGCTTAAGAACGATCACGAGAGAGAGAGAGAAGAGGCAGCAATTTCCCACAAAACATCATCCTAAAGTTCGAGCAAACTATGCCTTGTCTTTCAGAAATCATGCCGACCATTACTGTTCTCTCCAAACAACTGTAATGTTTAATGCGACCAAAATATTTCAGTCCCCCAGACATGGTGTTGTTTATTAACCTAATCTTCCTTGAGTCTTGTTCTGGTCATGTGTGTTGTCTATAGTTTTTTTCTCTTATATATCCAGTGCTGCAGTAGAGTAGTTGTCAGTGAACTAGCTTCTTAGGCTAGTGGTCCAGGTTCAATTCTATAGTGGACATGAAATATTTTTCCAACCGTAACGGTTCTCTAGTATCTTAAGTATCTAGGAACATTCCTAACATCAGATGGAAGATGTAAAACAGAGATTAGGAGTAGAATAGCTCAAACGAAAGCAGCTTTTTTGAAAATGAAGAACACACTATGCGTGAACTCACTACCAATGACATTGCGAAACGAGTACTCCAATGCTATATTGAACCAATACTTATGTATGGCAGCTAATCATGGACAATGAACAAACAATCAATACGATCATTGGAAGCCACACAGATGTGGTTTTACAGAAGAATGTTGAAAATTCCATGGACAGCAAAGAAAACAAATGTGGAGGTTTTAAATCAGGCTTGCACACAAAGAAACCTCATCAAAAGAATAAGAATCCGACAATCAAGGTTCTTCAGGCATATAATGCGAAGAGAAGGTTTAGAACATTTGGTGACTACAGGTAAAATTCAGGGAAGGAGAGATCGTGGAAGACAGAGGGAGAAGATGTTGGATGGCCTGACATCATGGTTCGACAAAATATCGACGTCGGAACTGATTACATGCACCAAGCAAAGAGAGTTGTGGAGAGACATGATGCCTACGCCGGCAGGCATGGCACTTGATTGAACGGCTCTCAGGTCAACCCAGCCTCAAATGGGTATCAGGAATAGCACTGGGAAGTAAAAGGCAACTGGTGTGATGTTGACCATATGACCCATCGTGTGCCGACATTCGATGAAAAATAATGACCTAACACTATGTTACCCAATATACTTCCAGGTATGAAAAACTGTTTCATTTTTTATTTACTTAGTTTAGTTTAGTCGTCGGATCAACATCACTGCATATCGAATCAATTAGTCCTGTCTGGTTTTGCGAAGCCCTCAAGGGAGCAAAGAATAGTAACACTGTGACCTACAAGGCATATTATAAGAAGCAACTGAGGTAGGGCCTAGGGAAGCTACCCTAGTAAATAAAAAGTGGCACAGAAATTGGATATAGGCGCATAACTGCACAACGACAATCGCTAAACTTGAACCACATACAAATCACAAAGAGTGGTTAACAAGTGGTCGATATGGAGCATTTGAAGAAGATAATCTTCTTCTTCTGCATTTTCACTGAAGTGGAATTTTGGATTCTCTAATAAAGACAGCCGTCTGCCTCAGATTGTCAGCAGCCCAAACAGTTTGTCTTGGATGCTGGTGTAAGTGGTCCACCTCTTTCTTCTCAGGTCTGCGTGCTGGGGGCAGTTCTGTAGGATATGCTCTGTTGTCATACTCGCCAAGCCACATGGGCACAGGTTGTTGGTGCCTATCTTGATTCTGTTGTGACCCGTCCAAGAAGAAGTTATTAGAAGTGGGGTTCACTCCCCATAATATGTCATTGTGATATTTAAACTTAATTTATTTAATTTGTGCTATTTAAAAATTTGTTTCATGTTTTTTTAGTTTGTGCGATTTAATTTTAAAAAAAAAAATGTGAGTGGGTTTAAAATGTGTTTAATTTGCGTTATTTTCGAATTTATGTTTTTCTGGAGATCCATGATTGCCAATGCCAGCAGACACGGCACCTGATAATGATAATATTATTTTTAGATTGAGGTTATTGTAGAATGTAATTCTAACTGTATGATTTCTTGTCTAGGTGACTATCGTATATCACAAACAACATGTAAGTGTTTTCTTAATTGTGACTGTATCTGTTAAAATTATCTCTGGCAAGGGGTTTCTACTATTGTTGTGATTGCTTTTGTCACTTTTAGGGCACTTGATAAACGTTTATATTAGTTACCTCAGGTCATATTATATACAACCACTATAGTGGTGTTCAAATATGACTCAATCATGTCATTAGCCACTATAGTAGTGTTCACATGTGCCCTAATCATATCATTAATTAGTATAGTGGTGTTCACATGTGCCCTAATCATATCATCAACTACTATAGTGGTTTAAAGGTTTTAAAGCCGAAGGATTGACTTCATTGCACCGGGTTTGATCCCATATGGTTCGGTCCTCTCCCAGAAATGGCACGCCACCTGCCGAGAGTATTGCACGAACTCCGTAGCTCCAGCAACAATCCTAGGGATCTCTGGAAAAACTGCACTCGTGAACAGAAGGCGCGGTCCGGATTCGAACCCACGACCTTCGACTCGCAAGGCAAAGGGCTTAACCACTCAGCCACAGAGACCCCCTATAGTGGTGTTCACATGTGCCCTAATCATATCATTAACTACTATAGTGGTGTTCACATGTGCCCTAATCATATCATTAACTACTATAGTGGTGTTTACATGTGCCCTAATCATATCATTAACTACTATAGTGCTGTCTCAAATATGCACCAATCTTGCATTAACTCTTTCCGTACTCAGTTATTTCCTCAGTTTTATACGGTTAATTCAAGGGAGGCAAAAAAAGCATTTTGTTTTAAATCGTGGCTACTCGTTAATAAATAAACATATGTATATCTTATGATATAGTAATTTGAAGAAAACTGGACAAACTGTTAGAATAACAAGGTTAAAAAATAGTAACAGTAAAAATAGTAGAAATAAAACTAGCAAGACTTCTTATAGGGGAAACAACTCAAATGGCGCAGTGTATGATGATTGACGTTCAACGGGAATACGCTCTGGCGCAGTGTGCGGCGATTGGCATGGAAAGAGCATAAGAGCGATTGTACATTGTGCCAATTATGCACCTACAAGTAGGCCAGCACATCTTATTTCTGCAATGCTTTTTCTTTACAAGGATAGCTTCCCTAGGCCCCTACCTTAGTCGCCTCTTACGACATGCATTGTAGGTAGCAGTGTTACTATCTTTGTTCCTCTTGGACCCCGGCAACTCCAGGGCGTCTGTTGACAAATTGATTTGTCATAAAATTTGTAAAAATGAAACCCTTTTTCATTCATACCTCGAGGTGTATTGTGTAATACTGTCGACACACAATGAATGATGTGATTTTTCCTGGTACCCAATTGAGGATGCGAAAAAATATTCTACACCCAGTGTGGAATTAAACTCGGACTACTAGTCTAAGATGCGAGTTCACTAACAACTGCGCTACTGCTGTTATATACTAATGTTTCCTTTGGTGTTAGTGTTTGAAAAACACTATTTATGAAGCACACACAAATACCCGTTCTAGAAATCTATTTTTATCCTGATGCTGTGATGCAAAACAGGATTTGAGAAAATTGAAGACTCGTTGAATTGTGTAAAACTACAATAAAGTTTACATCGTTCTATCAAATTTATATAAAAGTCAGCCCACTCTAGCTGGAATTTCTGAATGCCGGACTGATCTGAACGATCATATTTTACGGGAGCTGGGTTAAATCTATGCACTTGTTGTAACAGAGTTAACTACTATCTAGAGCTTGTCAGATGTAAAAATAATGTTTATTTTCATATTTAGTCAAATAGTGGGACTGTGGAAGAAGACAATGAGAGAACAGCCATTCTTTCTGACACCGACACCCAACAGCTCATATTGCCGTCTCCTGAATCTGCTCAGCCTGTCAATAAGTAAGTCTGTTGTCTGGCATGCACATACACTTCAGATTAAAGTTTTTTTCATTTCTGCATTTATCTTAGTTTAGTTTGGTTGATGGGTCATCATCACTGCACATGGAACCAATTTGTCCATAAGTGTTCCGATCTCCTCAGTATGTATCTCAGTATGTGATGACTAACGGCACTGGTTCTGTGTTGGTTTACTATTCTTCTTTGGCTACCATCATAGTGTTCTTGTCTAGCTACACAACACTTGACTTGGAATTCTTGCAGTCTGGTTAGTGTTGTAGATTCACCATTATTACTTAAATCATTTGCACTTCCTCTCTCCTTATGGAATTTATAATATCAGCCTGGTCCATTGCTCGCCCGCTTTTTACAGCAGCCATACCTGCAGGCCTATCTGCATTTAGCGTCACAAGGTAGTCTTGCTCTGGAAGCAACAAGGTAAAATACATAGAGGATGCAGTGCAAATATAGAGTAAGAACTAGTGATGTAGGAATATTAATGATTCTTCTTCTTTCTTTTGTCGTTACACTGCTACTGGGCTGTAGCCCAGTTTCATCACACTGCTACTGGGTTGTAGCTCAGTGTTGCCATACTGCTGCCCGGCTGTAGCCCAGTTTCATCACACTGCTACTGGGTTGTAGCTCAGTGTTGCCATACTGCTGCCCGGTTGTAGCCCAGTTTCATCACACTGCTACTGGGTTGTAGCCCAGTTTCATTACACTGCTACTGGGTTGTAGCCCAGTTTCATCACACTGCTACTGGGTTGTAGCTCAGTGTTGCCATACTGCTACCCGGTTGTAGCCCAGTTTCATCACATTGCTACTGGGTTGTAGCCCAGTTTCATCACACTGCTACCCAGTTGTAGCCCAGTTTCATCACACTGCTACTGGGTTGTAGTCCAGTTTCATCACACTGCTACTCGGTTGTAGTCAAGTGTCGTCATACTGCTACCAGGTTCTAGCTCAGTGTTGCCATACTGCTACCAGGTTGTAGCTCAGTGTTGCCATACCTTAGTAATAAAAAGCATCGCAGAAATCGGATGTGTTTGCCTAATTGTAGACGCATAACTGGCACAATGTACAGTCGCTCTTAGGCTTAGATCACATATAAATCACAAATAGTGGTTAACAAGTGGTCGATGTAGAGCGTTCGAAGCAGAAGAAAAAGAAGGTCCAGGTTCAATTCAACAGTGGGTGTGGAATCTTTTTTTACCGTAGTGACTCAGGTTGACCTAGCCTCAATTGAGTACCAGGCAAAGCACTGGAAAGTAAAGTTGGCTGGCGTGTGCCGACAGTCAATGAAAAATACGAACCCAACACCGTATTACCCCATATACCTTGAGGTAAGAAAAGTGTTCCTTTATTATTGTAGTCACCCAGTGGTTACCGGGGCCCAAATTTGGGTGTAAAGAATAGAACCACTGTTACCTGCCACGCATGTCGTAGAGGCGACTAAGGAGGTTTGGCTGAAATCGGATGCACATGTCCTAAACGTGTAGAAGTCTATGCGTTTAGGGGCCTACTAAACCAATGTGCAACGTATACACGTTCTTGGCAAAGATCAAACATATCACAAAGAGTGATTAAAATTGGTCGTAAGAATGAACGCAAAGAAGAAGAAGATTATTGTAGTTTGTAGTTGTACGTCAACCTTATTTCTTGTTTCAATCTTCCTACTCTCTGAATATTTTAGCCAGGAGACAGTACCTGAAGATGACGTTACAGTGCATCCATTGAGGGTTCTGAGATCCAAACATTTCTACTTTATTTGGTTGATGTTTGTATTCAACGGTCAGGGGAGCACTTTTGTCTCAACGTTATATAAGGTAAGGATAGAGGAGTTATATAAGGTAAGAATATAGGAGTTATATAAGGTAAGGGTATAGGAGTTATATAAGGTAAGGATATAGAGGTATATAAGGTAAGGATATAGAGGTATATAAGGTAAGGATAGAGAGTTATATAAGAAAGTCATTGTTCATTTGAGGATCATCTTTATCACACATATAACATGTCCATAATTGCTCCGATCTCCTCCCAAGCATGTATCTCAGTGTGTTTAGGCTAACAACTCCGTTCTGTGTTGATTGATGTATCTACTGGGGTTTCTCTCATGGTTTTCCCGCACTTATCAGTATGCACAACTTGCGCAACCAAGATAGAGAATACCCTTTATCTTCTCGTTGAAATCTTCAGAGCGTTTGTTTTCTCTGAGAGCGTTGATGATGTCGCTTCTGTCCATAGAAGACCCATTCTCAATCGTAGCATTGCCCGCCAGTGCATCTGCTCTCTCATTGCCTTTCACCCCAGCCTGACCGGGACAAAGATGAAGGTAAGTATCTGGATTGTCGAGTTTTGTATTAATTGCATCCACTGCCTTTGTACATAACCAGCCTTGATCTTATGTATCATGTTCATAGAGTCACTGAGCATGCATACGTCAGTGAATGTATGCGTCTGTAGCCACTCCAGGGATTTTATCACCCCTCCATGAACTCTATAGTCATGCTTGCTGCTGGTAGTTGTCGCATATGCGCTACTTGCCTCTTTGATGACTTTTCCTTTCGCTCTAGCCGTAAAGATACAAGCACTTCGACTGTACCGAATACCAGAACCATCAGTGAAGACAACAGCATCTTCCTCCGATGTGTGGTCATTTATTACTGCTTCGACTTTTGCGTTGACTATTGTCTATATATAAGGAAGTCAAAGAATATCAAAACAAACACAAAGCTGAGAATCTTTCAATCAAATGTGAAGTCAGTGCTGTTCTATGACTAGGAAATATGGAGGACAACAAAAGAAACCACCAGAAAACTACAGACTTTCATAAATGCTTACGTAGAATAGAGGAACGGAGATGGTATGATAAGATTACAAATGAGGAACTCAGAGAAAGAACTAATCAGATATAAGTGGAGAAAGAGTTAAGGAAGAGATGCTGGCGATGGATAGGACACACATTGAGAAGACCGACCAGAAGCATTGCAGGACAGTCAATATTTTGGAACCTGCAGGGAAAGAGGAGATGGGGAAGTCCTAGACAGACCTGGAAAAGAGAGCTAGAGACTGATATGAAAAGGACAGGTAAAACAGGGAAAAGATTTGGAAGGGATGTCAGGAGAGAGGAAGAGCTGGAAGAAGTTTGTTGAAGACCTATGCTCCGTTGGGAGTTAAAAGGTGAAGATGAAGAAGATCTTATTCTGTACACATAATATTTTCTTGATGTCTTCAGGCTTACGGCCAGACGTTTATATCGGATGATACCTTTATGGGAGTGGTTGGCTCATTTGCTGCCCTCTTCAATGCCTTTGGTAGGATTATGTGGGGAAGCATAGCTGATCGATTTTCATTTCGGGTCAGTAATTGTGATATTTTGTGATGTTTTTACTCTTTTGTGATCTTTTTGTGTTCTTTCTGTGAGGATGTTATTGTGTCCCTTCTGTGAGGATTTTATTATGTTCCTTCTGTGAGGATGTTTTTATGTTCCTTCTGTGAGGACGTTTTTGTGTTCCTTCTGTGAGGATGTTATTGTGTTCCTTCTGTGAGGATGTTTTTGTGTTTCTTCTGTGAGGATGTTATTGTGTCCCTTCTGTGAGGATTTTATTATGTTCCTTCTGTGAGGATGTTATTGTGTTCCTTCTGTGAGGATGTTTTTGTGTCCCTTCTGTGAGGATGTTATTGTGTCCCTTCTGTGAGGATGTTTTTGTGTTCCTTCTGTGAGGATGTTTTTGTGTTCCTTCTGTGAGGATGTTATTGTGTTTCTTGTATTGTGAGGTTTTTGTGTTCCTTCTGTGAGGATGTTTTTGTGTTCCTTCTGTAAGGTTGTTTTTATGTTCCTTCTGTGAGGATGTTTTTGTGTTCCTTCTGTGAGGATGTTATTGTGTTCCTTCTGTGAGGATGTTTTTGTGTTCCTTCTGTGAGGATTTTATTGTGTTCCTTCTGTGAGGATGTTTTTGTGTTTCTTCTGTGAGGATGTTTTTGTGTTCCTTCTGTGAGGATGTTTTTGTGTTCCTTCTGTGAGGTTGTTTTTATGTTCCTTCTGTGAGGTTGTTTTTATGTTCCTTCTGTGAGGATGTTTTTATGTTCCTTCTGTGAGGATGTTATTGTGTTCCTTCTGTGAGGATGTTTTTGTGTTCCTTCTGTGAGGATGTTATTGTGTTCCTTCTGTGAGGATGTTATTGTGTTCCTTCTGTGAGGATGTTTTTGTGTTCCTTCTGTGAGGACGTTTTTGTGTTCCTTCTGTGAGGATGTTTTTGTGTTCCTTCTGTGAGGATGTTTTTGTGTTCCTTCTGTGAGGATGTTATTGTGTTCCTTCTGTGAGGATGTTTTTGTGTTCCTTCTGTGAGGACGTTTTTGTGTTCCTTCTGTGAGGATGTTATTGTGTTCCTTCTGTGAGGATGTTATTGTGTTCCTTCTGTGAGGATGTTTTTGTGTTCCTTCTGTGAGGATTTTATTGTGTTCCTTCTGTGAGGATGTTTTTGTGTTCCTTCTGTGAGGATGTTTTTGTGTTCCTTCTGTGAGGATGTTTTTGTGTTCCTTCTGTGAGGATGTTTTTGTGTTCCTTCTGTGAGGATGTTTTTGTGTTCCTTCTGTGAGGATGTTTTTGTGTTCCTTCTGTGAGGATGTTTTTGTATTTTTCTCTTGTGATGTTTTTTGGGTTTCTTGTTAGTGATTTTTTTTTTTTTTTTGGTAGGATGTTTTTGTGTGGTTTTTTTTGGTGTTTCTTCTGTTATGATATTTTTGTATTTTCTACTTTTGTAATTGTTTTTGTGTTTCATCATTGATTTTTTTTTTTTGTTTCTCAAAGATTGTCATTTTGTCCCCCTTCATTTCTTTTCTCAAATTCTGTTTTGCCTCACAGCTTCAGGATAAGAAGAGATTTCTAAAACTGGCTTTTGTGTGCGCTAAATAAACAGTGTCTTTCGTTGCCTGTTATCTTTGAGGTCCACCTTTTGCATGGAGTGCCTTTTGCTTTGTATCCAGTGTATCGGAGTAACATTGCTTTTTGAGGCGCACTGTCTGTTAGTAATCTGCTTGTGTGGCCGAACCATTTAATTTGTTGTTGCTTGATGAAGTTTATTACTGATGTTGTACCCACTTTTTCCCGATGTCTTCATTTCTCAACCGGTCTCTTCTTGTTACTTCCAGCATTCTGCGTAGACACTTCATCTCTGTTGTGACAAGTTTTTTAAAATCATTTCCTGTCAGTGTTCAATTCATCATATGTCACATCATGTCTCACATCATGTCTCACTTCATGTCTCACATCATGTCTCACTTCATGTCTCACTTCATGTCTCACTTCATGTCTCACATCATGTCTCACATGTCTCACTTCATGTCTCACTTCATGTCTCACATCATGTCTCACATCATGTCTCACTTCATGTCTCACTTCATGTCTCACTTCATGTCTCACTTCATGTCTCACATGTCTCACATCATGTCTCACATGTCTCACATCATGTCTCACATCATGTCTCACATCATGTCTCACTTCATGTCTCACTTCATGTCTCACATCATGTCTCACTTCATCAGTCTATTTGCATTTCTTTCTATACCGTTGTTAATCCAGTTTTTATCCTTAAATATTATATTTTTACCGTAACTAATTCAGGTATCCTCATTGATCATGTGCGCTTGCTTCACATGCCTGATGTTAACATTACAGCTGTCGGAGCGTGGAGGAAAGGCACTGTTTTTCGTTTATGTCTGCCTACTTTTTGGATCGTTCTCTGGTAGCTACTCATTGTTTCCCACGGCAACTGCCAAATGCTTTGGCCGAAAATACCTGCCAATTAATTATGGGCTCGTATTTACATCTCAGGTGAGACAAGATTTGAAAATAATGTTTATAATTATTTTCACAGTTCAACTTCATTTCAGAATCATGTTTTCTTTGATCATCATCACCTGGACATTTTTGGTTGCACCACCTGGTTCGATTGAAGAAGGTGGCTGACTTCAACCATGTGCGACCGCAGGTGTTGGATAGTACACTGACTTTCAGAAATGAAATGTCAGCTACGATGTAAGCTAGTCTTATACTGGATGAATGGAGGACTGCCTAGAGTAGTTGATAGTAGCTCGGCCTGCTAGCTGTGAGACGCCTCATAGCTCGGGTTCGAACCTACTGTCCGGCATTTTGTTCGAGTCCCTGGTCTTACTCAGGACGATAACGTGAGTACCTCTGAAGTCGGAGAAAATCTGCCTGTATGGCGAGGGAATACTAATTACCAGTACATTGAGCACACGGCTGCCAGTGTAAAGTAATTTACAATGTGCACGCTGCTGCCATTGTAAGAAATTGGAAAACGGATTTTCACGCAAAAATCAGTTTCAGAGATGAAACTTCGTCTGAGTTGAAAGCGACGAAAAAAAAAAAAAGGGGGAGGAAAAAAAAAAGAAAGAAAAAAAAAAAGAGAGGGGAAAAAACTGGATAAATAAACAGTCGCATACCAAACAGCGGTGTCTGTCTATGCATGATGGGACAGGGTAGCAGATGGTACTGATCCGAAAGGTGGATGCTAGTTTGGTGCGCATACGATGGACTGAATCACTACAAGCTTCAACAATTTGCAGAATTACACTTAACTTCATTCCTGGACACATGGGTGTCGTTGGCAATGAGAGAGCCTACAGATTAGCTGGCTATGCCACCAAAATAGGGGCCAGCCAATGGATAGAGTTGACATTCTGAACGCTCTCCTATATTGTGGCCGCAAAGAGGATTTTCATTTAAACCAATTCATGTCAACTGCTAGATTACAAGAGATTGGATTGAAGGCTGGAGTGGTCAGAAAAGAACAGCACAACAGGAATATGAGTAGGCTAATCAATCAACATTGAACTGGTACGGTTCATCGCTGGACGCTGTTGGAGATATTGCAAAGGAGATCAGAACACCTATGGACATGTCCGAAGTGCAATAACGATATTTCAAACTGAAATACGAGGAAGTCAATAGTAAGCCACAATGGCTGTAGAAAAATAACTAAACATGATAACAACTTGAAATCAGTTTATTTTTATACATACATTGTTCCTTTATTTTCAACATATTTCACAACATTGATGCATTATCCATCGTTTTATCAATCCTCCCAAACGGTTGCATAAAACTCGCGGCTCTGTTTTCAAAACCACGTTTCACTTCACATCAACTTCGGCGCATTCGCGAAAGTCTCGCCAAGGTGGGTTTCAGTGACCAAGGTGGAAATCGTTAGGCTAGTCGACTGTAAGGTTGATGTTCCAGAACTTCCCACCGTAGTTGGTTAATTTTCTCCTGAGTTAATCGAGCCGTATGTGGTCCGGCATTGTCATGAAGAAGCAACACTCCTGTAGTCAGCAGTCCTGGCGTTTTCGATCATCATGAAGCATCGATAGAACTTCACAGATGATTCAGAATCACATTGTCACCTTTCTTCTGAAATTGGTTAAGCACTCCTGACAATCCCAGAACACCGCAGCATGACTTTCCTGCGATGGCGAACCTGAATTTTGACACAAGGCAAAGAAAGATGTTTCCACTGTATTGAAGCTCGCTTTGATTCGGTTTGGTAGTGATGCAACCATGATTCATCCCCAGTAACAATCCTGTTCAGCATCTCTTCTCTATCATCTTTGTATCGACAGAGAAGTAAGGACAGGCAAATCGGTTCATTTGTGCTCCTCTCATGTCTGGTACCCACATTGAGCACAATTGAAGAAAGTGTGCTCAATGTGGGTACCCAGACAATTGAAGGAAGAACACAAAATGAACCGATTTGGCCTGTCCTTGCGTCATCTCTGTCGATACGAAGATGAAGGAGAATACATGCTGAACAGGATTGTTACTGGGGATGAATCATGGGTGCATCACTACCAGCCCGAATCAAAGCGTGCTTCAATATAGTGGAAACATCTTTCTTCGCCTTGTGTCAAAAATTCAAGGTTACGCCATCAGCAGGGAAAGTCATGCTGACGGTGTTCTGGGATTGTCAAGGAGTGCTTTAACCAATTTCAAGAAGAAAGGTGACAATGTGAATTCTGAATCATACTGTGAAGTTCTATCGATGCTTCATGATGCAATTCGAAAAAAAAACGCCCAGGACTGCTGACTACAGGAGTGTTGCTTCTTCATGACAATGCCAGACCACATACGCTCGATTAACTCAGGAGAAAATTAACCAACTACGGTGGAAAGTTCTGGAACATCAACCTTACAGTCCAGACTTAGTCCCTAACGATTTCCACCTTTGGTCCACTGAAACCCACCTTGGCGGGAGACATTTCGCGAATGACGCCAAAGTTGAATGTGAAGTGAAAACGTGGTTTAGAAAACAGCCCGCAGTTCTATGCAGCCGGTTTGGGAGGATTGATAAAACGATGGGATAAGTGCATCAATGTTGGTTGAAATTATGTTGAGAAATAAAGGAACAATGTATGTATAAAAATAAACTGGTTTCAAGTTGTTATCACGTTTAATTATTTTTCTACAGCCATTTGTGGCTTACTTATTGACTTTCCCTCGTAGGTTAGCAGATAGTAAAGTTGATAACACGCTACGCTAGCAACAACATGCTGTAAAAATTCTATGATTCGGGGCCAGCTAGGTAAAAATTGTCAGTGTGAACATGGTACACAGTTGAACTACAGGAAACACTGATCTTTTACTTGGAAAATCTAAATTGCAAGTACCTCTGAAGTCAAAGTAAGGCTCGCCTGAGTGGTGAGGGACACTAGTTATAAGGAAAACAAATCTGCGTGCCAAATTTAATCTGATGTGCTATATTAGTTGCAATTACCACATCTGAATACAGAACGAGCAGAATAGAGTAAGTTGTCATTCACCAGAACAGGACACTTTCGACTTTGCAGTGACATGTCTACAAAGCAATTCAGCCATGTGTACTTGTGGTTTGAACATGACGGCTGCAGAGCACATACTTCAAGAATGCCCAGAGGTCTCTTCCCAACTGCCTGTTGGATGAGGACACTAAAATAGATGTTGAATCGATCCAGTGATTTAAGCAGTTTGCAGTTACTCGTTGTACAAGTAGAACTGGATACCTGAGAGGAAGAGTGAGGAGTGTGTTTAATCAGCGAGTAACAGGAACCATTAATATGCATACTCTTCTCTATCTGTTGGGGGAGACTGAGCACCTATGGGTATGCCCAGATTGCAATGACGTCAGTTTAGTAACTAATAACCAAAATATGATATACTAAGGCAAACTCACTGGCCTAATGAAACAGCACTCTAAAGGTACTCAGCTCATTCCTCACATGCAGCGATTGATATATTTTTCCAGAGATCCATGATCTCAATATAGATGAGATTGAGTTCATAGCCCTATCGAGACAGACAATAAATACGTATCCAGTTCGGACATGCAGACTTAACTCACTCTGAAAAACAAATTGTTAAAGAAAAGCATGGGCTGATAACATCAAAGATTTGTCAGGATAGGATTTTTCCACACTCGTCCACCTCTGGGAGGAAAAAGATCTTTATGTGTTGGTAATTCCATCCCAGCACCTGTTCGACCCTAATGATTTTATCCTAGCACCCCTATGATGCTAAATAGATTAATATCTTTAGTATTATTATTATTTCACCATTTATTTGTTTTTGCCAGACATATATTTATTATTGATGCTGTTATTTACAGATCATCACTGCGCCCATAGGTGTCTTTATGTCTCAGAAGCTAAAATCGTCTCTTGGTTGGGATGGTCTGTTTTTTCTAGTAGCTGGATGTTCTTTTGTTAGTAAGTATGTGCTGTCAAGTCTCTAGTCATTGTGTATGTTTTAATAATACATGCAATGTTATTAATATCTCCTGATCAAAGTAGTAGTAGCCCTTGTTATTGAACAGACATCATAGCAGTCTGGGCAGACCCATAGGTGCGCAGTCTCCCCCAATAGATGTCGAAGGGAAGGCATATTGATGACTCGCTGGTTAAACACCTCATTTTATCTCTCAGGCATTCAGTTCTGGTTATTTGTTACTCAACTGACGTCACAGCCCTCCAGACAGACCCATAGGTGCTCAGTCTCCCCCAACAGATGTTGAAGGGCATACATATTGATATGTAGGCATCCAGTTCTACTTTGCAAGATCTAGTTCTAAAATCCTTAAATTAAAGGATAGACTTAAAATCAATTTTAGTGTCCTCATCCAACAGGCGGTCTCTAAGACATGAAGAACATCCCCCCATCCATCTTAAACTCCCAGACCATCGATGCTGTTGATGCAAACCTGTCCGCACACTTATTACCATGAACACCTGTATGCCCAGGGGAGTAGATCCTCATATACCTATGAATCAGGAATGGTGAGATGCAACTGGGTGGAGGTACTGGTACAGACAATGATCAGAGAAATCACCTTCATTTTTGTCCCCGGGCATGCAGAAGTTAGGGGTAATGAATGAGCTGATAGATTGGCTGGCTTGGCTACAATATCAGAGGGAGCTGCCATGGATCGGAATGACATTCTTCACACATTGAGTCTTTCTGAACAGAGGAGTTTCAAGGTTGTGAATCCTACTCGCTGACCAGATTGAGAGAGATTGGTGTCGATATTGGTGCAGCCCGAAAAGAACGACATACTAAATATGCAAAGAGATTGATTAATCAACATCAAACTGGCATATTGGGCCGCTGCTGGATTTTCTGAGGCGAAGCTTGGAGCACCTATGGACATATCCGGAGTGCTATGATGATAGTCCTCATATAACTGATACCTCTGAAGGTTGCAAACGTCAATAGACATAAATTATAGCCTTCATCAATCATGACTGACTAAATGAGTATGCTCATCCATCAACATCGAACTGGTATTCTTAGTCGCTGTACGCTGTTGGAGATATTGCAAAGGAGACCGGAGCACCTATGGACATATCCGGAGTGTAATGAAGATTTCCAAACTGAAACTGAAGGCTAATTTTTTTCAGACAGTTGACAGGATCTTAAAAGGCAGCAGCATATCCCCCTCAAAATGATGACTAAAACAAAATTTGACATTTTTATTTAAATATGGCGTCTCGGCTTAGCAGCAGTGAGTACTTGGTTCAAACTCCGCGGAAGTTTGGACACAAATTTGTTCCAGTGGATTTTAACAAATGGTAAAATAGACCTTACCTTTCAGAAAGCAATGGCAAACTACTGAACGTGTAAGTGATGACTAGAAAATCAACAAGTTGTTTACTGTGCTTGATGGTGACGTCCTGGAAAGTATATGCCACAGTTTTCATTTTAGTTAAATGCATTTTTGGAAACTACATGCATTAGACTACTACTCGCCAGTGTGGTGCTGGGGCCTGCAAAGGAAGCAAAGAATAGTACCACTGTAACCTACACAGCATGTCATAAGAGGTGACTGATGTAGGGACCTAGGGAGGCTACCCTAGTTAATAAAAAGCGTTGCAGAAATCGGATGTGCAGGCCTACTTGTAGGTGCATAACTGGCTTAACGTACAATCGCTCTTATGCTCAGATCACATACAAATCACAAAGAGTGGTTAACAAGAGGTTGATATGGAGCGTTCGAAGAAGAATACTACTTCACATAGTTGTTTAACATTTTATTATGTGCTTTCATATGTGATCTTTATGTTTTCATTATGTGTATATTTATGTGATCAACCATTAACACAATTTCACTTAGCAACCATTGTTTCTTCTTCTTCACTTTTGCCCTAGGGAGGCATAGATCCGCAATCAAGGCCTTCCAAGCTCGCCTATCCAAGGCCATCTTTTCCAGATCTCTCCCATTTTCTTGCATTCCATCTCCAGGTGTTCCCGACCTCTATTGCCCTGGGGTTCCGCTCGAGAGCCTGTCTCGTTATGCTGTTAGTGGGTTTCCTCAGTGTGTGTCTTATCCATCGACACCTTCTGCTCCTTATCTCTTGTTTCACCTGCCGTTGTCCAGCTCTATTCCACAGTTCCCTGTTTGTAGTCCTTTCATACCATCGCAGATGGATTATCCTGCTCAGGCATCTATTGATGAATGTCTGCAACTTATTCGTGTTCCCCTTAGTTGTTCTCCATGTCTCCGCTCCATATAGGACAGCCTTGACATTTGAGTTAAATATGATTATCTTAGTTTTATTCCTGATCATTAATGCTTACAATTCTGACTCAAAAAGTGCCAATTTATAATTAAGTTTGAAGTATAAGTGTATTAAAAAAAAGGGGTACAGATGAAAACAAGACTTTTGTACTGCCATTTTTTCTTGTCTGCAGGTTTCCTTCTGTCCATGTTATTCAGTGGTAAAGATAGGAAAGGTAAAGAGATCTGAGCCAGCAACCAACTCAGGACAAGTCAGTGGTTAGTGATTCAAGGTCATCATAATTTGACTTCTGTGATGTTTCATGTCCGACCAGCGCATGGTTTATTGGCTAGTAGAAGACCAGGTTTTGTTGTTGAATTTACCAAATTTGAATATTCAGATACTGAGAGTTGCTCAGTGTGATACTATAACACAGTACTGCTGTAGCTGTGTGTGATACTATAACACAGTACCGCTGTAGCTGTGTGTGTGATACTATTTTACAGTACTGCTGTAACTGTGTGTATGGTACTATAACACAGTACTGCTGTAGCTGTGTGTTCGCTGATACAATAACACAGTACTGCTGTAGCTGTGTGTGCGATAGTATAACACAGTACTGCTGTAGCTGTGTGTGTAGCAGCGATACAATAACACAGTACTGCTGTAGCTGTGTGTGCGATAGTATAACACAGTACTGCTGTAGCTGTGTCTGCGATACTATAACCCAGTACTATTCTAGTCATATAATATATTTTATCTTTCCTTCTGGTGCCAGTTGTTACACATTCCAAACGAGATTATATTTCATGTTAACTTATTTATTTTGTTTACATTATTATTGTATTATCCTGCTTTTATTTGTTACAATTCGCATGAAGAACTACTCTTGTCTTTCAGTAATGAAATATATATATATATATATTGATTGGTAGGACCATCATCAATGCATTTTGGTGAGTAGTCATGTGTGCTCCGATGTCTTTCTTACACAGGAAGATCTCATCTGCACCGCCGAGGGTCCCGATGTAATTTTTGAAAATGGTAAAAATATTTCATAGGGATTTTGTTTTGTAATTTTTCTAATTAATTTTGTCCGGGATGGAACTTTCTAGTTTGCACTTCTCGATTTTGAACTGCGAAGAGTTCATTTATACGCTGAACTTGAACACAGGACCAACATTTTATTGTCCAGTCGCTGATAGGACTATTAACTTGATCTCACCTACACTAAAATTAGGGATCTCTGGAAAAATATCCCGATAGCTTCACAAGGGAGTGAACCAAGTACCTTTATAACGAGAGGCCATACCGCTGCCTGTGAAAAGTTACCAACAACACCAGAAAAGATAGTCACCAACCCCAGTCTTTGAAACAAAGTTGGCACAGAACCTTGCTTGAATTACATTGAGAAACAAAGAATGAAGTGGTTTGGCCACTTAATAAGAATTCATCCAAACTCCACAGTCTTCTACAACAGAACATCAGGAAGAAGGCGAGAGGAAGACCACGGAAAAGATGGTTAGATGGCGTAGCAGAATCCTATCAAAGAGCAAAAATAACAATCACCCAAGCCACCAGAACAGCGCAAGACAAAAACAGAAAACCACGACACTGGGCAGCAACCTGGTAGCAGTGTGATAACAAAAGAAGAAGTGGAAGCCACGGAAGCAATGAATATGATCAATAAATAGACAGTGTACAAGTATTTGGGGCTTTGAAAAATAAATTACCAAACATAGGATTCGAACCACAAACCCTTACCGGGAAACTCAATTAATCTCTTCCATGGAATTGAGTCTGATATATTCCTCTCTCGGATAATGAAACACTTGTTCGATAATTTTCCAACATTTTTTTTATTCACAGCGTTCTATTTGTGTTTCTAAATAAACTGTGGGACAGACTAGCATAATGCACAAATGTTCGCCTATCGACTCTGACACAAAAGGGTTGTGGGTTCAATCCCACACTCAGCGTTCCACACCAGAGTAAAGGAATTGGCCTTCCTGAATATTGTTCTTGTTGTTAATTGCATATCCTTTACAGGACTTTGCGAATCACCCCAGCTTTTTAACGCTGTTTGTGATTTTCTAGGCATTATTACGTTCAGTAGTTTATCATTGCTTTCTGAATGGGTGGTGCCATCGTCCTTTGTAAAATCCACGCGAAACAGTTTGCAACCAAACAGTCCGCAGCGTGATTCAAACTCAGAACGTTAGGGTTAATAGACCGAGTCACTATCCCCTAAGCCACAGATGCCACCTGAATATTAGGGCTTAGAAATATGAAGTGAAGTGACTGCATATCCTAAGGTCTGAAAAGGCTGCGAGAAATTCTATTTTTATTTAATTCTGAAATTAGATGATGCAATACATTTTACAGTAAATGCACTCTTAGAATCAAGGTATTACAATATTCTCTCTCTCGCGATTACCCTTAGATTTCACCATAAATCACATGCATGTGGAAACCTGATTCATGTAGCCTTAGCATGGGTGGGTTTCGTTACATCTTCAGCACCATTTGGAGCTCTGGTGCTTATCCTTTCGTGATGTATCCGGTTTCGGCCAGAGCTTACTGGGTTCGCCCTACATCAGCCTTTGGCTGTCCCCAGCAAGGCAGCAGGTTTTACAATATTCTATCCTCTCTGTTCGATCTCCTTCATAAATTTCCTCTTCATTACTAACTTTAATATCTACATTAAAATCATGGGTTTAAGTTAGAAGAACTGACTTCATTGCACATGGTTTTCTTGGTACCTCTCCGCAGAAATGGCACGCCACCTGCCGAGAGTATAGAACAATGCACAAACTCCTACAAAAATTAGGGGTCTCTAGAAAATTGCTTTGTAAACAGAGCGGAGCAGTCTGGATTCGAAACTACAACCTTTGGATTGCAAGGCAAGGGCTTAACCAATCACTTAGCCACAGAGACCCTCAATATATATATATATATATCTACATTACAAAGGTATTAAACAAAATAAAACTAGTAGAAGCTATTTATACTTTGCCTTTAGTATCTAAAGGCGAGGATTTACTTCATTGCACCGGGTTTTACCCATATGACTCTGTCCCTTTCAGCAGAAAAGACATACCATCTGCCGAGAGTGTTGCAAAAAGCACAAACTCGATACTTTCAGGAACAATCCTACGGATCTCATGAAAAACTTGCACACATGACTCGGTCCAGATTCGAACGCACAACCTACAGAGCGACAGGCAACCCCCTAATGAAGTCAAACCTTTGGTGTATAGTTTTACAGTAATCTAGCACATCATCAAAATTATTGACATCCAACTGTTATATACAAAAACAATTTCTTGTGTTGTTGTTCACCTCTTACGTCTCTGTGATTAAGGTATCACTATATAACAGTGTATTACTTTTCTATATGTTTATTTTCCTCACACTCCATGGCATTATAATTGACTTTGTTGTGCATCCTATATCCATTATTTGGTAACGGGTTTTTTTTTGTGTGTGAATCAAAATGTCAATTTTGTATTTTCTAAAAAACACTGTTGTTTTAAAATATTAATTCAACAATTGTTTATAAATAAATATATTCCAGATGGAAATATTAATCTTTTGTAGAAAATGTTTCAAAATTGTTTTTTTTTTTTGGTGTGAAAATAATTTATATTGTTCAGTAATTATGTGATTTTTTTGTCACTGATGGCAGCTTCTGAGAAAATATGATATTGCTGGTTTGAATTGATTTAATGAGAAGAAATGATCAAAGAATACCAAAGCAGGTATTGATGCAGGATGCAAAGGGTTCAAGAAAGAGGACGATGAAATGAACTTTGCTGAGGGAGGTGATACTTATTGGACTTAATTCCCTGGAAGACATTGAACAAGTTGCTCAGGACAGAGTGGTATAGAGAAATTGCTTGCAGGCCCTATGTAATGTATGACGGTACAAGAGGAATATATATATATTTTTAAATGATACACAACTGATCGCTGATAATGAAAGTAATGATGATGTCGTTTATACCGATGGGTCTGTGCATTGTGGTGAGAAGTTATGCTGATGTTTCCTGGCTTCCATGAACGGTAGGGTCATTGTAGAGCAAAATCTAGCATACTGGACAACTACTTCCAGTATGAGGATAGAGGTTGAGGCTGTTACTGCTGCCTTCCAGTAGCTCTCTTGCATGACTGAATGTTACCAACTTGCAAACACCAACTACAACTCAAGAACTGTTACTGCTGCCTTCCAGTAGCAATCTTGTATGACTGAATGTTACCAAATTGCAAACACCAACTACAACTTAAGAACTGTTACTGCTGCCTTCCAGTAGCAATCTTGCGCGACTGAATGTTACCAAATTGCAAACACCAACTACAACTCAAGAACTGTTACTGCTGCCTTCCAGTAGCAATCTTGCATGACTGAATGTTACCAACTTGCAAACACCAACTACAACTCAAGAACTGTTACTGCTGCCTTCCAGTAGCAATCTTGCATGACTGAATGTTACCAAATTGCAAACACCAACTACAACTCAAGAACTGTTACTGCTGCCTTCCAGTAGCAATCTTGTATGACTGAATGTTACCAAATTGCAAACACCAACTACAACTTAAGAACTGTTACTGCTGCCTTCCAGTAGCAATCTTGCATGACTGAATGTTACCAACTTGCAAACACCAACTACAACTCAAGAACTGTTACTGCTGCCTTCCAGTAGCAATCTTGCATGACTGAATGTTACCAACTTGCAAACACCAACTACAACTCAAGAACTGTTACTGCTGCCTTCCAGTAGCAATCTTGTATGACTGAATGTTACCAAATTGCAAACACCAACTACAACTTAAGAACTGTTACTGCTGCCTTCCAGTAGCAATCTTGCGCGACTGAATGTTACCAAATTGCAAACACCAACTACAACTCAAGAACTGTTACTGCTGCCTTCCAGTAGCAATCTTGCATGACTGAATGTTACCAACTTGCAAACACCAACTACAACTCAAGAACTGTTACTGCTGCCTTCCAGTAGCAATCTTGCATGACTTAATGTTACCAAATTGCAAACACCAACTACAACTTAAGAACTGTTACTGCTGCCTTCCAGTAGCAATCTTGCATGACTGAATGTTACCAACTTGCAAACACCAACTACAACTCAAGAACTGTTACTGCTGCCTTCCAGTAGCAATCTTGCATGACTGAATGTTACCAACTTGCAAACACCAACTACAACTCAAGAACTGTTACTGCTGCCTTCCAGTAGCAATCTTGTATGACTGAATGTTACCAAATTGCAAACACCAACTACAACTTAAGAACTGTTACTGCTGCCTTCCAGTAGCAATCTTGCGCGACTGAATGTTACCAAATTGCAAACACCAACTACAACTCAAGAACTGTTACTGCTGCCTTCCAGTAGCAATCTTGCATGACTGAATGTTACCAACTTGCAAACACCAACTACAACTCAAGAACTGTTACTGCTGCCTTCCAGTAGCAATCTTGTATGACTGAATGTTACCAACTTGCAAACACCAACTACAACTCAAGAACTGTTACTGCTGCCTTCCAGTAGCAATCTTGCATGACTGAATGTTACCAACTTGCAAACACCAACTACAACTCAAGAACTGTTACTGCTGCCTTCCAGTAGCAATCTTGCATGACTGAATGTTACCAACTTGCAAACACCAACTACAACTCAAGAACTGTTGAATCTTTTTCTTTGAGCTCTTCATATTGAGCACTTGTTAAACCACTTTTGATGATTTGTATGCGATCTGACCCTAAGAGTGATTGTATGTTATGCTAGTTATGCGCCTTCAAGTAGGCCAACACATTCGATTTCTGCTACGCTGTTTATTTACTAGAGTAGCTTTTGGTAGTGAGCTCAATCACAACCCGACTGTACCTGGTTCAAACTCCGCTGCGGACAAGTTTGGAAGCAAATTCGTTTCCGTGGGATTTTTACGAAAGGTAAAAAAATAGACTCACCGTTCAGAAAGCACTGACAAACTACTGAACGTGTAAGTGGTGCCTAGAAAATCAATGACGCATTTACTGTGGTTGATGGCTACGTCCTGTAAAGATTTGCAACAATTTTTTAAGCTTTCCTAGGCCCCTACCATAGTCGCCTCTTACGCCATGCCTTGTAAGTGGCAGTGTTACTATTCTTTACTCCCCGGCAACACACTGGCGGAACTGTTGAATGTTATTACATATATAAGATACAATCACAATTATAAACTAACTGTATTGAACATATTGTTTATTCCAATCAATGAATACAATCATCCACTATTTACATACAACTGATATCATCAACATTCGCACACAATCCATCACAGAGATATATATATATTTTTACAATCAATCTTTACAATCTATCCCATATCTCTAAAGATATATTTGTTGAAAAAATCAAAACATTCACCAGCAATCACATATTTCCAAACAAATGTGTAGTTTGTTTGTTCGTTTCTTTTACAACGAGTTTAATAACTCTTTGCGATCCGTTTGGCCTTAGTCAAGAACTACTATACGTTATGCCTCCGTTCGTAGGTCCCTACTGCTACAAGATGACCAAATGTGGCGCTGCTGTAGAAGCTTGCATAACTGAGAATAGTTGTGCTGTTGAGGCACAGGGAAAATGAGTTGCGTGAAAAGACAATACACACAACACCCACATGTCTAGCCTTGATCATGTATGCCCCATTTGTGGTAGGGGATGTGTTCTAGGATTGGACTCTACAGTCACCTCCGCACACACCAGAGAGGTGCAGCAGCACACATCTGAGGTTGCTGTCATCATCGCTTGCGATGGACAGCTATTATTATTAGCTATCTACTTGTGTATTCACATTCGAAAAATTTGGTTTATAGGAAACGCGTGTCTCGCTGATGGTCAGTCGCTCACTCTTTCCCTCCCTTCGTGTGTTCATCGCTCTTAAATTATCATTTTTACGCCATATATTTGTGATATTTAGTTTTAAATCATTAATATTCAATCATCACATATCGCAACACCAACATTATTCAACAAATCCGCCTGTGTGTTGCTGGGGCCTAATGGGAGCAAAGAATAGTGACACTGCTACCTACAAGGCATGTCGTAAGAGGCGACTGGTAAGGGCCTAGGGAAGCTACCCTAGTAAATAAAAATCATTGCAGAGATCGGATGTGCTGACTTACTTGTAGGCGCATAACTGACACAACAAACATTCTCTCTAAGCTCAGATCACATACAAATCACAAAGAGTGGTTAACAAGTGGTGGATATGGAGCATTCGAAGAAATATTCAACATTCACGAACAGGACACAATCAACTCCGCAGCCATGTGTATACAAAATTCATGATTGGTAATTCAGCCATGTGGACAGACATATCAGACCACATACTACAAGTTACCAGTTATATGAGGACCATCATCATAGCACTGACACGTCCATAGGTGCTCCGATCTCCGTCTCAACAAATCAAGCAGCTGCCCAACACGATGGTTCGGTGTTGATTTATCAATCTCTTTGCATATTTGGTATGTTGTTCTTTTCAGACTGCACAAATATCGACACCCATCTCTCAATCTGGTCAGCGAGTGGGATTCACAACCCTGAAAGACTCTCTCAATGCGTTAAGAATGTCATTTCGGTCCATTGCAGCTCCCTCTGATATTGTAGCTCCTCTGATATTGTAGCCATGCCAGCCAATCTATCAGCTCGTTCATTACCAGCCTCCTGTGTGCCCAGAGACATAGTTCAAGACTGCCCCAAATGTGATATAGTGAGGCACTCATTGGCCTAGTGAAACAACACTGGATAAAAACTACACAGACCTCTGTGTGAGCTACAAAAGACAGTGAAGTTTACACAAGAGACAATGTTGATTATATAGAAAATATTTCAAGCGAACGAAAGGAGGGAAGGAAAATTGACAATCATCACACATTCTCCACAAAAATATAACGATACATAAAAATGTAATGGCCATTCAGGAGATTGCGATGTCCAGGTCACAGCCATCCGATCATGTTCCTCTGATGATCGTAGTCGATTTGCTCTGGAGAACCGTTTTATTTCGTTATATGGTACCTTGCAGCCTCTTGGACTCAACGCATTACATTCCTATGCTTCTTAGTACTTTCTCATCTCATGCCTCGTAATCTATATGTGTATTTGCTTCATATATATAATTTGTATTTTCACTTGATTGTATATTGTTTCTCTTCTTTTCCACTTCTAGTTTTGTGTTGCACTCATTTCGTTATTCGTTTTATTCCCAGTTCATTAGATACATTTGCATGTTTCGTTATCGTCCATTTGTAAGTGTTCTCTATAATTCATCACTCCTGTTGTGTCGTTTGCTTGATAAAGGCCTTTTGGTCGAAACGTTGCTGTTTATCGTCACTGTTTCTGTATTTTATAAAACTATAGTACGTTGTACGTGTTTCGCTATTATAGGGCTAGGCAATGAGTGGCGTAAGAAATAAGGGTTTGTGTTCCGAAAGCCCAAAATACTTGTACACTGTCTATTTATTGATCATAATCATTGCTTCCGTGGCTTGCCTTTTTTATTTTGTCATTACACCACTGCTCCCGGGTTGCTGCCCAGTGTCATGGTCTTCTGTTTTTGTCTTGCACTGTTCTGGTGGCTTGGGTGATTGTTATTTTTGCTCTTTGACAGGATTCTGCTATACCATCTAACCATCTTTTTGTGGTCTTCCTCTTGCCTTCTTCCCTGGTGTTCTGTTGTAGAAGACTCTGTATAATGTGGAGTTTGGAAGCATTCTTATTTAGTGGTCACACCACTTCATTCTTTGTTTCTCAATGTATTTCAAGCAAGGTTCTGTGCCAACTTTCTTTCTTATGCTGATGTTGGTGACTGTCTTTTCTGGTGTTGTTGGTAACTTTTCGTAGGCAGCGCATTTCACATGTAGCTATTTTTGTGACTGCGCTTTGCTCATTGTCCATGTTTGTCTCTGGTAACACAAAGTAAGTATGAAAATGCTGTTGATCATCTGTTGCTTAGCTGTCAGTGAAATTTTTAGGTGCAGTAACAATGGGGCTAGCTTTGTAATGTGGCTTCTCCTGGGATTCTTAAATCTCCTTATACTCATCAAAAATTGAACAAGACATACACAATAATCACACATCTCAAAATAAATATTTCTTTAAAAATGGACATTCATACAGTCATCGCAAATCTCAAAAACAAAAGTTGAAATCCACAATCATACCATCTCTGGCAATAAAATCATGCACAGATGATAATGTCTTAATAGTAATATCTCATGACCAATGTATCCAGATAAACTGAAGCAAGTAATGCCAACACATGCAAGATTGATATAATAATAATTGCCTAAATATCTCTGTTTTGGACTTGTTCATTTGATGGGAATCCTGTGTTACAAGAAGGAAATGGCAGTGTCGATGATACACAAATCTTGTGTGATGCTATATCTTACGTACTATCTGGGTCTTACACAAGTCACTTGGATTGTTTGACCTGACGATATCTAAATGCTTCGCAATTAACCCATATATCCTTACTGGCTAAGTGGTTTCACTAGACATCATACAACCGTTTTTCGTTCTACAAATTAGTGTCAATTTTTACAACGATAAAAAAAAATATAAGAAACTAGCACTCCATTCATTCTAAGTCACGTCATCTTCAACAACTAGCGCTTGATTCATTCTAACAGTTGCATGGCAGGGTTGTTGCAGAGCAAAATAAAGCATACAAGACAACTACTTCCAGTACGAGGATGGAAGTTGAGGCTGTTACTGCTGAATATTGGCTTTCTGGGACTCCATTTACTGGGACTGTTGTTGTTTCTGACTCTCAGTTGATGTTTCGGAAGATCAAGAGTGGCAGGTTGTGGTATGCGTGGATGTTGTCTATAAAGGTTTTAACTCCCAGACTCGGGTGGATCTATTGTCCTGGTCATGCACGTATTCGTGACAATGAGAGAGTAGGCATGCTTTCATCGAATGCATCGATCGTTGGGAGTTTATGATAGATAAGGGGGATGTTCTTCGGTCTTTTGGCAACCTACTGTAGGATGAGGACACTACAATTGACTTTGGATCAATCCAGCGATTTAGGGAGTTTGGAATTACTCGGTGTACAAGTAGAGCTGGATGCTTGAGGGGCAGAGAGTGAAGTGTGTTTAACCAGCTAGCCATAGGAACCATCAGTATGCATACCCTTCAACATCTGTGAGGAGAGACTGAGTATCTATGGGTCTGTCCGAGTGTCAGTAACGTCAATTCATTAACCAATAAGGGTCACTTAATCATTAAAAAAGTTCATGAATTTTGTCATACAAATTTCTCATATAAACATAAAATAAACGGACACAATAAAGAATACTTCACGTAGTATTATAATAATATTATAATAATTATGTATTGTACAAACTATTAATAAAGTAGAATACATATATTAATTAAGATGGGTTCGTTACATTTATCATTACTGTCTTTGTGCTCTGAAACAATGACGGTGAAGTGCCCCACTGTCATAGCCTGATGTGACTTGCAACACCACTGTCATAGCCTGATGTGATTTGCAACACCACTGTCATAGCCTGATGTGATTTGCAACACCACTGTCATAGCCTGATATGATTTGCAACATCACTGTCATAGCCTGATGTGATTTGCAACACCACTGTCATAGCTAGATGTGATTTGCAACACCACTGTCATAGCCAGGTGTGATTTGCAACATATCTTTATGACCAAGCAATGAATGTTTTAACAATCACCTTTAAATGTAGTTCTTGATTGCTTTTGTTTTCTTTACCTCTACCTCTTCTTGATAATAGAGGATTTCTGTTTCGTGGATAGTGAAAAAGCACGGCAAAAGAACGCATCACTCTTGGACTTTGCTGCTATCTCCAATTTGGGCTTGGCTGTGATGATTGACAGTACCTTGTGAAGAATACTGGAATCTGTGTATTGTTGATAAAGGTTTACGTTAAGGGAGAGAACTGTGTAGAGTTCTGTATTAACCCAGATATCGAAACAAGAAAAACTTTGCTGAGGTGCTTCACGATGAAGGCATGGCTGTCAGCTTTCAAAGTCGTGAAGAAATGTGTTCAAGAAGTCAAACGAAGGTCTTGAATGTGCGCAACTTTGCCAACACATCAGCATGACATCGTAGACTTCTTGTGGGCAGTTCTCTGGCTTCTCCATGCGGTAACCATCACGTACGCTTTCAAATGCTTCTTTGCTGGCTTTATCTGGGGGGGGTGACAGAAGTCAATGAGAGAACATTACATTCTATTTGTCACAACACACATTACATTCTATTGTTACAACAAACATTACATTCAATTTGTCACAACATGCATGTATTAAACATATACCTGTTGTATGTGATCATGTCAGCATCCGTCTTAAGACAGACAAACTATACTAAGACGCTATGTATCTCATCAAATTGCTTGTCCTGAGCAGAACTTTGTCACCTCAACAGTCCTCAGAACTTCTCCCTTTCATAGGCCAGATGTCCCACCTCTGCAGCCGTCATGTTCAACCCATCAGTTACATCCTGAATCCATCTTCTCCGTGGTCTTCTTCTCTTTGCTGGTATGCCTCCTTCCATGATGGTCTTCTCCAGCCATTCATGTCTTTTATATGTCCAAAATACCTCAATTTTCTCTTTCTTATTTGTAAAATGTATCTATATATCTACATTTAGACATTTTTACTAGCTAAGACACTGTATCCACCTTGAGAGACAGGACTGTTGCTTGATCTTGTTTAACTTACACAGGGCACATATAGCAAAGTCAATAACACGCTTAGCTTTTTTTTTTCTTTTTTTTTTTCGTCCGCTTTCAACTCAGACGAAGTTTCATCTCTGAAACTGTTTTTTGCGTGAAAATCTGTTTTCCAATTTCTTACAATGGCAGCAGCGTGCACATTGTAAATTACTTACACTGGCAGCCGTGTGCTCAATGTACTCGTAATTAGTATTCCTCGCCATACAGGCAGATTTTCTCCGACTTCAGAGGTACTCACGTTATCGTCCTGAGTAAGACCAGGGGACTCGAACAAATGCCGGACAGTAGCTTGAACCCGAGCTATAGGGCGTCTCACAGCTAGCCGGCCGAGCTACTATCAACTACTCTAGGCAGTCCCCCACACGCTTAGCTAGTAACCACATGCTGTGCTAATTCTGAAGTCCGAGGCCAACTTCAGCCCAAAAAATATTGGATGTGCACACAGTACGTGGTTGGACTACAGGTTTCCTGATCCTTTCCTTGGAGATATAAATTACAAGTACCTCAGAAGTTGGTGTAAGGTTCGCCTGAATGGCAAAGAACACTGATGATAACCTTCATGCAAAAATCAGTTTTAAAAAAGTGTCACATTAGTTGCCCTGACTATGTCTGAATTCATAGCGAGCAAACGGGGAAAAAATGACACCTGAGATAATCCATTTATATACCTATATCCTACCGGAGTGGAGCCGTTTGGTCGAATGGATTAGATTGCGGCTCCCATGTGGCAAAGTGAGGCAAAGGAGTTATTTCTGTTGGGGGCATAAAGAAAAATCCTAGCTTGAACAGTTTCGTGGCGACTGCACTAGCCATGCGACCATTAAATCTCACAGGCACACGTCGTCGTCCCCCATTTAGACAAACCATTTATCTACCCATCATATCTTTGACTCACCTTCATAAGGCTCTTTTCCATGTGAGAATATCTCCATAAGGACTACACCAAACGACCAGACATCTGCCTTTGTACTGTACTTATTGTATAGCAGCACCTCAGGGGCCATCCACTTGATAGCCATCTTCAGACCTGGCAGGGGCAATATTAAAACACAAACCATTGTTTAAATATCACAGGTAATGAAAGAATAAAGGGAATGTAAATTTGATTATTCTTTAAGTCCTTCTCAGTGCTGCAACTGTAATGTTGTTTTTTACATAACTCGGTGAACAGCTAGTTTTCCCATTTGTTGGGAAACAACTGCAAGAGTTGCTAAACAGTATTCCCAAATTGACATGCATTCTGAGGAGATGCATGTTTTCCTGTGGTAACATATGGATGTGAATCATGGATAATTACACTAACATTAACAAAGTCAAATTGAATTATCTTTAAACAAAGTGATACACACAAATTCTTTGAACACTCTTAACAATGAAAAAATATATCGATATTCTACAAGACCTCAAAATTGAACATTGGCTCAGATCAGTACTTAAGAATCTAAACTAGAAGCACCTCTGAAGTCGGAGAAGGCACACCTATATGGTGGGCGGGGAGACCACTGATAAATAGAAAAGTAGGCCTTCACGCAAAAATCAGTCAAAAGCGTCATACTAAGTGCCCTGAATTCATAGCAGACAAAAGCAGAAGAGAACATTGGTTCATACACAACAGCATGTCTCGGAAACTGAAATATTTTGGTTACATTATGTCAAAGTGATTTTAGAGAGAGAGAAAGCAATAAAGGAGGACAATGTTCTTGGAAGACAAGGCAGGAGAAGAAGTTGACAACAGAGCATTAAAGAAACCTTTAGCATAATGATGGATGAGGTGGAAGAACTGACAGAGGTTGAGTCTTTTGAATGTCATGCGTAAAATTGTAATTCCAAAAGTATAGTCCAAGGAGAACATTTACAAATACCTGAACAAAGTGTTTGTTTTAGAGTAAGGGCTAAGACTTTTACCTTTTCTAAAGTTGAAATCTGGATCATCTACTGCTTTGGTCATGCCAAACCCTGCAACTTTGACCCGATTCAATTCTCCAACAAGAATGTTTCGTGTCCCTAGGTTCCTATGTACAAACCCTCTTTCTCCATGTATGCCATTGCATCTGCTATCTGTAAAACATGCATAGCAAGAGCGATTTTTTATTTATTGACATCTTGTTTCATCATTTTCAATGTAGGTTTCACTATTTTTTATTTATTTAGTTTTACCATTCAGCACTCATTTGAGCATTAGCCCTTTGACTTGAGACCATGGCAGTGAATTTACAGGTCTGTCTTGATTTGTGGTGTGTTAGTATAGATAGTGTTTTCAATTTCTGGGTGGGGGGTAGGTACTTGCGGTGTATGTCACCGAATGCAGGGCACCGGAAGAGATGGTGTGTTACAGTTTTTTGGGAATAGTCAATGACACAGTTGACATTGTGGAGCAATCCTTGGTTGGATGCGATGTACGTGAGCATTCAGTCAAACATGTGCCCTAAGGCAGAAAATAATGACTTGTTCTTGTCTTGTAAGGTAATTTGATCTGGCTAATGTGATTTTTCGACCACTCTTTGTGATTCATGTGTGATCGGAGCCTAAGAGCGATTGTACACTGTGCCAGTTATGTGCCTACAAGTAAGCCAGCACATCCTATTTTGATTTACTAGGGTAACTTCCTAGGCCCCTACCTCAGTCACCTCTTACGACATGCCTTGTAGGTTGCAGTGTTACTAGTCTTTGCTCCCCTGGCAAGCCCAGGCAACACAAGGACAAAAAGCTTTTAAACATTGCTTATGTGCTGCTTGTGTTTATCACACAAGGGAGATCAGATTTTAAAATTGACTATGAGTATAGATACAAGGGGACAATCGTATAAGAAGCTTTGAGGAAAGATATCTCAGAAGGATGAAACAAATTTGTTGGGATCAGATAATACTAAATACTCTGATCACCTAGCGTATAGGCATTAACAATATTGACGAGGAAATACAGAGGGATAGAAGGGTTGGGACACACATTAAGAGTGCAGAAGACCAGACACCCACATGTGGCTTTGAAATGGAATCCTTCTTCTTCAAACGCTCCATATCCACCACTTGTTAAACCACTCTTTGTGATGTGTATGTGATCTGAGCCTAAGAGTGATTGTACGTTGTGCCAATTATGCATCTACAGGTGGGCAGCACATCCTATTTCTGCGATGCTTTTTATTTACTAGGTAGCTTCCTAGACCGCTGATTCTGTTGTCTTGTAAGTCACAGTGTTACTAATCTTTACTCCCCTTATGAGTCCCAGCAACATAAGAGCGGAAATGGAATCCAGGAGGTAAGAGAAGTAGAGGCAACCTAGAGAGACACGGAGACAAAGTGTAAGAGAAAGAGAAGATGCGGGAAAGACCTGGAATGAACTAAGCTGATTTGCTCAAGACAGATCTGATTGGAGGGAAATTTGCTGATGCCTTGTACTTCAAGGGGAGTTAAGATAAGTGGACAAAGAAGATAGACACAAGGGAGATAACATGTAGAGATAAGAGTTGAACAATAAAGTCAAACAGACCTGAGCCCCAATATGGATCAGCTGTGCCAGTGTTAATGTGGTTCCTTTATCCCTGAGATACCTTGACAACTGTCCATGTGGCATAAACTCCATCAGAAGGTAGCACTGATCCATCTCACAGGACACACCTCTCAGCTCTAAGATATTGGCGTGCTGCAATGTCTTCATGATCTGTGCCTCATCTAAGAAGGACGCCATGCTGACACAATTCACATTCTGTATTTTGACTGCTACATCAACTGAGCCATGCCATTTTGCTAGAAAACAGAACAAATATACTTACATGATCATGTTTTTATTGTGTACAGAAATTCTTTTGAATATAACCGTTATAGATGATCTCCAAACATCTCCATTTTATCTCAATAACAAATGATCACAAACATCTTATTGCCTAGTTTATGCTACCAGTACCAATTATGGACAATTAATCAGGCACAGGAACATTTTATATATGTACATATTTCTCTTGTACAGTTATACGTTACATATGGCCTGTGAGTAATTTCTCCATACCGCTCTATCCTGGGCAACTCGCTCAATATCTTCTATGGAAGTGAGTCCGATATTTCTTGCCTATCTCAGCAAAGTTGGAATCAGGGCTTCCCTAAGGCATCCTCTCTTTCTTGAACCCTTTGCCTCCCACTTCAATGTCTGCTATGTTATTCTTTTCATCATTTCTTCTCAGAGTATGCCCAACATATCTCCATCTTCTCCTTCTTATAATGGTTGCTACTAGTGGTTGATCAGACATTACTCTGATTTCATCATTCCTCCTGAAAACAGCCATATATTAAATGTTTAGTCTCTGAAAATTCCCCAACAACACAAGAAGAGACAGTCACAAATACCAACATCAGAGAGAAGGTTGGAACAACAGTCTGCTTGAATCACATTAGAAAAACAGAATGAAATAGTCTGACCATCTAGTAAGAATGCAGCAAAATCACACTGTCTATAAAGTCTTCTACAGCAGAACAACTGGGCAAAGGCGAGGGGAAGACAAAGGAAAAGATGGATCGATGGAGTGTCACCCTAACAGCCTTCAAAATTTCTCACTCTCATAGGCCAGATGTCCCACCTCTGCAGCCGTCATGCTCAAATCATCAGTTACATCCTAAATCCATTTTCTCTGTGGTTTTCCTCTTCTCCTCTTTGCCGGAAGCTTCCTTCCACAATATCTTCTCCAATCCTTTGTGTCTCTTTATATGTCCAAAATACTTTACCTTTCTCATTATTATTTGTAGCATCGACCATGTTTTCTTTGATTCTGAGTAATTTCTGGATAGATCTATTTGTTCTCTTCTCTGTCCACGATATGCGGAGGACTCTTCTGTAACACTTATATTCAAATGCACATAAACGTTTTTCCACTGCCTTTTTAAATGTCCATGACTACTAACACCTATATATTGCCACTGAGAATATGCATGCTCTGAGTATTCTGATCTTTGTTTTCCTATCAGTTTGAGGTCAGTGAATATGCTTTCTAGATTAGTGGTCTTGGTTCGATTCCCAGTCGGACTCTGATGTTTCCCACCACTAGCAGTTCTCGGAGCAACCAAGCTTTGAATGAGTATCACAGAAACAATGACAATCAAATAAAACAACTTCATATTCAGGTGACCATACAATAGTACAATTGTCAAAGCAACATCAGCTTTTAAAAGTCTAAATAAAATATGGAACTGCAAGTTATATAGTATTAAAACTAAATAACAAATTTTCAATTCAAATGTTGTATCAATATTAACATATGTCAGCGAGAGTTGGAAAATGACTAAAGATATCGAAAGTAAGTTGAATGCATTTGAAAATAGATGTGTGCGGAAAAAAAATGAACATAAAATGGAACAAATTCAGGAAAAGTGATAGAGTCAGATAAATACCTGGTCAACCACTACTAACAACTGATAAGAAGAAGAAGATGAAGATATGTTGGGCATACCTCGAGAAGAAATGATCAAAGAATACTATAGTAGGCATTGAAGCGGGAAGTCAAGGGTTTCAAAAAGAGAGGACACTCTAGGGATATCCCGTCATGAACTTTGCTGAGAGAGGCAAGAAATATCAGACTCAATTTCATGTAAGAGATTGAGCGAGTTGTCCAGGATAGAAGGATATGGAGAAATTACTTGCATGCCCTATGTAACTTATAACGGCGCGAGAGGAATTTATAATAGAACAAATAGAGGTTATATCTGTGTTCATGTGACTAACCTTGCCAGACTTCAGCAAACTGACCACTGCCCAGTAGTTTAATAAGATGTAATGTGCTTCGCTGTGTTGTATACTCATCTTGTGTTCCTCTCTCCATGGCCCAGATTAGAGATCTTGGCTTGGCGCATGTTGTTACCAACTTGCAGCATAGTCCATCGGCTGACTCTACAAGAGTATTCAATTAATATATCCAACTAGCAGTAAATATTAGCTATATATACAGGTATTCATAAAGTAACTAGTATTCGAAATGTATCGGTTAGTTGTATGTAATGAGTATTGATCTTGATATGTTAAAGGTGATTATTACCTCAAAAACATCAATTTAAAAAATGTTAGATCAGATGTTTCATCTGTTATCGTATAACATAAGACGGTACCATCTACAACTGTTAAACCCATTCCTTGTGGAGAGGAGCTCGGGAGAGCTAATAGCTAGTGGAGTAAACCCTGATAGAAAATCCCCACTGCCTTGTGGGTCAGCATCATTATGAAGACGGCTAGAAGAGTAAACCTTGACCACAAATCTAGAGGGAGGGATCATAAGGAAGTTGATGGTTATGGATGAATTCCATCCTGTCATTCCCTGTAAACCCTGCTTGATTCCAAAAGTATGGACTTTGACTTTGGTTAAACAGTAGGGTAGAGAAGGGGTTTGTGCAAAATAGGTAAGGCACAATTTCCACATCAGCTGCCCAGGTTAGGCATAAATTGAGAGGTAATTGATCGTCTGTAAAGACGAAAAAGGACATATAATGAGAACATTCTATTCATTCATCTTAAAGTAGTAAAAAACCTGACCAGCAATGGTGGAATGCGGGAGGGCCATTCAGAGTCAGAGCTGTTTGATTCTGAACACGACTTTGCTAGCGCATTTCCGACATGTTTGGTCGGGTATTTCCGGTTTCGTTTGTCGAGCTACTGAGTTAGTGCTTGAGCAACTCTGTGAGCTATGAATGTTACATGGAATGCTTTTTGCTGTGTCAACCGTGCGTTTGTTGTGTGTTAGTGTGTATTCAGAAAATGGCGGACATCGGTTATGACGAACAAGCTCAATCTACCGTATGCAGTTATATTGCGAGTGCAGAAAGCTGAATTTTGTCATGATTGATGTTCCCTTCGACAAGAATTGCAATTCAAGTGATGAACAGTTTTGTGTTGCTACATTTACGTGCCATATGCATTTTATGCGGAGCTGGTTGCTTTTTGTGGTGGTACACGGCTGTTTCATTCTGGAATTAGTTCACACAGGAAACATTTCACAATTGTTAGCATTTCGTGTGATTTTCATTGGCACAGAAAGCGAGCAATTATGGGGTGACCCGTTGCAGTGAAGTTGGAACCGTACTTATGAACTATGAAAGTAATAAATTTTGAAACTAAATATACTTATTTCTGTAACTGATTTAAAGTTAGTTACAAATACTAAGCTACAGAAGAATAGTGGCTACATAAGTTTCAGTTGGGAATATCTTCACTGCACTCCGGACATGTTCCCAGGTGCTCCGGTCACCTTCGCAATATCTCCAACAGCATCGAGCTACAACACCGTACCAGTTTGATGTTGATTGATGAGCACACTCATATACATACCTACATACGTGTTGTGCTGTTCTTTTCTGGCCACTACAATCTTCAATTCAAACTCTTGCAATCTCGCAGTTGGTTTAAATGAAAATCCTCTTTGCAGTCACACTCTATGAGAGTGTTCAGAATGTCAACTCTATCCATTGGCTGAACACAACACTGATATGGTGGCAGAGCTAGCCAGCCTGTCTGCTCTCTCACTGCCATCGACATCAATGTTCACCGGAACAAAGATAAGTGTAATTCTGCAAATTGTTGGCGCTTGTAGTGATTCAGTCCATTGCCTGCGCACCAAACCAGCTTCCACCTTTTGGATCATACTTCTTCTTTGCGTTCGTTCTTTACAACCAATTTTAATCACTCTTTGTGATATGTTTGATCTTTGCCAATAACGTTGTATACGTTGCACATTGGTTTAGTAGGCCCCTAAACGCATAGACTTCTACACGTTTAGGACATGTACATCCGATTTCAACCAAACCTTCTTAGTCGCCAATTACGACATGCGTGGCAGGTAACAGTGGTTCTATTCTTTACACCCCAAATTTGGGCCCGGTAACCACTCGGGCAGGATCATACTCACTAAATCACTTTTTTTTTTTTTTTTTTGGCCGATCCAGAAGCACTTGAGCTGCAAGCTCTTTGGCTCGGTGTCATGGACATCATAACCCTTCGGCTCGGTGTCATGGACATCATAACCCTTCAGCTCGGTGCCACGAACACCGTAAATCTGGGGAACCTGTAGCTTTTCTGCCAGTCCGCGGAGTTGAACCCGCACTTACAGAGGACTAGTCACCCGTAGTCCAACGCGCTACGAACACGGGCACTGAATCACTTAGAATGCACATGTCACTGTAGTTTTGTGACTCAACCGGAGTAGTTCCTTAGTCACCGGCTCTGTAATGATGATGAATGAATGATTATTTAGTAGTCAGCTTACCTTGATAGTGCCCAACCAAATCTGCCAGTGACTGAAATGCTCTCTGTTTAGTGATGAAGTAACATTCCTTGCCCGTCTCTGGAACTCGTTTGGTTATAATTTTATAATGTTTGACCAGGTAACCTTTCAGCTCATCACAGTCTCGTACACTCAATGTGTATGTGTCTGTTGATGTGTTACAAGTGATTCATTATCTCAAAAAACATCAATAGAAAAAATATATATAGATATATCCAAAATAGTAGATACATTTTTATTACTAAAAAACCTAACAAAAATGTCCAGGTATTGATAACCACAGAGCATCACACTGAAAAGTATAACACATACAAAGCAAGAGGAAGACCATGCAAAAGATGGAGCGACAGCATCAAGAACAGTCTTAGGAAAATGAATAACAGTGTACAAATAACAGCTAGATCCCTCAACAAAAAAACCACTTCTATTATGAAGTAAATGAGGAAAGCGAAGAGAACAACAAAAGTAAAATTTCGGAGGACATACATTTTTTCTGCGGCAACACATGGATGTAAAAATCATGGACCATAACACAAACATTTGGTTAAAAATTGTATCTTTGAAACAAAGTGTTACAGAAAAATTCTTAGCGTGCACTGGACAGTTTCATCATCCCAGCACATGAAACCAATTCGTTCATAAGTGCTCTGATCTCATTCTCAGTGTGTGTCAGTGTGTGGCAACTAACGACACTGGTTCTTTGTTGGTTTACTATTTTTCTTTGGCTATCAGTATAGTGATCTTGACTAGCTACACCACATTTGACTTGGTATTCTTGTAGTCTGGTTAGTGTTATAGATTCACCACTATTGCTAGAATCAATTGGGAGCCTCTATACTCTATAGCAAAGTGGTTAAGATGTTTGCCTGGTGAGCTGAAGGCTGCAGGTTTAAATTCGGACCGAGTCACATGTGCAATTTTTATCTGGAGATCTCTAGGATTGTTGCTGGAGCTACAGAGTTCGTCTTTCTGCAATACTCTCGGCAGGTGGCTTGCCATTTCTGCAGTGAGGGACAGAGTCATATGGAGGGAACCCGGTGCAATGAATTCAATCCTGCACCATTAGGTCTTTTTTTAAGACTTGAAACAATTACACATCCTCTCTCCCTTAGGAAGTTCAAAATATCAGCATTGGACAAAGTATAGAGTACACACAATCTAGACATCATACATGACCTGAACATTAAGGAAAATTAGGTTAATAAACAACACCATGTCTGGGGGACTGAAATAGTTTGGTTGCATTAAACGTTACAGTTGTTTGAAGAGAACAGTAATGGTGGGCATGATTTCTGAAAGACAAGGTCTAACTTTAGGATGGTGTCTTGTGGGCAATGGCTGCCTCTTCTAAGACTTCATGTGTATTTATATTTTCTTTAAGGGGACTCTGGTCTTGAAACTTTTTTCGTTGCTTTGGTATTAATGTAGAATGTGTATAACAATTTTGAAAGATTATGACTTAGAATAGTAGAAAAAAATAAAAAGTCACGCGTTCATGGAAACAATACAAATGGCCAAGCACAAATTTTCAAATTCCTAAGGCTCTGAAGTTAATGAATATAAATGAATTCTGTTTCACTCTAAGGTGAGCAATTGTAATATCTACAAAATTACACATTCTTTTAGGATATATTAAATATTACATTTTTATGAATTTTTGTGTAAACACACCCTCCAAAAACAGCTTTTTTGACAAAATTTTGAGGGAATTTTTACCCAAAAATTTATAAAAATTAAATATTTAATATATCCTAAAAAATGTGTAATATTTAGATATTACATTTCGCACCTTAGAGTGAAAACAGAATTCATTTACATTCATTAGATTCAGAGCCTTAGGGATTTGAAAATTTGCTTGCATCATTTTGTATTGTTTCCATGGCAACACTTGACATTTTTAAAAAATATTTTTTCTACTATTCTAAGTCATACTCTTTCAAAATGCTTATACAAATTTTATATTAATATGAAAACAACGAAAATAGATTCTTGATTTTCAAGACCCGAATCCCCCCTTAATAAGTGGTTCTTTCTGCTTCTCCCACCAAGGTTCTGTGGTGGAACTGTTCCTTTCTGGATCCTGCTTTCATCAACCTATCAGCTACATCATTTTCCAAACAACCACACTGTGTTGAAATCAATTGTTGTTGTTGGTAAGAGCTAGTTCTGCAACATGAAGGAGAGCAGAGGTGGAGACAAGTGGATTTGTTCTCCTATTGAGAAAGAAAGTGAGAGCTTTCAGGCCGTCAGAGTGAGGTATAGAGGTGTACAATGAGCAAATATCGTGTAAGAAGTGAATTTCTTCATTGTTTTTCAAGTGTTTTTCACCGTTATTTCTGAGGTCAATCTTTTGCGTCAATCTAACGCCACACTGTCTGTTGGTAACCTGCTTATGTGGCTGAAACATTTAATTTGTTGTTTCTTGATGAAGATTAGTACTAATGTACCCATGTTTTTCTTGATGTCTTCATTTCTAAGCTAGTCTCTTCTTGTTACTCCTAGCATTCTGTGTAGACACTTCATCTCTGTCATATCTCTTATTATATTGTATTGTATTAGATATATATATATATCTTGAGCCTTTTTAACCCTGGTTTGGACATAGACCCTCAACCAACTAATGCCAAATCTTCCTATCTTTAACTATCGCTTGCAGCTCTCTCCAGCTCTTCCATATATCGTTAGTCTCTGCCTCCAAATTTCTAGGCTTCCCTCTCTTTAAATTTCCCTGTGGGTTCCAAGAAAAGGGCCCATCTTCAAGGTGTACACTTTCCAGAGCCAGCATCTTTTGTTCACCGACTAGTAGACTTGGAACTGTCTCGTTCTCTCCACAGGTTGTGAACCTATCATACCATCTCAGTCCCCATATTCTGCGCAGACACCCGTATTTATATATCAGTTATCAGTTATATGAGGACTATCATCATAGCACTCGGACATATCCATAGGTGCTCCGATCTCCGCCTCAACAAATCCAGCAGCGTCCAGCGGCACAACACGCCAGTTCGATGTTGATTAATCAATCTCTTTGCATATTTAGTATGTCGTTCTTTTCAGACTGCACCAATATTGACACCCATCTCTCGCAATCTGGTCAGCGAGTGGGATTCACAGACCTGAAACTCCTCTGTTTGGAAAGACTCAATGCGTGAAGAATGTCATTTCGATCCATGGCAGCTCCTTCTGATATCGTAGCTGAGCCAGCCAATCTATCAGCTCGTTCATTACCCCTAACTCCTGCGTGCCCAGGGAAAAAAATGAAGGCGAATGAAGGATATATATATATTACTTACTTACTTAATCCTGTCATGCCTAGTGACACATGGGGCTTCAGAAAGGACTTTCCATGCTCTCCTGTCCGTGCAACCTTCAGCGCAGAGCCCCACGTCAGAGATGCGGTGTCCAGTTCCTCTTCCATCATGCGCCTCCATGTTGGCCGTGGTCTGCCTTTCTTTCTCTTTCCTTCTGGTGTCCAAGGTGAGGGCTACCCTTGCAGGCATTTCTTGTCTCATTCTCATAACATGTCCGAGCCATTTCCATCTTCTCTTTTGAGTATGTCATTCATTGCCTCTTGTCTTGTATCTTGGAGTAATTGGTTATTGGATATTTTTACTGGCCAAAAGATTCCCAAGATTCTGCGAAGACAAGAGTGGTGGAAAACTGACAGCCTGTTAGTATCTCCTTTGGTCATCCTCCAACACTCCGATCCGTAGAGCAAAACTGGCAAAACAATGCTTTTATAGAGTTTAAGCTTTGTGGTCCTATTGTAGATTTTGGACTTCCATACTGGTTTCATTCTGGCAAAAGCGGTTCTGGCCTTACTTAGACGTGATTTTATATCTTCCTCTGTGCCACCATTTAGTGTCAGTACGCTACCAAGATATGTGAACTGCTCAACCCTTTCCAGTGTTTCATTTTCTAACATTACTGGTTGTTGGATTTCACTGTTTGTCATAATTTTTGTTTTTCCTGTGTTTGTTTTGAGGCCTACTGTCTTTGCCGTGCTGTGAAGTATTGTACTTTTCTCTTGTATATGTTCATATTTGTGTGACACCAGGGCTATATCATCTGCAAAGTCCAGATCCTCAAGCATATCGAAAGGGGTCCATCTTATTCCTCTTGGTGCTTGTTGTTTTATGGCATTTTTAGCACCCAGTCAATTGTAATACTAAACAAAAGAGAGGACATTACGCATCCCTGTCTTACACCAGATTTTACTGGGAATGTTTTGTTGGAATTCTTTAGGTTGCAGGAGAAATCTTTATAGAAGAGGGCTATGATGTTGACAAGCTTCTGCGGTACGCCGTATTATCTTAGTATCTTCCATAGGCTGTCTCTGTGGACGCTGTCGAACACCTTTTCAAAATCTATGAAGTTGATGTATATAGTCCTTTGCCACTTGCTACATTGTTCTAAAATGTTACGCAGGGTAAATATATGTTCATTCGTTCCTCTTCCTTTCCTAAATCCTGCTTGCTCCATTTGTAGACACTTATCTATTGCTTCTTGTATTCGCATTACGATATATATATATGTACATATATATATATGTACATTTAGTAAGTTGACTTTGGGATAACTGTTACAGCGTAGGATGGAGCACACATGGGAATGCCCAATGTGCCATGACATCGATCATATAACATAACATATATATATTCACCTGTGTGGTGCCGGAGCCTATATGGGAAGCAAAGAATAGTACCACTGCAACCTACAAGACCAGTAAGAGGCGACTGATGTAGGACCTAGGGAATCTACCCTAGTAAATAAAAAGTGTCGCAGAAATCGGATGTGCCGGCCTACTTGTATGTGCATAACTGGCCCAACGTACAATCGCTCTTAGGCTCAGATCACGTAACAATCACACAGAGTGGTTCACAAGTGGTCGATATGGAGCATTCAAAGAAGAAGATATATATATATTTTAAAGCTTGTAAGTTTAACAAAGAAATAACATGAACACATGCACATACTAAATGATTTGAGCATACCAGGTGACATCTCCCCCAGACGAATTAAAAATGTTCCTTTAGGATGATCTGGTGCAAGAAGCCATTCTTCTGATGCATTTCGACTCACTTTGCCGAAATACCAACTGAAAATAAGTCAAGAATACAAGTGTTAACATTGATCTATCTACAAGTTCTGGACTAGTTCATTAACAGCTTGTCTGGGTTAGAGAGTATAATATTTCGATTTATCTATTGAACAAAGACGCAGGTGCTGAATAGGACACACTTTGTGAAAACCGGAGGGGAATATAACAAGAAGGGTCTTTTTCTGGAACCCGCAGGGTCAGCGAGAGATGGGGAAGTAGAAAAAAAAATGGAGATGGGATTTGAAGGTAGAGAACAATATAAAGAAGAGCTGGAGGGAGCTGCAGGAGATAGCTAGAGATAGGAAGACTTGGTATGAGTTGGTTGAGGACCTATGCCCAAATTCGGGTTAAAAAGACAGAAAGTGAGCGATCTATCTTTTCTCTATCCTTGTTTTGCCTTTCAGCATCAGGTTGAAAAAAGAATGAGCCTCTATGCGCTTTATACAAGATGGAATTTAGTCTAGGAAATTACATCGTTCTATCGTTCACGTGGCCGTCCTTTTGTTTAATAATAGTCATAACTTTCCACAAGTTCATAATTTCATTTCCGCATTGTCATTGGTAGTATAAATGTTTACTAAACAAATAAAAAAGTTTTTAGAAAATATATAAATTTCTTTATTTTGGTTATATACTGATGACTTACTCATATTTCCTATGTCTTTGTTCTCGAGGTGATGGGGGGTACAAGCTTCGTGGTGGTGATGTCTGCTCTCGTTTGTTTCCAAGAGGTGGGTCCCAGGTCTCTTCTTGTATTGTATCAGCTAGGCTGGTGAGTAAAAAGTTGTCAGGGAAGCCTGCCACTCCATCATGTGGCACAAATGTGCTCTTACGACACATGGGGCAAGGGAAGTAGCCTGGTTGATTTCCAGGGATGCGACGAACATAGTCCTGAAACACGAAAAGAATATTGTAACATATTGTAATGATCCACACCAAAAGAGAAACTAGTCAATACAATTTTTTGGCCAACATTACACTCAAGTAGTAACATGTCCCTTGCGGAATGTCAGTTTCATAACAGCTCACCTGAAAAACTCTCTGTCTCTTGCAAGCTCTCCTGCCTCCTCCAGCGTCATGTTCAATGTTTCTTTGATTGTACGTTGCACCAGTTGTGCGCCTACAAGTAGGTCATAATCTGATTCTTGTGACTCTCTTTATTTACTAGGGTAGCTTCCCTAGTCCCCTACCACAGTCGTCTCTTACAACATGCCTTGCAGGTCGTAGTGTTACTATTCTTTGCTGCCCTTAAAGTTCCGGGAACACACAGGCGAGTTAACATTCAGATACCTTTTCTCTTTTGTCATTAAGTTAAAAAGTTAATTGCATATCCTTTACAGGACTTTGCCAATCAACCCCAACTTTTTAATGCTGTTTGTGATTTTCTAGGCATTATTACGTTCAGTAGTTTGCCATTGCTTTCTGAACGGGTGGTGCCATCATCCTTTTGTCTAAATCCATGCGAAACAATTTGCAACCAAACTGTCCGCAGCGTGATTCGAACTCAGAACGTCGGGGTTAATAGACCGAGTCACTATCCCCTAGGTCACCCTATTGTCAATACTTATGTTTATTTCCTACCTTGAGGCACAGCTCACAAAAGGAATGTAAGCATGGCAGAGCCTTCGGACGTCTGAGTGGATCAAGACATATTTTACACGAAAGAAATTCTTCCTGGAGTTTTTCCTTCAAATTTTCATTGGAATGGGGCTTTGCCATTGTTAGCCATTCTGGGAAAGACAAGAAACACACGAGTAATCAATATCTTACACAATAATAAAAAACAAATTTTAATAAAAACTATCGTTACTGCCTGTACTACACTGCCTTTTTAAAGCAGTGTAGGACGTGTCTGTGAAATTTAATAGTCGCATGGCTAGTGCAGTCACCGTGAAACTGTTCAGGTTATGATTTCTTCTTTATGCCCCAGACAGAAAAAACAACTTCTTGGCCTTACCAGGGACTAAACCCAGGTCTCCTGCATGGAAGCCAGCGCTCTAATCCATAGGCTAGACACTCCCATCTTGCACAATATAACAGAGAAATACTTATTTATTTATTTTTTGCAATGGTGCCGTTCCCCCATGAAAATCAGCCAGTCATGTTGTCTCTTGACTGATTTTGCGTGAAGACTTGCTTTCCTTATCACTTAGTGTCCCTTGTCATTCAGTTGTGACTTTCTTTGACTTCAGGGGTACTTGTAATTTACATCCACAAGTAAAGGGTCAGGGTTTCCTGTAGTCCAACCGCAGCATACCGTGAACACAAAGAGAATTTTAGACCAAGCTGACCTCCAACCCTGGAATTTCCCCGGTATGTGATCCCTAGCGCAGAGTGTTATCAATAATATATCTTCTTCTTCTTTGAACGTTCCATATCGATCACTTCTTAAACCACTCTTTGTGATTTGTATGTGATCTGAGCCTCAGAGCGATTGTATGTTGTGCCAGTTATGCACCTACAAGTAGGCCAGTACATCTGATTTCTGCGATGCTTTTTATTTAGTTGTGTAGTTTCCCTAGGTCCCACATCAGTCACCACGACATGTCTTGTAGGTCGAAGTGATCTGAATTTGGGCCTCCCTTGTGGGCCTCCACACATTGAGAAGACCGACTGGAAGCATAGCAAGACAGGCACTCATTTGGAACCCACAGGGAAAGAGAAGTAGAGGAAGGCATAGACATATCTGGAGAAGAGAGCTGGAAACTGATATTAAAAGGATTTGTAAAACATGGAAAGAACTGGAAGGGATGGCAGGAGAGAGGAAGAGCTGGTAGAAGTTTGTTGAAGACCTGTGCTCCACTTGGAGTTGAAAGGTGAATCCATCCACCCCTGCGAGTCCCTGCATCACACAGGCAAACAATATTTATATCTCTCTCTGTCTAGCCTGTGACGCTCCTGGCTCTTCTGGGACCCCCTTTTTTTTCCTCTGTCGAATTAAATGTAATTTTCAAAGAGCAAATGGAGGGATGAGGGGGGGAAGGGAAGGAGATTGTATCTTACTCTGAGCTGTATAACAACGTCTACTAAACAGAAAAACATTGTCAGTGAGAAATGTAAATATTTTTGTTTATTGTCAAGAAATTTGAGAAATGAACAGATAATTTTTATCTCGCAGATTTATACTGGGAAAAACAAGCAAGAATAAAAACTTAGAACTCACAATCCAACCAAATTTTCCTAGCTTTTCACGCCTCCCCTGACACCACCCCACGTCTCTCTGGGAAGCCGTGCGTGTTTCTTTCCCCCATATGTTGAGAACCACTAATCTAGGATGCATATATCTTGAACATGCGACTACCAGTCTCGAGCTAGCCCGGAACGACTTCCCAAGATAACGAAATTGAGCTTATATGGTAAATATGACTGTTGACTCTCACAACTAATTAATTGATAGGACCAGCATCATTGCACTTTGGTGAGTAACCATGTGTGCTCCGATCTCTTTCTTACACATGAAGATCTTAGCGGCAATGCTACAGTCAAGGTAGGGTTCACTGCACTCATTCCTCTTCACAAAATTGCCTGTTGGTCATGCTCAGCTCTACTATTGATTTAATGATTGATTGATTGAATGATTCGTTGATTGAATGGATCATCATCATTACACTTCGGCGAATATTCATGTATAGAGCTGACATTCTGAATGCCCTCGTAGAGTGTGTCCGCAAAGAGTATTTTTATTTAAACCAATTGACGTCGAACTGCTAGCTTGCAAGAGCTTGAATTGAAGATTGGAGTAACCAGAAAAGAACAGCACAACAGATATATGACAAGGCTCATCAATCAACATCGAACTGGTACGGTTAGTAGCTGGACGCTGTTGAAGATATTGCGAAGAAGATCGGAGCACCTATGGACATATCCAGAGTGCAATGAAGATATTCCAAACTCAAACCGAATAACCTTGTGTGCTCCGCTTTCTATCTTATGCAGTAAAATCTCAGTGGCGTAGCACCAAGTGTGTAGCACCGGCGAGGGTCCTGATATATATTTGAATTAGTGTGTATATTTTTGTCTTAAACTAATATTATTGATTTCTGCCTGAACAACGACTTGCCTGCCAACTCTTATTGATTTTCAATTGCCAAGGGTTCTTTTGCGTGCTGAACTAGAAACTATGACCTAGGTTTGTATTGTGTTTCCGATAGAACTAAAAACTCGATCTGACATTGAGAATTGGGAAAACCGAAAATTAGTCTGATAGCTAGCTCCACAAGGGACGCGAATCGACCACTTTTACAGCGTGATGTGTGTGTTGTACCTCAATGCCACATCAAGGATGAATAAAACAAAGAACGTTATTTGAAACACGTTCGGGGAAAAAAGCAAGATTAAGCTGTTGTTCTTCTTCAGCAATCTCTAGTCATGCGCTTAGTTTACTGTGTACAACGAACTGGTCAGTCAGCTTCAGATCTGTCAGGTTTCCCCAAAGTTTAATTTTTAGGTCGACTAGGTGTGGCCACAGGTTATTTCTCAGATCACAGAAGAGAGGGAAGTCTTTAAGACCAGCTTTTCTCAAACTGGTGTCCGCGGACCCCAGGGGGTTCCTCAAACGCTTACGGAAATATTATGATCTTTGACATATCAAACAGAAAAGTAATTTTTTTTGTACATATATATTTTTATTTTTTTTCCGATCCAGAAGCACTTGAGCTGAAAGCTCTTCGACTCGGTACCATGGACATCGTAACCCTTCGGCTCGGTGCCACGAACACCGTAAATCTGGGGAACCTGTAGCTTTTCTGCCAGTCCGCGGAGTTGAACCTGCACTTACAGATGACTAGTCACCCGTAGTCCAACGCGCTACGGGCACGCGGGCTTTACATAAATATAAAAACAGTGGTAAACTAGTTCCGCTGCGAAATCAAAGGACCCGGACCAGACCGGGGTCTAAATGTCTGAAAGGACAAAATGAAAGATCATTTGAAGTTTTCAGCAGTCTGAGAACATTGTTTACTATTGTAACACAGAGATAATTAATTCCTGTCCATTTTCATATCTAGAAACTTGTGGGGGTCGAGGCAGCAAAAGGAATTTAAAAGGAATCCGAGGTAATGCAAAGTTTGGGAAAGTTTGGTTTGTAGACTATTCAGCAAATATACAGTCTGCATGTTGTGTTGCTACTGAGTCATGGCATGGGACGAAAGAATACTACACCCAAAGCTGTAGACAGAGATTCACCAACAGAAGTTTCCGCCGCATACACATACACCGTATCAGACTTACAGAGGTAATTACAAATACAGAGTTGTGGAGAACAGGACATAAGTCAATACAAGGAAAGGTTATAGTGAGAAAGTGGTGATGGATTGAGCACACATTGGAAACAAAAACATAACCAGATTGATTGGAAACAGACAGGGGAAGAGAGGAAAGGAAACCAAAAATAACCTGGTAAATAATTGTGGATGGAATATCGGGTCACGACGATCAGAGTGGGCAGAATTGAAGAATATCGGGTCACGACGATCAGAGTGGGCAGAATTGAAAAATATCCAAAATAGAGCTGTAACCATATGTTTCACTTTTTAAAACAGCACCATCAGTAGTAGCAGTAATAGGAGGAGCAGCAGTAATAGGAGGAGCAGCAGTAATAGGAGGAGCAGCAGTAATAGGAGGAGGAGCAGTAATAGGAGGAGCAGCAGTAATAGGAGGAGCAGCAGTAATAGGAGGAGCAGCAGTAATAGGAGGAGGAGTAGTAGTAGGAGGAGCAGTAGTAGTAGTAATAGGAGTAGTAGTAGTAATAGTAGTAGTAGTGGTAGTTATAGCAGCAGTAATAATGGCAATAGTAGTAGTAGTAGTAGTAGCAATAATAGTAGCAGTAATGAGAATATAACCAAGCAAACAAAAATGTTTAGTTACATTCGAAGAAAAACGTGCGCAAAGAAAGCTTTCCGGAAAGAAACCACTGACATATGAGAAATTAATTCCGGTAATATACGTTACGCTGTGCACTTTGCGGTGAATACTCTGTTACAGTTACTTGAGAACTAAATCTAACGAGAATAGACAAGCACTCCTGTGTATTTCAATGAGATTGTTCAGAGTCTTCTAAAAGGGTCAAGGAGCCGTGGCAGGGGCGGTGTGACTATAACACAGAATCCTCGCACGTGGCCAAGTTGCCAGAGGTGTGAATGTATCAACGCATGCTGAGTCCATAAATGAAATGTCCTGAATAACTTTAGGGTACGCCTATCTTTCGTGTGAAATCCTATCTTGTGATTTTTAACCCATATCATTCTTCTATTGCAGTCATGCGTTTCGTAGATCAAGTGTGCCCGTGTTTCTATTACTTGAACAAGACTGACAATCAACATTAACACTTGAGGTGTGAATATGTTAGCGGTAGAGTGTGAAACCATGTTCACGTAGGTGTCTATGGGACACTGCTATCTCGACGAATCATCATCAAATAGCTTGTCCTGAGCAGAACTTTGTCACTGTAACAGTCCATCGGTGCCCGACTGCCCAGCGTGTTCGTAGCGCGTTGGACGACGGGTGACAAGCTCCCTGTGAGAGCGGGTTCAATTCCATGGGCTGGCAGAAAAGTCACAGGTTCTCCAGATTTACGGTTTCCGTGGCACCGAACCGAAGTGCTCAAGTGCTTCTGGATTTTGGAAGCGGGGGGGAGGAGGAGGAGGAGAGAGGAATTTTTAAAAAAGTCCATCGGAACTTCTCTCTCTCATAGGTCAGATGTCCCGCCTCTGCAGCCGTCGCGCACAAATGATCAGTTACATCCTTAATCCATCTTCTTCGTGGTCTTCCTCTTCTCCAGGATGTCTCCTTCTATAATGATCTTCTCCAACCCTTCGTGCCCCTTTATATGTCCAAAATACCCCAATGTTCTCATTCTTATTTGTGGCATCAACCAGTTTTTTTTTTTTTATTCCACGTTCATTCTTGATAGATCTATTTGTTCTCTTCTCTGCACATGTGCTATATGGAGGACACTTCTGTAACACATAAAGGCCTTTGGGTCGAAACGTTGCTGTATATCGTCACTGTTTCTGTATTTTGTAAAACTATAGTACTTTGTTTTTACGAGTTTTCGCTATAACACTTATATTCAGAAGCACATATATATTTTTCCACTGCATTATATATGTCCATGCTTCGCGCCCATAAGTTGCCACTGGCAGTATGTTTAGTATTCCGATCTTTGTTTACTTATCCGAGAATAAACAAACAAGAACACTAGAAATGATGTGTACGTGTGTGTTGCTGCATAAAGACTGACAGAAAAACATGTATACAAAGTCATATATTAATATGAACAAGGATGGAAATATAAGGCATATTTTTTTGTTAAAACCCATTTGATTGATTGATAGGACCATATCATCATTGCACTTTGGTGAGTAACCATGTGTGCTCCGATCTCTTTCTTACACAGGAAGATTTCAGCTGCAGTACACGAATTCTGTAGCACCGGCGAGGGTCCCCGATGTAATTTTGAAGATGGTGAAGATATTTTTAAGGAATTTTATTTTTAATCTTTTCTAATGAATTTTGCACGGGCATCGGCTTTCCAGCCTGCTCTTATCGATTTTGAACTGCCAATGGTTCTTTTACGTGCTCAAATTGAACACGGGACGTAGGTTTTATCGTCCGTCTCCGATAGGACTAGGAACTTGATCTCACCTACACTGAGATCAGGAATCTCTGAAAAAATATCCAGATGGCTCCACGAGGAAGCGAACCTGGTACCTTTAGCACGACAGACGAGCACCTAGCCTCTAGGCTACCGATACCGCTAGAAACAAACACACAAAAAACCATGAAAATGAAATATACTTCTGTGGTTTCTTTCTCATAATACAATTTGAGAATACAGTCTTACGGATGCATAACGCAGGGGTGTATGCAGACAGGTGTCTAAGCCTCAGGTAATGTAGACAGGTAACATAATACTAGTATCACCTGCTCTTCTGGAACAGACAACAGGTAATAACCATATGAGTCAGTTAGGATATCACAACACAAACAAAGTATAGTTTCACTTCAAGATACATTGACAACGTCAGACTTATGTCAAGGGACAGGGCCGTGCGATTTATTTTAGTATGAAATAAAATGCACAAAATGTACGAATACTACTAGATCGTATACATCAATATCGGAATAACATTGACCAATATAGAAAAGCGTTGGGTAAAGATTTTAATTATTGAATTGTTCAAATTGTATTTTGATTTCGCTGCTTATGTCACCCCCTTACGATACCGCCTGATGCGGCCGCTTCTCTGTATCATAGCACTGCACGGTTCTGTCAAGGGACACCATTAGCAATAACTGTAACACATCGATAGAAGAGTTATCTACAAAAATTAAAGGTCTTCTTTCTTTTGTCCTGCTCTGCTTGTTATGTTATGCGATCGACGTCATGGTACATTGGGCATTCCCATTCGTGCTCTGTCCTCCGTTGCAGCAGTCATCCCAAAGTCCATTTGCTCACAGTACCCATGAGAAGTTGATTACTATATCTTCTCTCTCTACCATGAAGACGACACTGTCTGGCATTTCCAAATTCAAATGCCTAATTCTCGAACTCGTTCAACTGTGTGAGACCCGGACATGTCACACAATTGAGAGCGTACCGCATTGATGATACCGACTCTATCCATACTTCTGTCCACTTGTGTCGGGGCATTGTTTGCAAGAGAGTCAGCACACTCGTTACCCCACACTCCAGCATGTCCAGGCGTGTACAGCCAAGTCACTTTCTTGAGATGTGATCTCCGAATGTCCATCCATTCCCCACGCATACTTCAGATTCAATCATTTGAAGCTGATTTTTACCGCTGGGCGTTGCAGGTTTAACAGATGAACGGTTCCGAGATAATGCCCGCTCGTTCGCTCGATAAGCTGTGATATTTGGAGTTTTAAGATGTTTGTAACTCCATAAATCCATCTTTTCCTTGGTCTGCCCTTCCTCTTGATGATTCCGTTTGCAGGTTGTACGCTCTTGCAGCTGGTGTAGGGCGTGTTCATTCTCACTAAGTGAACAAACCATTTGAATCTCAATGAATCGAACAAAATGTGTTGTTCCGACTGTTTTAACTTCTTCCGTTTCTTATATGGTCTCTTCTTATTAGTATAGAAGTCAATCAAAGTGTCATGCCTATCGGCGTAGACGATTATGACTTTCCACAACTGTCTCTCCTTCGTACAGGTAATCAGTTCTGACGTCGACCTTTTGTCGAACCACGATGTCAGACTATCCACGATCTCTCCTTCCTTGAATTTTACCTGTTGTCACCAAATGTTCTAAACCTCGTCTTCACATTATATGCTCGAAGAACCTCGATTGTCTGATTCTTATTCTTTTGATAAGGTTTCTTTGTACGCAGGCCTGATTTAAAACATCATTTGTTGTCTTCACTATCCATGGAATTTTCAGCATTCTTCTGTAAAATAACATCTCTGTGGCTTCCAATGATCTTATTGATTGATGTTTCATTGTCCATGATTCGCTGCCATACATATGTATTGGTTCAATATAGAACTGGAGTACTCGTTTTCGCAGTGTCATTGGTAATGAATTCACAAATGGGCTAATTAACTAACATTATAATAACCAACAAAAAACAAATACTGTATATGTCAAGCGTTAGGGAAACTGGTAATGAACACAAGTGATGTTACAACAGTTTTTACAGAATGTGATAGTTTTACAGAATGTGATAGATTTACAAACTACCACAACACTTCATTTATGCAACCATCATCACCAGTAATCAATAATACTGAGAAAAAATGAAAAATCGTGGCATATCCTAAAGGACGTAGCCATCAACCACAGTAAACGAGTCGTTGATTTTCTAGGCACCACTTATAAGTTCAGTAGTTTGCCATTGCTTTCTGAACTGTGAAGTCTAATTTTACCTTTTGTAAAAATCCCACGGAAACGAATTTACTTCCAAACTTGCCCACCGTGGAGTTTGAACCAGGTACGCTTGGGTTCGTGATCGAGCTCACTACCGCTTGAGCTAGAGACGCTCACAATAATACTACCACAACCATTAATAAATGTCACCGCCGCAACAATATCCCCACAACTTCAAAGAAAGCACCTCCTCCCTCACGACTACACTACACACTACGGAAGTGATATTCAATTAACGGGCCGAGACCACATCCTATGAAACAAAACATATCAATACATCATTGATTTTGTGTGTGTTTATAAAGAATGACGAGGACGACGACACTGCGAATAAGCTGGACGATCAATACTTTCTCTGGTTGTGTTATTGGTAGACTGGATTCACTGTTTGGGAGAGGTCATGAATGGTCACGTTTTGCACATTGGCGTCCGTTCAAACGAAAAGTGTCACTCCCTGGGAAATAAGGGGGTCCATGTGGCGTACAGGTTATGTGCTAGTCTGTAGCGCCAAAGGTACCAGGTTCGCTCCCTCGTGGAGCCATCTGGATATTTATCCATAGATCGCTGATCTCGGTGGCCCAAATTTGGGGTGTAAAGAATAGAACCACTGTTACCTGCCACACATGTCGTAAGAGGCGACTAAGGAGGTTTAGATGAAATCGGATGCACGTGTCCTAAACGTGTAGAAGTCTATGCATTTAGGGTCTACCAAACCAATGTGCAACGTATACACGTTCTTGGCAAAGATCAAGCATATCACAAAGAGTGATTAACATTGGTGGTAAAGAACGAACGCAAAGAAGAAGAAGAAGAAAATCGTTCAGCTTTTTTCAACGTTCACTGCTACACATTTGCTCACTTCTTAATCTGTCTTCTCTTATCACTGCCGTTCTGTCCATCTCAGAACGTGAAACGTACACTTGAATGATCTCTCTCTCTCTCTCTCTCTCTCTCTCTCTCTCCCACTAAAAGTGTATGTCTTAGTACTACCGACCGCTCTTAAATGAAAAAAATAAGTCAAACACTTCACTTTAGTCATTCGAGCAGTTAGTTGCTGTCCCCGGGGCCTGGAATCATGGATCAGTACTGGTTTAAGTCAAGTGGTTATGTCGCGGATTGTGCAATTGAAGGAGAACGGAATGGCTAAGAGATGTTGACATGACAAAGTCTAGAAAGATGGAGTATACGTGGCACGGTGTGTCATGGAAGAGAATTGGTAAGCAAATATATTAGCTCATCATCATCATCAAGTAGCTTGTCCCTTCTGGAACTTGGTTAATCTAGGTGAATTATTTCTATATTTGAATATCTGAGCATTGTGAAAACTGATCATAGAAGATTGGATTCATGGAGGCGAATAACTTCTTTGTTTATATATCTGAGCATGGGAAAGTGATTTCAGAAGAAGTAGTGTAATTTATTCACATTTTAGGTTCGGAATACGAAGACTTAAGACGCGGTGAATGAAATGAAAAAAGTTAAAAAGTCGGAATCACCGAACCAGAATTGACCAATCATCAACCAGAACAGACCAATCACCAACCAGAACAGACCAATCACCAACCAGAACTGACAAATCACCAAACCAGAACTGACCAGTCATCAACCAGAACTGACAAATCACCAAACCAGAACAGACCAATTATCAACCAGAACTGACAAATCACCAAACCAGAACTGACCAGTCATCAACCAGAACAGACCAATCACTGAACCAGAACTGACCAATCATCAACCAGAACAAACCAATCACCGAACCAGAATTGACCATTCTCTTAACCAGAACGTACCAATCATCGAACCAGAACTGACCAAGACACTACACCAGAGGCCTCTAAGTTGTGACTCTGGTAACAGTGTGCATGCCGCATTCTTTCAAAGCTAATACGTGTTGAAGACGGAAGGTAAACCAGGTCTTGAAAAGATACACCCCAGCCTGGATACAAACTGCGACACATTGTAACGCACTTTTCATAGCGAAAGAAATTTGATAAGAAGATTCAGAATACTAGAAACACCCCTCCCTCGTGATCCATTAAAAGAAGCGACAACCATCAGTTTGCATTACAAATTTAATAACTGTGTCACATATGACATGGCCCTACCTAACCTAAGCTGAACTACGCTTCTGATCCTGTCGCATATATTTCGTACGAGGTCAAACCAGTTTACGTCGACAGGTCCGGAAACATGATTCCGCAGAAAATGACAATAGGAAATAACATGTTACTGGGTTGGTGCATCACAACAAAATAACTGTCTCTTACCAGCGCGCAACACAACTTATCTATTTATGAAGGCACTCCCAATTCCCTTTTACCAGCAACTAGCTTTATTACCCAGCTTCAAATGACATTTACGTGTAGAATTTGGTCCGACCACAATGGCTCTCAAATCACATAGCTTCGAATTGGGTTTACGTGTGGAATTTAGTCTCACCGTAACGGCTCTCATATCGATCCAGCTTCGAAGTGGAGCGTCCGGCAGAATGAATTAGAGCGTGGCTCCCACGCGGGAGTGCCAGATTCATTCCACGATACGACCAATGAGTTTTTTCTGTCTGTGTATAAAGAAAAATCCCAACATGAACAGTTTCGCAGCGACTGTACTAACCATGCAGCCATTAAATTCCACATCCCCATTCTCCCTGTTCTACACCGCATACTAGTAGTAACGACAGTTGTTTTTTCTTGGAATGAGGTTTACGTTAGAATTTGGTTCCACCGTAATAGTTCTCAAACTAACCCACCTTCGATAGAGTATCAGAGAAACACTGGGAAGGAAAAGTGACCGGCGTGATGTTGACAACGTGATGTTGACAACGTGATGTTGACTGACAACGTGATGTTGACAACGTGATGTTGACGCTTTTAATTTACTATAGTAGCTTCTCTAGGCCCCACCTCAGTGGCCTCTTACGACATGCAAGGTAGGTCACAGTGTTACTATTCTTTGCTCCCCTTGCGAGCGCCAGCAACACATGGGCAATAAACATTATTTTAAAAAATATATGAGATAGAGAGGGTGAGAGAGAGAGAGAGAGAGAGGGTGAGAGAGAGGGGGAGAGAGAGAGGAAGAGAGAGCGAGCGAGATCAAGGGGCTGGTTCTTCTATGAGATAAACACAGAAGGGCACACGCAAAAACGCAGAGTTTAACATTTGTGTTGAGTTGACGTAAAAAATAACGCATTAGTTTTCCGGTCGACATTAACTTTGACCTCTGGAAATGCGCAATCTTAATTCATGAATTGCGAGAGAGAACTTTTCAAAAATGCCTGATAACTTCCGGTATCACCAGCTGTTGCGAAGGGCTGTTATCACATGAAGAATGTAGGTCAGATGTTTCACCGGTAGAAATATGACTGGTAACACTTGATACAGCTGTACACTGTCACTTATTTTTTAAACGTAATTTATTGATATAAGGAGACGTAAACAATAATCTATCATCTAGATGACTCCAGAGGCGTATCCATGTGTATGTAAAGTTGACAGAGATCAAGTACAGTAGTTGATTGATCTAAGTTATTTAAATGAAATACATCAACATAAATATAGTTAGACACGCCCATGACAAAGAATTGGGGTAATATAGACAGGCAGGCATCTGACAAAGGGGTGTGAAGCATGTACATTTAACAAGGCAGTGGGGACTGTCTAGAGTAGTTGATAGTAGCTCGGCCTGCTAGCTGTGAGACGCCTCATAGCTCGGGTTCGAACCTACTGTCCGGCATTTGTTCGAGTCCCCTGGTCTTACTCAGGACGATAACATGAGTACCTCTGAAGTCGGAGAAAATCTGCCTGTATGGCGAGGGAATACTAATTACGAGTACATTGAGCACACGGCTGCCAGTGTAAAGTAATTTACAATGTCACGCTGCTGCCATTGTAAGAAATTGGAAAAACAGATTTTCACGCAAAAATCAGTTTCAGAGATGAAACTTCGTCTGAGTTGGAAAAAAAACAAAAAAAAACAAGGCAGTGGGAAAAAGATATGTGCTTTTGAATATAAGTGTTACAGAAGAGTCCTCTGTATATCACGGACACAGAAGAGAACAAATAGATACATCCAGAAAGAACTTAAAATCAAAGAAAACTGGCAAAATGCTACAAATAAGGAAAAGGAAAATTGAGATATTTTGGATATATAAAAAGACATGAAGGGCTGAGAAGACCATCATGGAAGGAGGCATACCGGCAAAGAGAAGAAGAGGAATACCACGGAGAAGATGGATTAAGAGAAGGAGTGGCAAAGTTCTGCTCAAGACAAAGCTATTTGATGATGGTTTCTTACAAAACCTGAACATTGAAACGTAATAATGTAGACTGAAAGACAAACACTGAATATGAATATGGAAAAAAACAACTTTTTAGCAGAACAGGACCAGGTCATTGTATTTGGCCTACGTACCGGACAATACACACTCAACAGACACATAGACTAGGAATAAGTCAAACAGCTCTCTGCTATTATTTTCAGGCGGAACAGACACCGCAGCATGTCCTGCAAGACTGTCCTCTCCTGTGTGAGCTGAGAAGCAACATGTGGCCACACCCAATTGACCTAAAAACTAAACTTTGGAGAAACCTGACAAACTTAAAGCTGACTACTGTCCGGTTTGTGATCCACATTGGATTAAACACATGACAAGAGTTCATCCAAAAGGAAGATACTATGCGGTAATATATCCTCTACTTGTTACTCAAGTCTTTCTTCACCCAGCCTAAGACGAAGCTATAAAGGTGCATTTCCACCTGCTATGACCAGAGGCCACGTCCACCCAAGATTCTGGGCATATATCCAGGGTGCCGATAACATGTTTAAACACATCCTTGAGTATAACCGAAAGGTTATCTTATATCGATTACACGGTAAACCACACTAAAACTATACACCAAAGTCTATTTCCTTCCTCGATGAATCCTACTGCCTTATCAGATAAGACTCCTCATTAGTTTTCTGGGTGGCGGTTTTTTTTTAAGTGCTACAGTATCTATATTTGAAGCATGTATATATTGCTTGATAAAGACCTTTTGGTCTAAACGTTGATTTAGTTTGTTGATATTTGTAAAGTAACTTATATCTTCTTTGCTGTATCGCACATATCAACTTGAATATGTTCACAGAAATAAATGACTAGTAGAAAGCACTAAAACTCTAAACGTATAATAGTACTAGTTGCCACCATATGCTGTTAGTAGAAAGCACTAAAACTCTAAACGTATAATAGTACTAGTTGCCACCATATGCTGTTAGTAGAAAGCACTAAAACTCTAAACGTATAATCGTACTGGTTGCCACTATATGCTGTTAGTAGAAAGCACTAAAACTCTAAACGTATAATAGTACTGGTTGCCACCATATGCTGTTTCTGCTCCTCAAGAACTGGAGTTTTGTGTTTGATATGATCAAATATAATTCTGAAAGCATATTTCTTCTTCATTTCATTAGTTCGTTATAGAAAAATCAGTTATAAACCACTCTTTGGGATTTTAGCCACTGATCGTAAGCACGCTGTGCTGGTAGTTTACAGCGACAAGAGATGAGATATGTGGGTCTTTCGGACCAGAACTTCTGGTTTCAGCCTGTACTTTTTCGGGTTCGCTTTTAATAGGAAGGATAGCCGCAGCAACGTAGTTGTTAGTGAACTCTCGTTCCAGCCCTTACGATTTCAGCGTGTATATTTTCAGGCTCACTTTCACTAGAAAAAAGAGCTGTAGTAGCGTAATTGAAATAGCTTCTTACACGCGTGGTCCGGGTTCAATTTCACAGTGGGGATGAAATATTTTTTCTGATTGCAACAGCGCTCCCGGGTGAAAAATACTGGCATAACACCGTATTATCCAATATACCTCGAGGTGTGAAAAAAAACTTTTCTTTCTTCCTTCCTTTCTTCCTGTTGACTAGGGAGTGTACTTAATACCAACCAAATCTTGTATATCTGGAAATTATCATTACAGCTGGGCAGAATAATGGGAGTCTTTAACCCGAGACTCACCGAAACCATGAGCATGTATATCCGTGGAAATATCAGCCCCAGGAGACTGTGCTACTATTGGCTTCGATGGAGTTGTCTGAAAATGGTTCATTGATTGATTGATCAATAAGACCATCATCACTACACTTCGGTGAGTAACCATGTGTGCTATGATATATTTCTTACACAGGAAGATCTCAGCGGCTGTGCACGAACTCCGTAGCACCGGCGAGGGTCCCTGCGTAATTTTGAAGACGGTAAAAATATGTTGTATGATAGACAAACAAAAAAACACACAAGGAGACCCTGAAACGAGCTTTGCTGATAGAGGCAAAAATATCGGTCTCAGTTCCACGGAGAAGATTGAGCGAGTTGCCCAGGATAGACCGGTATTGATAAATTGCTTGCAGGTCCTATATAACGTATAACGGTACGAGAAGTATTATTATTAAAAATATTGTGTAGGAATTTTCTAGCTTTCTAATGCATTCTGTCTAGGCAGCGGCTTTTCAGTATGTTGTTCTCGAGTTTGCACTGCCAAGGGTACTTTTACGTGCTTATCCTGGAGACTGGTTCGAAATGGTTGAATAATCATTAACAAAATGTAAAAAGCCCCATAGAAAATTACACATGTCAACCCTAACAGGCGAGGATATCCCAGTCATGGGACACGTACACATCATACAGTTAATGGCTATGCTCAGATTTCTTACATGGAATATGAGCGTACCCAGTGTGGATATTAATGGATTCATGAAGACAAATCAACTCTCAAAGATTACATACTAAGTGATTCGTTGAGTATGTTCCGAATGGTGCAGGGTAGAACGGTGCGCAGGTAATTGACTGAATCGTTACAAGCGTCAACAATTTGTAGAATTACATTCATCTTCGTTCAGGGGCACATGGGTCTCATTGGCAATGAGAAAGCAGCTGCTATGCCATCTGACCATCTTTTTCGTGGTTCCCTCTCGCCTTCTTTCCTGATGTTCTGTTGTAGAAGACTGTATACTGTGGAGTTTGGATGCATTCTTATTAAGTGATTGAGGTGTTAGAAAAGGATAAAGCTTACATTTTCTCTCTCTCTCTCTCTCCCTCGCGATCACCGCCCAGACCGAGGTACCAGATTTCTCCATAAATTCTATTCTGATTCATGCACCATTTGGAGCTCTAGTGCTTATCCTTCGGCGATGTGTTCGGTTTCAGTCAGCATTTACTTGGTTCGCTCTCCGTTCTGTAGCCATCTAGTGTTTTTTTACGGTGTGGGGTAACTATCCCCACAACCAACCACCTTACTCGCCTCTTATAACATGCGTGGCAGGTAACAGTGATTCTATTCTTTACACCTCAATTTGGCCCCGGTAACCACTCGGGCGGCTTACATTTTTAATGACCTTATAGAGTGTGGCCGCAAAAAGAGATTTTGATGTAAACCAATCGACGTCAACTGCTAGAATGCAAGATCTTGGATTAAAGATTAGAGTGGCCAGAAAAGAGAGATACAATAGACATATGGGTAGGTTCATCACTCAACATCGAACTAGTACGGTTAGTCGATGGACGCTGTTGGAGATATTGCGAAGGAGATTGGAGTACCTATGGGCATATCTGGAGTGAAATAAAGATATTTCTGGAATGCAATGAAGGTATGCCAAACTGAACAGAACTTCTGTCTCTTTGAACTTTTCAACATAAGAAACCAACCGCCACTAACAGCATACAATAACAAGAGATCATGTACTAGAGCCAGGGAAGACCATGAAAAGATGGATAGACAATACAAAAAACACACTATATAAACACGGATATAACACAAGGGCGACTCATCTGGCCCTGGAACGCAAATTAAAGCTCCAACCCCTAGGCTTAACGGCAAGAGTGGACAACCAATTCCATATTCCACCTGGAGAAAGACAACATAAAATGGAAACTGATGGCAGAAGAAGACTACAAAATCTAACTGAAGAAAGGTTAAGGCCAGGCCTACTATCATCAACCGTAGTAGAAAGCGTAAGGATATAGAAAAAGAAACAAACACATCAGCATACTTGCCAAACACTGAACACCTACGTACAAGTAACAGAAATAGACGCTGGCAGACAGTTAATCTTGTAAGACGCAATGAAAATAAAAAGATAATGAACACCCAATCATAAGCAACGCTCATAACTACTAATATTTTTTTTTGTTTTAAGTGAGAAGTGATAAATCTAATCTTATACAGTAAACTTAAAGTAGCTTCTCCCTCAGAAAATACTTGGTACTTTTAGTTCAGTGCATATTTTTTTTAACTACATGCTTTAAACGAAAGCCGTGAGAGCATAGCGGTTAGTGCACTTTCTTTGTAAACAAGTGGTCCTAGAGTCAAATTCCACACTTAGGATGGGACTGTTTCCGACTGTAAGGGCTCTCAAATCGACCACAGAAACACTGACGTATATAGTTTTAAAACTAATTTACGAATTTTCATTTCAAATGTTGTATCAATTCTAAAAAAATGTCAGCAAGAGTTGAAAAATGACTAGCGATAAAGACAGTACGTTAAACGCCTTTCAAAATAGATGTCTGCGAAAAATTATGAACATAAAATGGGACGAATTGAGGTGAAATTATGAAATCAGATAAATGTCTGGTCAACCACTAGTAACAACTGCTATTTTTTCCGATCCAGAAGCACTTGAGCTTTCAGCTCTTCGGCTCAGTGCCATGGACATCGTAACCCTTCGGTTCGGTGCCACAAACACCTTAAATCTGGGGAATCTGTAGCTTTTTCTGCCATCCCGCGGAATTGAACCCGCACACACAGAGGATAGTCACCCGTAGTCCAACGCGCTACGAACACGCTGGGCAGACGGGCAACAACTGCTATAAGAAAGAGCAGATGGAGAAATGTTGGGGATGCTCTGAGAAGAAATGTCTGGTCAACCCCTAGTAACAACTGCTATAAGAAAGAACAGATGGAGAAATGTTGGGTATGCTCTGAGAAGAAATGATCAAAGAATAACAAAGCAGGCATTGAATGGGGAGACAAAGGGTTCAATAAAGAATGGACGCAATAGGGAAAATAAGAAACGAACTCTACTGAGAGAGACGAGGAATATTGGACTCAGTTCCAGACTGTGCGATTTGTGCAGGATAGAACGATATGGAGAAATTACTTGCAGGCCCTATGTAACGTAAAACGGTATGAGAGGAATATATATATGTGCCGCCCGTATGCCCAGCGTGTTCGTAGCGCGTTGGACTACGGGTGACTATCCCTCTGTGTGTGCGGGTTCAATTCCGCGGGATGGCAGAAAAAGCCACAGATTCCCCAGATTTACGGTGTTCGTGGCACCGAACCGAAGGGTTACGATGTCCATGACACCGAGCCGAAGAGCTGAAAAGCTCAAGTGCTTCTGGATCGGAAAAAAAAATATATATATATATATGTGTGTGCCCGTATAGCTAGCACTAACAGAACAGATGAAATTGGAATATAGATGTAGCACCCAAAAAGGATGCTTATGGTATGTATATATATATATAAAGTGGCCAAAAAAGCGTTGCTACGGGCAGAACGTTTTTACGGTCTCTACGGGTGAGAACAGCAACAACAAAAAAAACCGACATGTTGCAAACAACAATTAACATTCCAATCGTTCAACTCTAATAATGAGACTAACCTTCAGGTGTGCCATGTGTTCTATATATAAATACCAATCAAACTGATGGGCATAACTGTTAGTCGTAAAATTGTGACTCACTGTACATAGCTAGTTCGCTATCGAATCGTATGAATATCATTAAGGATGATAAGTTGAGAAATAATTACTTCAGAGAAAAAAATTACCTATGTGTAGGTCCTCGTCGCATCATTCTTCTTCTTCTTCTTCGGTCTCACTAAATTGGGATTTCGGATTCTCTAATAAAGGCAGCCGTCTGTCTAAGATTGTCAGCCACGTCATACAGTTTGTCTTGGATGCTGGTGTAAGTGGGCCACCTCTTTCTTCTCAGGTCTGTATACTGGGGGCAGTTCAGTAGGAAATTCTTTGTTGTCATACTCGCCACGGCCACAGGGACACATATCGTTGGTGCCTTTCCTGAATTTAGTGTACAGGTGGTGTCTCACTCTGTTGTGACCCGTCCGGAGGCGAAGTATGACTGTCTGTTCCCTTCAAGACAGTTGGTAATATCCATCATCCGTGTTATGTTTTTAGGTGTTCTTCATCCACTGTTGCTTTGTAGTGCCCTTTGACGATGGTTTTCGCTTCTTCATAGCTGATCAGGTTGTCAGCCTGGTGCATTCCTGCTCCCTCTTTAGCCAGTCTGTCAGCATCTTCATTTTTTCTCGATCCAGAAGCACTTGAGCTTTCAGCTCTTCGGCTCGCTGCCATGGACATCGTAACCCTTCGGTTCGGTGCCACGAACACCGTAAATCTGGAGAACCTGTGGCTTTTCTGCCAGCCCGCGGAATTGAGCCTCACTCACATGGGGCTTGTCACCCGTCGTCCAACGCGATACGAACACGTTGGGCAGGCGGGCTGAGTATCTTTCATTCAAGAACGCATAAAGCAAAAATCCAATGTTCCCATGTGTTGCAGAAATACTCCAGACATGAAGAACAGAGTAGACCATATGTGGTAGTCACTAGTACCATTCAAGGTCTCTATGACGAAGTAGTTAGACCGTTTGCCTGCCGTTCTGAGGGTTGTGGTTTCGAATCCGGACCGAGGCACATCTGTAATTTGTAATGAGATTCCTAGGGTTGTTGCTGGTGTTACGGAGTTAGTGTTTTATACAACACTTTTGACAGATGGCGTGTCATTTCTACCGACAGAGACGGAGCCATATGGGAAAACCCGGTGCAGTGAAGTCAATCCTTTGCCTTTAGACATTTTTCTACTTCTACTTATGAAGTCGGAGAAGGCACGCCTGTATGGGATGGAGGGGGTGACCCGGACCGGGGAGGAGGACGGGACACAGTGATAATAAGCAAAGCAGGCCTTCACGCAAAAAATCAGTCACAAGCATCATACACGGCGCGTTGACTACACCTGAATCCAAAGCGGGCGAACGAAAAATAAGACCCTTTTTTTAGACCAATCTTCTTCTTCGAACGCTCCATATCGACCACTTGTTAACCACTCTGTGTGATCTGAGCCTAAGAGCGATTGTACGTTGTGCCAGTTATGCGCCTACAAGTAGTGCAGCACATCCTATTTCTGCGACACTTTTTATTTTACTAGAGTAGCTTCCTTAGGCCCCTACCTCAGTAGCTTCTTACGAAATAGCTTGAAGGTCGCAGTGGTACTAATATTTGCTTCCCTTATGAGCCCCGACACCACAAGGGTTCTTTAGAGAATTCAATGATAAACAGTTCGCAACAATTCTCAGACTGTAACTGCTACTTTCTGTGGGTATATTCAAGTCGTCATCTGAGAATCTACGCAGAAGAAGAAGAATACAAACAGCGCTCAGGTGTTTACGCAAACTGCAGGAGGTCGAATAATCTTAAAAATGTATACCCCTTTAACAATAATTGTGTGCTAAGCCAGCCTTACTGCGTTATCTTTCTTGCTCTACATATAATAAACTATCTTTGTGTTTATATGTGTGTGTCTCACACATTCGTTTCCGGTGGAGGAAGACGAATGTGATTATCAGTGGGATGGAAAGTTTCACAACTGGACGGGATGCAGTCTGTTGAAATGCAAACAGACGCGAGAATGCGATCCCAATGAAGCACATCATATTTCACATCGTAAAAGGCTCAAAAAGAAAAGAAGAAAAACAACATCACATGTGGAGGCAAAAGAGAGCGCAGAGAGAACATCCTATGTATCAGCTCCAGTTTTACCTGCAAGGAGTGCCACTCCAGAATAGGTCATTACAGCCATAAGAAACGTTGTGATTCAGCGCAGAACATACTACGTGACGCAAGACCTATTGTCTCCTGAGACAAAGAGTCCAATGAAAAAAAAAAATCCTGGCAACTTTGTTCCTTACTTATTCATCTCCGTTCCTCGTGGAGCATAGGGCCTCAACAGTTGTTCGACACTAACCCGGTCTCTGTCTGTTTTCTTTATGGCCTCCCATGATAGTCAGGACCTATTAGTTCCTCAAGAAGACTTCGTCTCCAGGTCTGTTTAGAACGTTCCCTGTTCCGTTTTCCTTGCGGGCTCCACTCAAGTGCTTGCCTAGTGACGCTCGATTGTGTCTTCCGTGTATGCTCGGCCTAACGCCACTTTCTCCTCTCTTAACCTGGGTCATCATGAGTTCCTGTTATGTTCTTATCCACATGTCTGTGTTTTTTAAGGGTTTTAAAGCCGAAGGATTGACTTCATTACACCGGGTTTTACCCCATCTGGCTCGGTCCCTCTCCGCAGAAATGGCATGCCGAGAGTATTGCACAAAAGCACGAACTCTTATACCATCTCAGTCTGAGAGTACGCCGAAAAGATATGTTGACAAAGTTCTGAATCTTATTTTTATTTAACTTGGTGACTCGCCATGTTTCCGAACCATATAGCAGCACATATAAACTGTGTCGCTATTGGGTGTCTGGTCTTCTACATCTACAAGGAAAGCTACATCTATGCATTGATGATGATTGACCACCGACAAAATAAACAGGAGGACGGTCGGGAAACGACAGAGAGAAAAGAGAATATTCTGTATAGCCTAACTCGTGGCACGGCAAAACATCAACAACGGATACTGAAAGTCAGTACGGGTGTTGTTTGTTATCATTCGTTCTAGAATACTTCTTTGTTTACCATTTGTTATATGCATGAGTTTATAGCAGGAGTATAAGTTTACCATTTGTTATATGCATGAGTTTAGCAGGAGTATAAGTTTACCATTTGTTATATGCATGAGTTTAGCAGGAGTATAAGTTTACCATTTGTTATATGCATGAGTTTAGCAGGAGTATAAGTTTACCATTAGTTATATGCATGAGTTTATAGCAGGAGTATAAGTTTACCATTTGTTATATGCATGAGTTTAGCAGGAGTATAAGTTTACCATGTGTTATATGCATGAGTTTAGCAGGAGTATAAGTTTACCATTTGTTATATGCATGAGTTTAGCAGGAGTACAAGTTTACCATTTGTTATATGCATGAGTTTATAGCAGGAGTATAAGTTTACCATTTGTTATATGCATGAGTTTATAGCAGGAGTATAAGTTTACCATTTGTTATATGCATGAGTTTAGCAGGAGTATAAGTTTACCATTTGTTATATGCATGAGTTTAGCAGGAGTATAAGTTTACCATTTGTTATATGCATGAGTTTAGCAGGAGTACAAGTTTACCATTTGTTATATGCATGAGTTTAGCAGGAGTACAAGTTTACCATTTGTTATATGCATGAGTTTAGCAGGAGTACAAGTTTACCATTTGTTATATGCATGAGTTTATAGCAGGAGTATAAGTTTACCATTTGTTATATGCATGAGTTTAGCAGGAGTATAAGTTTACCATTTGTTATATGCATGAGTTTATAGCAGGAGTATAAGTTTACCATTTGTTATATGCATGAGTTTATAGCAGGAGTATAAGTTTACCATTTGTTATATGCATGAGTTTATAGCAGGAGTATAAGTTTACCATTTGTTATATGCATGAGTTTAGCAGGAGTATAAGTTTACCATTTGTTATATGCATGAGTTTAGCAGGAGTATAAATTTACCATTTATTATATGCATGAGTTTATAGCAGGAGTATAAGTTTACCATTTGTTATATGTATAAGTTTACCATTTGTTATATGCATGAGTTTAGCAGGAGTATAAGTTTACCATGTTATATGCATGAGTTTAGCAGGAGTACAAGTTTACCATTTGTTATATGCATGAGTTTATAGCAGGAGTATAAGTTTACCATTTGTTATATGCATGAGTTTAGCAGGAGTATAAGTTTACCATTTGTTATATGCATGAGTTTATAGCAGGAGTATAAGTTTACCATTTGTTATATGCATGAGTTTATAGCAGGAGTATAAGTTTACCATTTGTTATATGCATGAGTTTATAGCAGGAGTATAAGTTTACCATTTGTTATATGCATGAGTTTAGCAGGAGTATAAGTTTACCATTTGTTATATGCATGAGTTTAGCAGGAGTATAAGTTTACCATTTATTATATGCATGAGTTTATAGCAGGAGTATAAGTTTACCATTTGTTATATGTATAAGTTTACCATTTGTTATATGCATGAGTTTAGCAGGAGTATAAGTTTACCATGTTATATGCATGAGTTTATAGCAGGAGTATAAGTTTACCATTTGTTATATGCATGAGTTTAGCAGGAGTATAAGTTTACCATTTGTTATATGCATGAGTTTAGCAGGAGTATAAGTTTACCATTTGTTATATGCATGAGTTTATAGCAGGAGTATAAGTTTACCATTTGTTATATGCATGAGTTTAGCAGGAGTATAAGTTTACCATTTGTTATATGCATGAGTTTAGCAGGAGTATAAGTTTACCATTTGTTACATGCATGAGTTTAGCAGGAGTATAAGTTTACCATTTGTTATATGCATGAGTTTAGCAGGAGTACAAGTTTACCATTTGTTATATGCATGAGTTTAGCAGGAGTACAAGTTTACCATTTGTTATATGCATGAGTTTATAGCAGGAGTATAAGTTTACCATTTGTTATATGCATGAGTTTAGCAGGAGTATAAGTTTACCATTTGTTATATGCATGAGTTTATAGCAGGAGTATAAGTTTACCATTTGTTATATGCATGAGTTTATAGCAGGAGTATAAGTTTACCATTTGTTATATGCATGAGTTTATAGCAGGAGTATAAGTTTACCATTTGTTATATGCATGAGTTTAGCAGGAGTATAAGTTTACCATTTGTTATATGCATGAGTTTAGCAGGAGTATAAATTTACCATTTATTATATTCATGAGTTTATAGCAGGAGTATAAGTTTACCATTTGTTATATGTATAAGTTTACCATTTGTTATATGCATGAGTTTAGCAGGAGTATAAGTTTACCATGTTATATGCATGAGTTTATAGCAGGAGTATAAGTTTACCATTTGTTATATGCATGAGTTTAGCAGGAGTATAAGTTTACCATTTGTTATATGCATGAGTTTATAGCAGGAGTATAAGTTTACCATTTGTTATATGCATGAGTTTATAGCAGGAGTATAGGTTTACCATTTGTTATATGCATTAGTTTATAGCAGGAGTATAAGTTTACCATTTGTTATATGCATGAGTTTATAGCAGGAGTATAAATTTACCATTTGTTATATGCATGAGTTTATAGCAGGAGTATAAGTTTACCATTTGTTATATGCATGAGTTTATAGCAGGAGTATAAGTTTACCATTTGTTATATGCATGAGTTTAGCAGGAGTATAAGTTTACCATTTGTTATATGCATGAGTTTAGCCGGAGTATAAGTTCCTTCTGTTCAGCTTTACTGCATTCTTTCTTATTTTCTGTCATTATTTCGTTACTGCCTGTAATACCGCTTTTTGGGCGGTGTAGGACAGGAGGGACTGGAGCATGATCAATTTAACAGCCACATGGCTTGTGCAGTCGCCGCAAAACTTCAGGTTATGATGTTTTTTATGGCGACAAAAAAAAACTCATTGACCATACCATGGATTGAACCTGGGTGTCCCGCATGGGAGCCGCGCTCTAATCGATTTGGCCAGACGCTCTACTTTTCTCTAATCTAGTTTTTCTCACAAAAGCGTTATCCACTGTCTCTGTTAGATCTGTGATCCACCTTTTCCGCGGACCATCTTTTGCTTTGTATCCACTATATTGGAGTAGCATTGCTCTTTAAGGCGCACTGTCTGTTGGCAATCTGCTTATGTGGCCCAACAATTTAATGTGTTGTTTCTTGATGAAGTTCAGTCCCTGATGTTGATATTCTTTTTTCCCTGACGTCTTAATTTCTAAATCGGTCTCTTCTTGTTACTTCCAGCATTCTGCGTACACCATCTCTGTCGTGACTAGTTTTTGTCTATCGTTTGATATCAGCGTTCAAGTTTGGCGCTGTTGGGAGAAAGATTGTGTTGTATATTGCTCTTTTAATTTCCTTGGTGTCGTGCTTGCATTTCAAAAACAGCGGTTAAGCGGCGAAATTTTACACGTTTAGACTCAGAATATCTGATTTCAGCGTTCGCTTGTTCGGGCATGCCATCTTAATAGTGTGCACTCTGGGCAGAAGTTTATGCGTGGTGATCATATAAGCCAGTCGACACGGCACATGATGATTGTGATGTGGATCTAATACAGCGCACGCGGACGACTGACTACATGTGACGTTAAAATCGTTGTGCAACTGTGCAGCACCGACAAGTCCTATCTGAAGTCGCGCCTACTACATTTACAGGCCACACTCCCTGTGGACACGAATGGCAAACATTTCAAGAAAAAGTTACCCCGGTAACGAATGGAGATTAGATACATCTCTCTGTCTTGTCATACCTATTGACCTACTCTATCTGCCCTTGTCTGTCTGTCTGTGCACGGGTTTTGATAAAGAAGATGACAGCAATACGAGAAAAGAGACACATTTCAAAAGCCTTGGCAACGGTAGAGCTGCAACTTTGGATAAACATTAAGGTGAGGGAGGGGTGTTTCTGTCGCGTCGAGGTAAATTGTTCGTTTTTCGCTGCATAGATATCCGGTTCGTTCCCCCCGTGGATCGAACGGGATATTTTTCTAGAGATACCTGATCTTAACGCACGTGAGATCGAGTGCCTAATCATATCGGAGATGAGAAGTTAAGCAGGTAAAAACAACCATTAGTAGCTTAAAATCGTTAAGAGTAGGCTGCATATTCGCTGTCTAGGCAAAATTAATTTTTTAAAATTAAAATTGTCACCATCTTCAAAATTAACCAAGGACTCTCGCGGCTCTACGGAGTTCATGCACTGCCGTCGAGATATTCCTGTGTAAGAAAGAGATCGGAGCACACATTGTTACTCACCGATGTGCAATGATGACGGTCATATCAATTAACAGACATTCAATATTCCCATCATCATCATCAAGTAGCTTGTCCCTTCCAGAACATGGCTTCCATGACAGAAGTCCTGAAAAAACTCTGTTCTCTGCAAGTTGACTGTTGTCAGCAGCAGTCATTCTAAGATTGTCAATGACATCTTGCACCCATCGTCTTCTATGTCTTCCTCTCGTTCTTCTTCCAGGCCACATTCCCTCCAAAATTATCTTATCTAGGCACTGATGTCGTTTGATGTGTCCGAAATATTTCATTTTCTTTGGTTTTATTTTTGTAATAGCCAACTCTCTTTAATATCAAGCTGTTGCAGAACATAAGCATTTGTTTCTTTCTCTGTCCATGATATTCTTGTAGTATTACCATTCAAAGGCATTAATGATCTACGCTGCTTTGTCAATGTTCCATGTCTCACAACCAGACGTTGCGCCAAGGGGAAAAAAACACAATCTCTTAAACACTTGATTTGTGTTCTTATGTCATTTCCCTTCCATAGGTTAGTTAATTCTTTTAGTGTTTGTAATGCAATGCCCAGCCTTCTTTTAATTTCTTTTATAGCATTCAGGTCAATGTCTACTATACAACAATTCCCCCGATCACACACAAATAGATCACGATCACCGTATCAGGGAGACGGATTAGCGTAATGCATAAGCGTTCGCCTCTCGACTCTGACACAAGAGGGTTGGGGGTTCAATCCCACACTCGATGTCCCACAAGTGAAGAAAGGAATTGGGCCTCCTACCTCTTACTCTATGGTCTATAATTGTAAAGTGAAGTTACTTGATAGCCTAGGGTGTGAAACGGTTACGGGAAATATTTATATTACTATATCAACATCGTATATGAAATTGTTCTATGCAACAAGTCCCTGTCAGTTGAGATCAGAATGAGATTTATACAGAGCTACATACGGATGCGAGTCATGAAAAATGAACACACAGATCGAAAAATCTCTGAGGGTCACAGAGATGTGGTTTTACAGAAGAATGATAAGAATCCCATGGACTGCTAAAATGATTTATGTGGAGGTGTTGAATAAGGTCAAGACACAGAGTAAGCTTATTATCAATATAAGAAAGAGGCAGTCATCATTTTTCGGACATGTGATGAGAAAGGGAGGTCTAGAACACATTGTAACAACCGGTAAAATCGAGGGTAGACGAGACAGGAAGACAGAGAGAGAACATTTTGGATAGCCTGACTTTTTGGTACGGAAGATCGTTAACATCTGTGATGATAGCTAACACTAGTGACTGTGATTTGTGGAAATCCAAGAGAGACCAGCACCTGCTGATGATATCAAATTGTAAAGTATTGGGAGAAATTAATATGAAGGTTGGTAGTGACAAGGTAGGGATAGATAGAGAGAGGGAGGGAGACAGACAGACAGACAGACAGACAGACAGACAGACAGGCAGACAGATATATAGATAGATATATAGATAGATAGATAGATAGATAGATAGATAGATAGATAGATAGATAGATAGATAGATAGATAGATAGATAGATAGATAGATAGATAGATAGATAGATAGATAGATAGATAGATAGATAGATAGATAGATAGATAGATAGATAGATAGATAGATAGATAGATAGATAGATAGATAGATAGATAGATAGATAGATAGATAGATAGATAGATAGATAGATAGATAGATAGATAGATAGATAGATAGATAGATAGATAGAGGAAAAGAAGGAATAAACTCAGAGAAAAATATGGAACTCTAAGTTATATAGTTTTAAAACTAAATTATGAATTTTCAATTACAATGTAGTATCATTCCTAAAATATGCCAGTGAGAGTTGGAAATTAACTAAACATGTAGAAAGTAAGTATGCCACCACACAGTAAGGAAAGTTATATAGAGCCTTTCATCCATAACGTATGGGCGGTAGAGAGCCTTCCAGCCACATAGTACGGGAGGTTAGATAGTCTTTCATCCCTACAGTAGGGACGGTAGAGTACCTTCCAGCCACACGGTAAGGGAAGTTAGAGCCTTTCATCCACACAGTAGGGAAGGTAGAGGGATTTCCAGCCACACAGTAAAGGAAGTTAGAGCCTTTCATCCACACAGTAGGGAAGGTAGAGAGCCTTCCAGCCACATAGTAAAGGAAGTTAGAGTCTTTCATCCACACAGTAAGGACGGTAGAGCCTTACACCCACACAGTAAGGACGGTAGAGCCTTACACCCACACAGTAAGGTAAAGTAGATAGTCTTGCACCCACACAGTAAGGAACGTTGGATAGAGAGCCTTCCACCCACACAGTATAGTAAAGAAAGTGAGATAGACTGACTACAAGTAGAGCGCACATGTGGCTGATCTTAAATGACGGGTAGACGAATTCCCGAACACACAGGTGTGCACGCCTACACATTTCACACATGCTCCCTTGCTAAAGCACATTTCATCACACGGGAAACGTTCCTCCTCGGCAAACCCTACTATTTCACGATGGAAATGATCAACAACGGTCCAGGTGTGGACACCTGTGTGCGTTTTCTCCGTATACAAGTGATCTGACGTCGTTCAGATGTTCACCACCAACAAAAAAAAATCACTTTGTTAGTATTGTTTTATTCCTTTCTCTGTAGTTGTATAGATGCACTTTGCTAGTATTGTTTTATTCCTTTCTCTGTAGTTGTATAGATGCACTTTGCTAGTATTGTTTTATTCCTTTCTCTGTAGTTGTATAGATGCACTTTGCTAGTATTGTTTTATTCCTTTCTCTGTAGTTGTATAGATGCACTTTGCTAGTATTGTTTTATTCCTTTCTCTGTAGTTGTATAGATGCACTTTGCTAGTATTGTTTTATTCCTTTCTCTGTAGTTGTATAGATGCACTTTGCTAGTATTGTTTTATTCCTTTCTCTGTAGTTGTATAGATGCAGAAACGTGTTCTCTTGTCTTTGATTTCACTGACACGATTGAGCTTGACTTTAATTTGATTTCTTTTCTTCTGTTGTCAATTTTCGACAAGAAATTTATTGGTGCGATCTCGTTTCATTCTTTTACTCCATTCATAAACTTCAACCGGTAGTTTTATCCCACAACAGCTCCAGGCTTTTATTGATTGATTGAACTATCATCATTACACTTCGGTGAGTAACCATGTGTGCTCAGATTTCTTAATTACACAGTAAGATTTGGTGGCAGGGCACGAACCCCGTAGCACTGGCGAGGGTCCCCGATGTCATTTTGAAGATGGTGAAAATATTAATCTTACTAATGAGTTTTGTCCGAGCAGTGAGTTTTGTCCGGGCAATAAGTTTTGTCCGGGCAATGAGTTTTGTCCGGGCAGCGGCTTTTAAGTTTGCTCTTCTCGATTTTAAACTGCTGATGGTTCATTAACGTGCTCTACTTGAACACGAGACCTACGTTTTATCGTCCGTCTCCGATAGGACCATGAACTCGATCTCACCAACACTGAGATCAGGAATCTCTAGTAAAATATCCAGATGGCTCGACGAGGGAGCGAACCTTTCTAACGAGAAGAAAGCACATAACTTCAATGGTTCCACATGTATGTGCTATTGGTCTCATTGCTCCACTTCAAAAAAAAAAAAAACTCGTTACTGCCCGTATTACCGTTTTTTAGGGCGTTGTAGGACGTGTGGGACGAGAGCCTGAGGAATTTAATGGCCGCATGGCTAGTACAGTCGTTGCGAAGCTGTTCATCTTAGAATTTTTCATTTATGCCCACAACAGAAAAAAAAATCATTGACCTTACCGTGAATTGAACAAAGGTCTCCGGCATGGCCGTACAATAAATTACACAAATATAAGTAGTTTAGAATGGAGCTGATAGAAAAAAAAAACACTACAGAATACTAAGAGCATGCATGTTCCCAGTGGCAACGTATGGGTGTGAAGCATGGATATTTAACAAGGCAGTGGAAAAACATATATGCTTTTGAATCTAAGTGTTACAGAAGAGTCCTTCGTATATCATGGACAGAGAAGAAATATATATATATATTCAGAAAGAATTCAAAAATCAAATGAAACTAGCTGATGATTCAAATAAGAATAAGGAAATTGAAGATTTTCGACATATAAAAAGACACGAATTGGAAAAAAACCATTATGGAAGGAGTGATCCTGGCATAGAGAAGACCACGGAGAAGATGGACTCGGGATGTAACTGATGATTTGAGCATGACGGCTGCACAGTTGGGACATCTGGTGTCATCTGATTTGAGCAGGACATCTGGCATATGAGAGAGAGAGATTATTATTCGTTTTCTTCGATCAATAGTTAAACCACTCTTTGTGATTTGTATGTGATCCGATTGTACGTTGTGCCAGTTATGCCCTACAAGTAGGCCAGCACATCCGATTTCTGCGACGCTTTTTATTGAGTAGGGTAGCTTCCTACCTCAGTCGCCTCTTACGACATGCCTTGTAGGGCGCAGTGTTACTATTCTTTGCTCCCCCTGTGAACCCCGGCAACACACAGGCGAATTAAAAAAGTTCCACTTAGAAAGAAAAAAATCGACAAATAATAAAGAAAGGTAGATGAATACTGCCAAAATTCAAAACGGATGTTTACAGTAAGGTTGGAATGCCGGTGATGTTAATCCTGTTCATAAACGCTCTTAACAAGACTGAAAAGCGTAGTAGACATGGAGATTTGTGAGAACTTAAAACACTCAGCATCTGCCACTTCTGAGAGATGGTCTCATTTGTGGATGGACTAAGACTCATTAATTATTGTTGTTTCAACCGTAGTACCTCGTTTAACAATGACTTTTCTTAACGATTTACTTCAACAGAATATATCGTTACTTTTTAAGCTGTTACCTTGTTGAACTATCAGATCAGATTATGTGCCATCTCTACATTGAGTTTTATCTTAAATGATCTTCAATAGCATCCGATTCTTGTCCTGAAGACACACTCTTGGCAGCGTCGCCAGAGCTAATGTGTAAGTGTTCTGCCGCTGACACTTTCAGCTGATACTCAGAACATATAGTGAGGAGAAGAGAGTGTATGGAAAGAAGGGAGAAGAGAGTGTATGGAAAGAAGAGATGAGTGTAAGGAATGTGTGGAGAGAGAATGAGATGAGAGTGTGTGTGAGGGGAGAGTATTGTGAGAAGAGACAGTGTGGGGATATGATGAGTATGATGAGAGTGTCGAGGAAGAAAGAATGCGAAAAAAGTAAGGAGAGATTGTGGCGAAAGAAAGGATGAGGAGAAAGTGAAGAAAATGAATGAGAAAAAAGAGATTGAGAAGATGAAGATTGTGAGGAGGAAAAAACAGATAAGAGTAAAGTGTGAGAAAAAAGAATTATATAGGAAATGTGTGAGTGAGGAGAAGAGATAGAGAGTGAGGAGAGAGAGAGTGAGAGAGAGAGATAGAGAGTGAGGAGAGAGAGAGGAGGGGAGAGAGATAGAGAGTGAGGAGAGATAGATAGAGAGTGAGGAGAGAGAGAGATAGAGAGTGAGGAGAGAGAGATAGAGAGTGATGAGAGAGAGGAGAGAGAGAGATAGAGAGTGAGGAGAGAGAGATAGAGAGTGGGAGAGAGATGAGAGTGAGGAGAGAGATAGAGTGAGGAGAGAGAGTGATGAGAGAGAGTGAGGAGAGAGATAGAGAGTGAGGAGAGAGATAGAGAGTGAGGAGAGAGATAGAGAGTGAGGAGAGAGATGAGTGAGGAGGAGAGAGAGATAGAGAGTGAGGAGAGAGAGAGATAGAGAGTGAGGAGAGAGAGATAGAGAGTGAGGAGAGAGAGATAGAGAGTGAGGAGAGAGAGAAGAGAGTGAGGAGAGAGAGAGAGAGAGAGAGAGAGAGAGAGAGAGAGAGGAGAGAGAGAGAGTGAGGAGAGAGAGAGAAGTGAGGAGAGAAGTGAGGAGAAAGAGTGAGAGAGAGAGAGAGTGAGGAGAGAGAGAGAGTGAGTGCAAAGAGAACAAGGGTCCAAAGGCTAATGATTGACTTCATTGCATCGGGTTTCCCCCATATGGATCCGTTCCTGTCAGCAGAAATGGCACGGCATCTGTTGAGTGTTACACAAAGCACGAACTCGGTAGCTTCAGTAACAATCCTAGATCTCATGAATAAATTGCACATGTGACTATGTCCGGATTCGAACCACAACATTCAGAACGACATGTGAACGTCTTAAGCACTTCGCTTCAGCATTGAGACCCATCTTCCCAATTGAAAAATATATAGTTAAATATAATTCCTAACAAAATCTACCATCATGAAATAACCGGTAATGCGAATCCGAAAATAAAATGCATGACGAAATTTGATATGCTGTGCCGAAAGTCGCAGATATCGCATCTTTGCTGTAAACATAACACAAAGCACTTACCGCTCAAATGACACACAAATCATCACAAGAAAGCGCATACTTGATTATACTAGAGCGCACAATGAAGAACATATGACTACGCCGTAGTCGATTAAAGTAATCGGTAAATACTACTATGCAAGTACTGAAAGAAGTAACATCTGTTATAAGAACTAGAAAATGGGGATATGTTGAGCATACTCTGAGAAGAAATGATCAAAGAATAGCAAAGCAGGCATTCAAATGGGAGGCAAAGGGTTCAAGAAAGAGAGGACGGCTTAGGAAAACCCTGAAACGAACTTTGCTGAGAGTCAAAAAAAATATCACCGGACTCAATGCCATGGAAGAGATTGAGCGAGTTACCCAGGACAGAGCGGTATGGGGAAATCGCATACCAAAACAAATGTTCTGTGAACTATCAGAGGAGAAGAGGCACCAAGGCAGACCACTGCTCCGATATAAAGATGTCTGCAAGGCCTCAATGAAGAACTTTTCTATAGGTCCCAGCACATAAGGAAAAACTAGCTGATGACAGAGTTGTGTGGAAAGCGATATTGCGCAAGGGCGCAGAATCTTTTGAAAAGAGACATATGTATGAGCTGAAAGACGAGAGAGGCGCTCAAACTCAGAGATTCTCACAGTAAAACACTTGCCAACTGACCGTCTGTAAAGACGAAAAAAGCCATATATAATATATATATCTATTGTCTATTCCCAGGTGGAAGATATAGTTGGCTGTCCACTCTTGCCGTTAAGCGTAGGGATGTGAGCTTTAATTTGCGTTCTAGGGCCAGATGAGTCGCCCTTGTGTTATATCCGTGTTTATCTAGTGTGGTCTTGATATTGTCTATCCATCTTTTCTTGGTCTTCCTTTAGCTCTAGTACCCGATCTCTTTTATTGTATGCTGTTATTGGTGGTTGGTTGTATTTCATTCTCATTAAATGTCCAAACCACTGCATAAACATATATATAAGTACTGACAAAAGCACCCAGCACTAATAGGGCATTGGGTGTATTGGTATCGATTCCATCCATCTTGAAGTAATTTCAATCATCAAAAAAAAGCATGAACCGCTAAAGACCAAATACCACCCACTACACCACCTCTACGTCTAGGGTCAAACAACAAGCACTCTCACCAGATACCCCCTGCTCAAACGCTTACACCTGGACAGGAAGGAAGACACGCAGTCACGGCTTAAAAAACGAACAACCGGAAATCATTATCGGAACAAAATTGACGTTTCAAGGAAATGCTACATCTTGCTTCCCACAAGCTATCAACGGTTTCCGTTCCATCAGCTCACCACTCGCCGCAAGCTCTTCAAATCAGACCACATAACTTTTTCATCACTGCAGACCACTATACGTGCTTTTCTGTATCTTTGTGATTTCTCTTGATCAATAACTAGACACTGAACAAGTATTGAGGGCTTCCGGAAAAAATAAATTACCAAAAACACAGGATTCGAACCACAACCCTCTTCTCTTACGGCACCCATTGTCTAGCCACACAGACGAACGTTTTTTAAGAACACAACCAGCTAGTTCTTAAACAGCGTTTTACTATCACATCCGTGTGGGTAGCTGACACTTCGATCCCTACCAGCTTTGCCAGACTACAGCGATGCAATCTGTTTCCATGGTCACCATGTGGAGTTGGAATAGTCTTGCTCAGTATCCACTCACTGATGATGCCTGTTTTATTGCCTTACGCCTATGCCCCAACAATACATCTATATTTCTGACGTCCCAATTCGATATCAAGCTACACAAGCAATATATGTAATTAATATCATAGCCATTTCCAACAACGGCATTACGGCACACAGAGCTAAAAACTAACGTTCAAGCAGTAACTCTGTTCCCTAAGCTCTTCTCTGCGTTTTCTTTGGACGTCCATGTCGCTGAGCCACAAATATCATAATTGCTTTTACTGTTCTACTGTGTATACATTTCTATGAAAGACGACGTACTCAATCGACATTCCAAGAGAACAAAACAAATTGATATTAGTTAGATTGCAATAAAACTACGAGATAACAAAAGGCTTTAATCAAGCAAATGCTACACGACATATTAAAGTAAAAGAAATTTAAAAAAAAGAAAAGAAATGGCACTATGTGAAAATACAGGACATATTTTAAGGTAAAATAAATTAACTGTGTGCAAAAAAAACCACACAGATAGCGAGTAGAAGAGTCTGTCTGATTAGAAACCTAACTCACCGTGAAACAAAAATTGAATAAATAATAAAAGACCGCAAAAACAGTATGTAGATATTTTATGCATTTGTAAAGTAAGTGCTGTATAAATTCATGTAAAATTGATGGCATGAGTGGATGAATGACGTCTAGGGAAAAAGCATACCTGAGGGGGTTTTACATGAATCTACTGTACTATCTATACATGCTAGAGTTTGGTGGTTTAAAAAAAATTATAACGTTTAATTGAATTTGATATAGTCAATACGGGTCTCACAAACTGAATATGATATGATAGACGTAAGCGGTAGTGAACCAGAGCTGACCAAGACCCTACTCTACCTGGGACATAAGACACAGTGAATAAGATTGACATAAGTCAACAGACCAGAGCTGACCAAGACCAAACTTCATCTGGGGCATAATAGTGAATGAGATTGACTGAAGTCAACAGACCAGAGCTGACCAAGACCAAACTTCATCTGGGGCATAATAGTGAATGAGATTGACTGAAGTCAACAGACCAAAGCTGACCAAAACCCAACTATACCTGGGACATAAGACACAGTGAATAAGATTGACATAGGTCAACAGACCAGAGCTTACCAAGACCCTACTCTACCTGGGGCATAAGACACAGTGAATGAGATTGACTGAAGTCAACAGACTAAAGCTGACCAAGACCCTACTCTACCTGGGGCATAAGACAAAGTGAATAAGATTGACATAAATCAACAGACAAGAGCTGACCAAGAGCAAACTTCATCTGGGGCATAATAGTGAATGACATTGACTGAAGTCAACAGACCAAAGCTGACCAAGACCCTACTCTACCTAGGACATAAGACACAATGAGATTGACTGAAGTCAACAGACCAGATCTGACCAAGACCCTACTCTACCTGGGGCATAAGACACAGTGAATGAGATTGACTGAAGTCAACAGACTAAAGCTGACCAAGACCCTACTCTACCTGGGGCATAAGACAAAGTGAATAAGATTGACATAAATCAACAGACAAGAGCTGACCAAGAGCAAACTTCATCTGGGGCATAATAGTGAATGATTGAAGTCAACAGACCAAAGCTGACCAAGACCCTACTCTACCTGGGGCATAAGACACAGTGAATAAGATTGACATAAATCAACAGATCAGAGCTGACCAAGACCAAACTTCATCTGGGGCATAATAGTGAATGAGATTGAAGTCAACAGACCAAAGCTGACCAAAACCAAACTTCACCTGGGACATAAGACACAGTGAATGAGATTGACATAAGTCAACAGACCAGAGCTGACCAAGACCAAACTTCACCTGGGACATATGACACAGTGAGTGAGACTGACTGAAGTCAACAGACCAAAGCTGACCATGACCCTACTCTACCTGGGACATAAGAGACCCTACTTCACCTGGGACATACGACAAAGTGAATGAGATTGACATAAGTCAACAGACCAAAGCTGACCAAGACTCTACTTCACCTGGCACATAAGACACAGTGAATGAGACTGACTGAAGTCAGTTAACAATAACTGAACAAGACCCTACTCTACCGATTTGTCGGTAGTTCTTCTACGAACGCGCCATATCAACCACTTGTTAAGCCCCTCTTTGTGAAGTGTATGTGATTCGAGCCAAAGAGCGATTGTTCGTTATGCCAGTTATGCACTTTCAAGTATTTCCGCGGCGCTTTTTATTTACTAGGGTAGCTTCCCTAGGCTCCTACCGTACTCGCCTCTTACGACATGCCTTGTAAGTCACAGTGTTACTATTATTTGCTCCCCATGAGAATCCCGACACCACACGGGCGCAACAGCTGTATTGAGATTATTCATTTGTAATCAATCATGACACAAGTGAGAACAAGTTACATACAGTAACGGATAAGAAACGTTTAAAATCGGCGAGCTACAGGAACCATCAGAATATAAATCCTTCACTATCTGCCGAAACAGACTCAGCGCCTAATGATTTGTCTGCAGTTCAGTAAAGTCGGTTCTATTTACCCACTTTTAAAACAATAACAAAAATAAAGATCTAGAGAGCATAAAAGTGGGGGGTGACCAAAAAAGTGCAAAAGGAGTGATGAAAGCTAAAGGCATCGTTCACAATTGTCAGCCATCTAAAACTACGGAACCATTACCCCATCAGTTGGCCATAATAGAGCTAGATTGACATTGAAGTCCTTGTAATTTAATACGAGCGAGCAGCAGGGGAACCCGCTCTAAGTGGCAATTTGCTATATTTTATAACGTCGTAATGAGACAGACATGGTTCATCGTGTACACCAATTCAATGAAATTTTTGTTTGCGTGACAACTGTTTCTTCATTTGATGTAAAAAAAATTATTTCCTGGCCTAATGTCTCTACTTTGTTTTTGCAGCTGCTCGTTTATTCAGACTTTTTTTTTTTGTCTTAGCGGTTAGAAAACGGGAGAATGATATAAAATTCGGTGCAGGAGTATTGTCACTGCAGGGTTAGGAGTGCTCAGTGTTGAAATATGAGAATGCCTGATGAAGGTTACACAATGACGAGAGAGACAGAGAGATGGCAGAATTAAGGTTGTTGCGTGGTGTCTTCCTCTTCTGCATAAACTATCTGAAGAAGTAAAACAAACTAAAGTAAAACAAAATGGGTCTCTGTGGTTTAGAGCTTAGGCGCTCGCCTCTCGTTCCAAAGGACCTCGGTTCGTTCCCTCCTGGAGCCATCAGGATATTTTTTCCAGATATCCCTGATCTCAGTGTAAGTGAGATCGAGTTACTAGTCCTATCGGAGACGGACGATAAAACGTAGATCCCGTGTTTAATTTGAGCACGTAAAAGAACTCTAACGGCTGCAGAGGCAGGACACCCGGCCTATGAGAGATAAATTCCGGAGGACTGTTGGGGTGGCAAAGTTCTGCTCAGGACAAGCTATTTGATGATGAAAAGAACTCTTGGCAGTTTAAAAATCGAAAAGAACAGACTGAAAAACCACTGCCCAAGCTACATTTATTCGAAAGTTTAAAAATAAAATTCCTACAAAATATGTTCAACTTCTAAAATTACATCGGGGACCCTCGTTATTGCTACGGAGTTCGTGCACTGCCGCTGAGATCTTCCTGTGTAAGAAAGATATCTGAGCACATATAGTTACTCACCGAAGTGCAATGATGATGGACATATCAATCAATCAAAGTCAGAAAAAAAAACGTTTTAATAGCATGAGGTGGGGGATCATCGATAGCGAAGTTGATAACCCGATGCGCTACTGACCACACGCATTTTTTCCGGAAATTCCAGAATTTGAAGCCAGCTTGTGTTAAAATATCTCAGTACGCACAACAAGCTACTCGGTTGGACTACACCAAACCCTGATTTTTAACGCAAAAACCACTTAGATGTTCCCTATTATACCACTTGATAGAGAGCGAACGATTTTAGTTTATATCATGAAGTATATTGGGTAAATTAGTGTTAGGCGGGTATTTTTTCTTTGGTTAAATGCATATAAATTGCGAGGTAGCCAGCCAGTCGCCTTTACTTCTTAGTGTGTCTGTCTGGTACATAAACGAGGCTGGAGTCAACCTGAGAGGCACTGTACGGTACAGAGATAGGCAGGCAGGCAGGTAGGTAGGTAGGTATGATGATAAGATTAGATTTATAGACAGACATTTGGCAGACAGGTAGACAAAGTGATAAGTATATATAGGACAAAAAGACAGTCAGGCAGATAGATAGATACCATGGTTGAGTAAAAGTAAAGACACTGAAGCTCTCTCTCTATCTATCTCTCTATGAGACGTGAAAGAAGTGGGAAAATGGACAAAACAACGATCAAATGAGAGATATGAGAATGGTAAAATTGGCAAGGGAGTAAACATGAAGGATCCCGTGATGACTGGGAACTAATTGCATTTTGCAGTAATCAAGCAATGGAGCTGGGAACGCTGAAGAAATTACGGGGAATGAGATGGATCAATGATACATCAGATATAGATAACTTTGTAAATACAGTTGGCGCATAGGAGAGGGACAAATATGGATAAAAATGGCCTACAAGAACAAATGGGTGAGAGACCACCCAGGTCAGGAAAAAGATGATGCATACTACCAAGTTAAAAGAGAAGAACAGGTTGCCATGTTTCGGCTTCGAACAGCGTACAAGAGACTGAGGTACCATTTATTTAACATACAGAAGATAGGCCACACTGACACATGTGTCAGCAGCAAGAGATAGAGACACACTGACACATACACATGTGGCACCAGCAAGAGATAGAGACATATCCTAAAAGAGTGTCCAACATACAATAAACAGAGAAAACACACATGGGCAATCTCTATATCAGTCCTCCATTCTTCTTTGAATGCTACATAACGACCACCTGTTAAACCACTCTTTGTAATCTGTATGTGATCTGAGTCTAAGAGTCTGCACGTTGTTTCAGTTATACGCCTACAAGTACGAGAGCACATCCAATGTCTGTGATGCTTTTTATTTACTAGGGTAATTTCCCCATGCCCCTACCTTAGTCGCCTCCTATGACATGCCTTGTAGGTCACAGTGTTACTATTCTTTGCTCCCCATGAGAGCCCCCAACAACACACATGCAGTGTCAGTCCAAGACAAGCTATAAGGAGATGTACATTCACTCATATTGATCACTAACTACTTTAGAAGTATACAAATCAATGTCTGAAAACATTGGAAAAAGAAGATGAAGAAGACAGGGACAGAAAATATCCACTCAATTGAGCAAGTTTGAATTTTTCTGTGTCCTGCTTCTGTAGCTCTTTGGTTTGTTTACAGTGTGGGGCGCTAGCACAACACCCTCTCAACAAAAAAAAACCCACATAAAAACTGTTGTTACTGTCTGTAATACAGCTTTTTAAAGATGTTGTAGGACATGGAAAGCATCTGCAATGTCCGCATGGCTAGTGCAGTCGCTGAGAAGCTGCTCAGGATAGTATCTGTTATGCCCACGACAGAAAAAAAACTAATTGGCTTTACCGTGGATTGAACCTGGGTCTCCCATATGGGAGCCGGCGTCCTAATATATTTGGTCAGACGCTCCACCAACACCCTCTAAGTCACCTTTTAATGACATGCCAGATGAGATAGTGGTTCTATTCTTCACTATCTTGTAATACCACACAGGAGTAAACAAAAACAGCAAACATATATTTATTAGACGGCACAAAAAGCTAAGGAAGAGATGCAGGCGATGGATAGAACTTATATTGAGAAGACCGACGGGAAGCATTGCAAGATGGGCATTGTTTTGGAACCCGCCGGGAAAGAGGAGTAGGAGAAGACCTAGAAATACCTGGAGAAGAGAGCTGGAGACTGATATTAAAAGGATAAGTAGGACGAGGAAAGAATTGAAAGGGATGGCAAGAGAGAGGAAGGGCTGGAAGAAGTTTGTTAAAGACCTATGCTCGGTTGGGAGTTGAAAGGGGAAGATAGAACAAAGATATTAATTATATTAAAGGATATCATAGCTATGTCAATGAAACATGGCCTTGTGAATGAGTCTGACAGAGTAGGGTATGGGGAACTCAAGAAGAACTGCAACTGGCATGCAGCTTCATAGAGCAGGCAACCCATCTCATAGTATAGACTGAGCAGATGAAGCCAATCACAAAGAATATGAAGAAATTAAAGGAACAAAATAACTCTACTGATACATTTTAAATATAATGTTTTTTGGAGTGATTCTGTGGCGAAGTGGTTACGCCCTTGCCTTGCAAGCTGAAGGTCATGAGTTTGAATCCGGATCGTACAGTTCTGTTCATGAGTGCATTTTTTCCAGAAACTCTTAGGATTGTAACCAGAGCTACAGAGTTCATGCTTTGTGCAATACCCTTGGCAGGATAAGTCCTATTTCTGTGAAGAGGGACAGAGCCCTATGGGATGAGACCTGTTGCAATGAAGTCAATCCTTCGACTGTAAAATCCTTTTAAATATAGTGTTTTGTTACTTATATTGTAAAAGTCCAACAGATGAGTTTCTCATACAGTGAATCCAATTTCGTTCAACAGACCAGGAGAGAATGATGAAAAGGTTAAGAAAATAGAGAAAAGAAACACAAGCAGAACACATGAGGTCAAATGTTCTGTCACAAGCAACTTTAAAAACAAGATTTTTGTAAAGTAAGCTTTCTTCAACAAGAAAAACTACTGGGAAGCAGACAAATAATCTTTCACAATCTTGTAGCATAAATTTTGGTTGAAATATAAGGTGTTGGGTATGCATCGTATGATGTTTTCAAGTCATCATATAGCATAGTGGTTATAGCGCGGCATTCCTCTTTCTTGTGATGCCTCCTTTTATTATGGTCTTCTCCAACCCTTCATGTATTTTTAAATGTCCAAATGGGGTCTCTGTGGCTAAGTGGTAACGTCCTCACCTCACGTTCTGAAGGTTGTGGGTTTGAATCCGGACCATGACATTCTGTTCACGAGTGTATTTTTTTCAGAGACCCCTAGGATTGTTACCGGAGGTATCGAGTTTGTGCATGGTGTAATACTCTCTGCAGATGGTGTGCCATTTCTGCAGAGAGGGACCAAGCCATATGGGGTAAAACCTGGTGCAATGAATTTAAATCGTTCAACTTTAGACCTTTAATATGTCCAAAATCCCTCAACTATCTCATTCTTATTTGTAGCATCAGCCAGTTTTCATTGATTTTAAATTCCTTCTAATGTAGATCTATTTTTTTATCTTCTCTGTCCATGGTGTAGGAAAGACCCTTCTGCAACACTTATATTCCTTCTTCTTCTTCTTTGCGTTCGTTCTTTATGACCAATTTTAATCACTCTTTGTGATATGTTTGATCTTTGCCAAGAACGTGCATCGTTGCACATTGGTTTGGTAGACCCCTAAACACATAGACTTCTACACGTTTAGGACACATGCATCCGATTTCAGCCAAACCTCCTTAGTCGCCTCTTACGACATGCATGGCAGGTAACAGTGGTTCTATTCTTTACATCCCAAATTTGGGCCCGGTAACCACACGGGCGACACTTATGTTCAAAAGCACATATGTAGGAGCACATATGTAGGGGCACAATATAGTGTGACAGCATAGTGGTTAGTGTACTCACTTCTTAGATGCATGATCCAGATTCAATCCCATAGTATGAGTAGAATCTTGTTGAAGAAAGGCTCTGATATTGAATGTTTTTCATTTCTGTTTCTCAAGTTGTGATATACTTATAAACAAATGCAAAGTAAGAATGCACCATTTAGAGCCAGGGGAAGCGCTGGAGACAATGAATATGATCAATAAACAGACAGTGAAGAAGTATTAGGGCTTCTGGAAAACAAATTATCAAACACAGAATTTGAGTCACAAACCCTTATTTCTTACGGCACCGATTACATAGCCTTACAGGCTAGCGTTTTTAAGAACACAGCCAGCTAGTTCTCCACAATCTATTTATTGATAATACATCACTTATAGAAACAAATTAGAAAATGAATGAATTTTGAAATGTTTTAACCAGAAGTCTACTCTGACCACAGGTGTGTAAAAGTAAAGAAACTGTTTTCATAAAATGATATATATTGGGGAACACAGCAGGTTAATATAATTTTTGTCCAGCTGTAATGGCCCTCAGGTCAACCCAGGCTAAATTGGGTACCAGAAAAGCACTGAAGTAAGAGTGTTGTGGCGTGAAGTTGACCACATCGCCCATTAAGTGCAGGTGGTCAATGAAAAATATGGATCTATACCAGTGTAGTCAACTACTTGCAGGCAGCCATCATTACCTAGTGTTTCCCTCATACCCAATAGAGACTGGGTCGACCTGAGAGTCTTTACGGTCTGACAAATCTCACTCTACCCCAGATATGTACTGCAACCATAAGACCATAAGGAAAACGCACTTCTAGTAAAACCTTTGCTAACTAAAGTGTCCAGCAGATGATCAAACAAATAACTACAAGTTTTTTCAGTTTTTTCTTGCTCACGAATGTTGCAATGACTTATTCATTAATCTTCTCCGCTCCTCGTGGAGCATAGGGCCTCAACAGTTGTTCGCCACTCTTCTCGGTCTCTGGCTGTTCTTTTATGTTCTCCCAGGTCAATTGAGCACTCTTCAGCTCCTCAGTAAGACCTCGTCTCCAAGTCTGCTTAGGGCGTCCTCTTTTTCGTTTTCCCTGCGGGTTCCACTCGAGCACCTGTCTAGTGACACTCGACTGTGTCTTCCGCAAGGTATGGCCTATCCATCGCCATCTTCTCCTCTTGACCTGTGTCATCATAGGTTCCTGCCCTGTTCTTATCCACAGATCCGTGTTTGTAACTCTATCATACCATCTCAATCTGAGAATCCGCCGCAAACATCCGTTGACAAAGGTCTGCAATGACTTAGCTCTTTACTTATTTTTATATTCTAATTTCTTCGCAGAGCTCTGGTCATGTACTTAATCGTATGTGTGTCCAAAGTATGGACAGAGCCAATATCAATGCGGTACGCTCTCATTTATGTGACATGGGCAAGTCTCAGACACTGGAACGAATTCGAGAATTAGGCGTTAAGTTTTGACATTCTAGACAGTGTCATCTTCGTGGTAGAGAGAGAAGATATACTAATCAACTTCTCATGGGCAAGGTGAGCAAATAGACTTTGGGATGGTTGCTGCAGCGGAGGACAGAGCACGAATGTGCCATGATGTTGACCGCATTAGCTTTATTTTTCTTTTTTGCCTCCTCTCAATGCATGTTGTAAAAGGTGACTAAAGGAGGTAGACGATCAGGGTTTCCTGTAGTCCAACTGATTACCGTATGCACACTGAGTTTTTTTTTTAAACCCATGCTGGCCTCGCACCAGTAATTTCCCCAACAAGTGTCCGCTAGTGCAGTGTTACCAACTTTGCTACCGGCGACCCTAATGATGGAATGATAAGTGTAGCCTATAAGACAAAATTCCAGCTGATATTCATTCCCTTTTGTGAAACTGGTTATACTAACAGGGAGTGACACACAAAAATGGCTGATGGTACACTGTAACCATATGCTTCAGGCACATAAGTTTTATAAACCTAAAACAAAAATGATCTAAAACCAAAGTATTGACTTCATTGCACCAGGTTCTACGCCATATGGCTCTTTGCAGAAATGATGAGTCACCTGCTGAGAGTTTTGCACAAATCATGAACTCCATAGCTCCAGCAAAAATCCTAAGGGTCTCTGGGAAAAATGCACATGTGAACAGATCGGTGTGGTTCCGATTCAAATCTACGACTTACGGAACGCAATGCAAAGGTGTAACCACTTAGCCATAGAGACCCCCAAAACCTAGAAACTAGCTAACTTAGAAGGAGCGATCTGATACCAAAACAACTGTACTTACAAGAGATGCAATAAATATTTTATATGATTCAACTGTAAGAAAAAAAAGAAAGAACATCTGGAGGATGCATACTAGTACAAGACAAAAAATATAAAACAACATAAGTTAATTTTCTGGACAGATGGTCACATCGTCATCTAATATCCTGAACAGAACTTTGAGACCCTAACAGTCCCTTCAAAATTTCTCAGTCATAAGGCAGATGTTCCACCACTGCAGCCATCATACTCAAATCATCAGTCACACCATCAACTCATATTATCCTTGGTGTTCCTTTTTGCTGGGATGCCTCCTTCCATAGTGGTCTTCTCCAACCATGTATTTTTATCTATCTCTATATCCTCTTTGTGTCCCAATTGATACATAAGGCTTCCACAAGAGACTTCCATTGTTGCCGTTCTGCTGCATTTCTACCAACCGTCTCCCATGTCAGGCCACACTCCAACTCTCCACAGTTCTTCTCCATGTTTCCTTTGGACGTCCAGGCCTTCTCTTCCCACCCGCTGTCCATCTGAGAGCTGTCCTAGCCAATTCCCCCACTGGCATATACACACATGTCCAAACCACCTCCATCTTCATCCCTTAATATTGGTCTCCAAGGATTAACACTGTTCATTTCAAAAGCTCCTCATTTGTTATGGTATCTAGCAAGAAAGTTTGCAGGATTCTTCTTAAACATTTATACTGAAATGTCTCCAACTTGTGTAGTATGTGTTGGGTCATTTTCCAGCATTCACTACTGTATAATAGCACTCCCAGTATATTACTTCTGTATATTTTAAGTTTTTGTCCTAAGACCTAGTACTTTTGTTTTCTAGATTTTGTGGAGCATGGCAAAAGTTTGTCTTGCCTTCGTGATTTTTTTCGATGATATCCTTTCCTGAATCTCCATCTTGTGATACTGTACTTACCGGTATACAAAATTCTGGACTTCCACTATGATTTCATTTTGTAATACAATTGGGCTCTCAAATAATTTATGATTATTTCTCATTACCTTCGTTTTCACTATATTTATTTTAAGTCGTATTGTTTGGGCTGTTCTGGAAAATATATCTAATTTCCGTTGAGCATCCTCATAACTGTTGGTCAAAAGACCAATATCATCAGCATAATCCAAATCTTCCATAACTGAGGTAAATGTCCATCGAATGCCTCTGTAGTTATCTTCTATGGTTTCTCTCATCATCCAGTCCATGGCAAGGTTAAACAGGAATGGTGAAAGAATACATGCTAAGTATTCGATTTAGTTAGGTGCTTCCCTGTTTGTTAACTTTGGTGTTATTTTGTTAAATCACTTATTAATAACCAAATAAGTCATAATACAGTGAAACCAACAGAGTTAATTATAACCGAAATGCAGTTTTACCCACTCAATGAATACTTGTGAGATGATACTGATAGGGAGGCAAATGAAGCATTCTGAGCAATTTTTCTAATGCAGGAATTTGAAAGCATGTGAATCATGAACAGTACACAGGTTACAAAGAGGTGATGAAGGATAACCAATGTCCAATAACATGTATAATGTATGACCAATAATCATAAACTATGATATAAATTTAATAAATGTCAAAAAATTAATGTTACAAATTTATTTAAATTACTATTAACTATGAATTGCAGGGGTCTAGAAAACGTTTTGGACAAGCTCAGTTGCTGACATGTAACATCTTAGCCTTACCATCTGCGTATATTTTAATGGATTAGTGACATAATAATATACTTAACTTACAACATTTTCTTAAAGGATAAGGTGGATTGGGTCATGAACTGGCCTGGCCACCTTGTGGGGATGAATTCCGATCAACCCACCAGAGGAGACCAGCCAGCATTATTATTTTATAAATCAAATAGTTTTGCCAATCAAATAGTTTTACTGCAGTTCCATATATATATACTGAATATTATTTTATAACACATCTCAGTGGAATGATAGCTTACATTAGTTACGTTACTAGTAGTTAGTGAAGCTATCATTTTATTCTACTCTATATTTTATAGCTTTAAGTTTATGGAGTTTTTAAAGTTTTCAAGTTATTAATTAAATGTTAATAATGTGGTGGTTAGGTACGATTTGTACGAACTACGATAACCGTAACGATGGACTTGATAAATCAACTTTGAAAGTGCAATACATCTTATAGGAGTAATAAATCCCGACACAATATCTGCGTGCAGTAGATGCACTTTAATTAAAAAACAAACTTTACCTGCAACATTTCTTGGCATAATCAGTACATGATATTATAAGAAAAGGTTTCTTGATTTAACAGCGACAGGAAGTCAGCCATTTTAGATAAGCGAAAATAATCCAGTGTATGTGTTTGGAGGAAAAAAGTGGGTCAAAATCTCTATTACTCACTCTAGTTCAATTAATTTACTTGCTCTCACCAACTTATTAATGTTTATGAAACAATCAAATGAAATACTCCTTACCTGAACAGAGCCAGTCATGGCATGATTCAAGTTTAAAGTTAACTGGTAAACGAAGTCACATCCTACACAGCAGACACCATATTTTTCCTTTTTTTGGCACAGCGGAGGGTCAAGGTCATCCCATGCAAAGAATTTCCTCCTTTAAATTTACGACATCCGCCACATTCTAGCTGGCTCTGAACACTCGCTATACAGTTTTCATTGATAATATTTGGAGATCTGTTAACTGCGCAAAAACATTTCAGCAAGCGGATGTTCTTCTAAACCTCCCTCACTACATGACGTGACATGTATCTTTTAATAGTGTGCAGCTTTGTTTTGAGACTGTAAATGCCAGCGATATGAATTTGTATTTATGTATACAGCAAATCCTACTTCCATTCAACAAATGAGCGCTTTATGAATGAAAAGTTGGTGGTAGCCTTGGGCAAAAGTATAACGCGTATGAGAGGGGGGAAAAACAGTAAATGATAAGAGATTTTTTTGTAGCGATGATAATGAGTTGATTAGAATGTGTGTGGTTTTTAGCTGATTAGAAAAGAAAACTTAGCCGTAGACTACAGTGTCAAATTAACATCTTCATTGATAACATTGGATTAAATGTTAACTGCGCAAAAACATTTGGGAAGGCGGATGGCTTGTCTTACTAATGACGTCCGATGTATCTTTTAATAGCGTACTTTGCTCACTCAATGTTTGGGAAGGTTCAAAATGATTGACTTGGTTGTGAGTGTATGTCCTCTATCGGGGTTTTCATCCTCCAGAGGATTACGTGAATCTAATAGCCGTCCATCGCAAGCGACAATGACAACAGTCTCAGACTTGTGCTGCTTCACCTCTCTGGTGTGTGCGGAGGTGACTATAGAGTCCAATCTTAGAACACAATCACCTACCACAGGTGGGGCATATATGATCAAGGTTAGACATGTGCATGTTGTGTGTTCTGTCTTTTCGCGCAGCTCGTTTTCTGTGTGCCTCAACGACACGATGATTCTCAGCTATGCGGGTTCCTCTTGTGTTGTTACAGCGCCACATTTGGCGATCTTACGTAAGGGATTCCCAGCGTGTGGTGTCTATATCGAAGCATTTCAGAGACACTTTAAGAGTGTCTTTGAAGCAATTTTGTTGTTGTCCACCAGCATAACGTCTATCCCCTTCCGTCTACTCGTCTATGTCTACTGTAATGGATCTACTGTCATGGGAATGTGGGTGTTTGCGACAATGAGAGAGTGGACATTCTTGCGTCAACCGCATTAATCGTCGTGAGTTTAGGATGGAAAAGGGGGGTGTTCTTCGATTTCTTGGCGACCGCTGTTAGATGAGGCTGTAAAGCTGTTGAATACTTCAAGACTGCCCCGAATATGATATACTGAGGCAAACTCACTGGCCTAACGAAACAACATTCGACAGAAAACTACACGGACCTCTGTGTGAGCTACAAAAAACAGTGAAGTTCATACAAGAGACAACATTGAATATATAGACATATTGAAAGCGAACGAAAGGAAGGAAAGCTGTTGAATATATCTAGCGATTTAAAGGATTTGGAATTACAAATTGTACAAGTAGAACTTGGATGCCTGAGGGGCAGAGTGAGGAGTGTGTTTAACCAGCGAACCACCGGAACCATCAGTATGCATACCATGTTACTGTCGTTATTTTTTTCCGATCCAGAAGCACTTGAGCTTTTCAGCTCTTCGGCTCGGTGCCATGGACATCGTAACCCTTCGGTTCGGTGCCACGAACACCGTAAATCTGGGGAATCTGTGGCTTTTCTGCCATCCCGCGGAATTGAACCCGCACACACAGAGGGATAGTCACCCGTAGTCCAACGCGCTACGAACACGCTGGGCAGACGCGTTACTGCGTGTGGTATCTCTTTTCAGAACGGAGTAGGACAGGTGAGACGAGAGCCTGAAGAATTTAATAGCCGCATAGCTAGTTCAGTCGCCACGAAGCTATTCAGGTTCCGATTTTTCTTTTATGCCTACAACAGAAAAAAATTCTTGACCTTACTGTGGATTGAACACGAGTCTCCCGCATGGGGTCCGCGCTCTAACCCATTCGGTCATAGGCTCTACATTCTACATTTCATTGAATAGACTGAGCACATATGTATCTCCACGGAGTGCTATCGTGTTGGTTCTGTATCCAGTACTTTGAATCATCATTCACAAATTTAAAAAAAATGTTTATATCCTTGGAGGTCTCTTTGCTGCAACAATAACACCACGAGGAGAATATAACAAGAAAAGTCATCTCCTGGAGCACGCAGGGAAAGCCAAAGAAAAGGGAGCCTAGAAATACCAAGAGAAGCTATTTGGAGGCAGAGATTAGCGATATACAGAAGAGTTGGAGGGAGCTGCAGGAGATAGGAAGACTTGGCATGAGTTGGTTGAGGGTCTATGCTCCAATGCAAGAGACAGCTTAAGATAGGAAGATTTGGAATGAGTTGGTTGAGGGTCTATGCTCCAATGCAAGAGACAGCTAAAGATTTGGCATGAGTTGGTTGAGGGTCTATGCTCCAATGCAAGAGACAGCTAAAGATAGGAAGACTTGGCATGAGTTGGTTGAGGGTCTATGCTCCAATCTGAATTCAATATACGATCTGAGAAGGGCTGCTGCTGACGCTGGTCATCTTGCACAGAATAGTGTTTTTCAGGACTGCTGTGAATGGGAGCCAAGTTCCTGAGGGACACGCTACTTGATGATGATGATATATATATATATATATATATATATATATATATATATATATATCAAGGGACATAATGTTTAATGTTCCTAGTTAACACTCCAGATTATTTTATGAATGATTCCGTACTGATTAAATTTGACCTACATAATTTGCATGTGTGACGTGTCTGATAAGGTCGTTTCGCCAAAACATCGATTAGTGTTATTTATCTTCGTTTATAAAAATAAAAAACAGTATTAGGTCCGATTAAAAAAAATATTGTTTATCATCAACGATAAACGATTAGCGATGTTGTCAATGTATCGCCGGCCTTCTTTGTTTCCCAGGCATGTTCTTAGTTTAGTTAAGTTGACAGATCATCATTACTGCACATCAAACTAATAATAGCCGTCCATCACAAGCGATGATGACAACAAGCTCAGACGTGGGCTTCTGCACCTCTCTGGTGTATGCGGAGGTGACTGTAGAGTCTAATCATATAACATAGTCTCCTACCACAGGTGGGGCATACATGATCAAGGTTAGACATGTGGGTGTTGTGTGTTCTCTTTTTCACGCGGCTCGTTTTCTCTGTGCCTCAACGGCACGACGACATCAAACTAACTAGTCCATAAGTACACCGATACGATGTCATGTTAAGTATGTCCACTCAGCGCGTGGCAACTAACAACGCCAGTTCTATGTTGGTTTACTATTCTTCTTTGACTTCCAGTATAATCTAGTTTTTCAGAGAAATGTCTGGTCAACCACTAGTAACAACTGTTATAAGAAGGAGAAGATGGAGACATGTTTGACATACCTTGAGACATTGGCGGCTCGTCATTAAGGGTCAGTGGGGCCGGGCCCCACTAAAAATAATGTATAACGTATTTATTATTTTATAAATTAAAATATAGCAACCAAAACCATGATTTATCCAGGGGAAAAAAGCTGGCCCCACCAACAAAAATGATAACGAGCCTCCACTGCCTTGAGAAGAAATGCATTAAAGTGGGAGGCAAAGGGTTCAAGAAAGAGAGAATACACTAGGAGCTTTGCTGAGAGACGCAAGAAATCGTCCATTGTCTCTTCCTATGTGGATGTTGGAATTGGTTGTCCACTCTTGCCTTTAAGCGTAGGGACAGTGACAAGAAATATCGGATTCAATTCCATGGAAGAGATTGAGCGAGTTGCCAAGGATAGATCGGTAAGGAGGAATTACTTACACGATCTATGTAACGTATACGGTACGAGAGGAATATATGTATAGGAGTCTCTGTGGCGTAGAGGTTAGGTGTTCGTCTCGCGTGCCAAAGGTACAAGGTTCGCACCCACGTGGAGCCATCTGGATATTTTTCCAGAGATCTTTGATCTCAGTGTAGATCGAGTTCCTTGTCATATCGGAGACGGACGATAAAACATATGTCCCATGTTCAATTTCAGCATGTAAAAGAACCATTGACAGTTCAAACTCGAGAAGAGTAGACCGGAAAGCCATTGCCCCGGGCACAATTCGTTACAAAGATTAAAACACAAAAATTCCTACAAAATATTTTCACCATCTTCTACAATTACATCGGGGACCCTGGAGTTCTTGCACTTCCGATGAGATCTTCCTGTATAAGAAAGAGATCGGTTACTCACCGAAGTGCAATGATGATGGTCCTATCAATCAATTAGAGAAAATTGTCACTCGTTTTTTGAAGTCACTATTTCAAATCACAGTTTAGAAAATATTTGTTAAGGAAGATAGTATGTAATATTTATTCAACTAAAATTTAAAATAATAATTGTTTTTTAAAAACCGAGGAGAAATTAAAGTAATCAGTCCTCTAACCGCCCGAGTGGTTACCGGGGCCCAAATTTGGGGTGTAAAGAATAGAACCACTGTTACCTGCCATGCATGTCGTAAGAGGCGACTGAGGAGGTTTGGCTGAAATCGGATGCATGTGTCCTAAACGTGTAGAAGTCTATGCGTTTAGAGCCCCAAACCAATGTGCAACGTATACATGTTCTTGGCAAAGATCAAACATATCACAAAGTGTGATTAAAATTGGTCGTTAAAAAAATTTTTTTAATAAAAAAAGTCCTCTACCATGTACACTATGAAGAAAAAATTATATTTCGAAAATTTGGTTTTAAAAAAGCCAATGCGGCAATTTGCCCATCCTAGTTTTATGTTTAGAAGAAATTGTTTATCATACCGCGTATGTGTGAGCTCTGACCAGACAATCCTTGAAGTTAGACCAAGTAAAGTTGAAACGCACCTGTTTCACCAGACATACAAGAAGAATCACCATCTTGTGTCACGCCGGGTGTTGTAAACGGAACCTCCGGTTTGTTTGCGTTCGTACTTATCAACCAACTTAACCACTCTGTGTGTTTTACACAGAGAGATGAGTACTTTACGTCCCATAACCCCAATCTCTTTGTTTACTGCTAATAGCCGTCCATCCAAGCGATGATGTCGACGACCTCAGACATGTTTTGCTGTAAATTTGTAGTGTGTGTAGAGGTGGCTGTAAAGTCCAATCCACGAACACAATCCCCTACCATAGGTAGGGCATACATAATCGAGGTTAGGCATGTGGGTGTTGTGTGTGATGTATTTTTGCGCAGCTTGCTTTCTCTGCGCCTCAATAGTACAACCCTCAGCTATGCGAGCTACAGCGCCACATTTTATGAACTTGCGCAAGGGATTCCCAACACGTGGTGTCTGTCTATATCAAAGAATCTTAGTGGCACTTTAAGAGTGTCTTTAAAGCGTTTTCTGTCCACCAGCAGAACGTCTGTCCCGTTCAAGCTCGCCGCACATCAATTGTGTGGGGGATACGTTTGTCAGGCATCCGAGCAACGTGATCGACCCTTTTCACTTAGGCCTTCTGTAACAGGGTGTTAACGCTTGGAATATAGACTCTTATGAGGACTTCGGTATCTGGAAATTTGTCCTGCCAGTTTATTTTGAGCAGTCTGCGTAGACAACTTGTGTGGAAGTGGTTTAGTTTTCTTGCGTGTCTGCTATACACTATCCATGTCACACTGGCGTACATCAACTATTCAGATGCAATAATTTCAATGTTAAGAGTCGCCCACGCAAATGATGTACGGCAGAAATACCATATACGGTGCACAGCGCTTGCCAGAACTGTAAGCATTCCCTGAAAGGAAGAGCAGAAGTCAGCCAAGTGTCATACCTGCCGGCGTAGGCGATCATGTTTCTCCACAACTCTTTGCTTGGTGTATATAATTAGTTCTGACGTCGATATTTTGTCGAACCACGATGTCAGACCATCCAACATCTTCTCCCTCTGTCTTCCACGATCTCTCCCCTGAATTTTACATGTAGTCACCAAATATTATAAACCTTCTCTTCTCATTATATGCACGAAGAACCTTGATTGTCGGATTCTTATTCTTGTGATAAGGTTTCTTTGTGTTCAGACCTGATTTAAAACCTCCACATTTGTTTTCTTCGCTGTCCATGGAATTTTCAGCATTCTTCTGTAAAACCACATCTATGTGGCTTCCAATGATCGTATTGATTGTTTGTTCATTGTCCATGATTCGCTGCCATACATAAGTTTTGGTTCAATATAGCACTGGATTACTCGTTTTCGCAATGTCATTGGTAGTGAGTTCACGCATAGTGTGTTCTTCATTTTCATAAAAGATGCTTTCGCTTTGAGCTACTCTATTCCTAATCTCTGTTGTGCATCTTCCATCTGATGTTAGGAATGTTTCCAGATACTTGAATCAATGGCTTTGTTTCAGTGTTATGTTATTTATTTTGATATTACACATTAGCGTTTCCTGTTTCTTGGAGACAACCATAGCCTTTGTTTTCTTTATATTCATGCTTAATCCTTTATTTTCACTTTCTCTCACTAATATGTCTACCAAATCTTGTAGATATTGTTCATTTGTCGCCATTAGAATTGTGTCATCAGCGTATCTTATGACACAATGACAAATGCAGCAGAAATAGGGGAAAGAAAAACAATGCAGAAAAGGAAAACTGTTTCTTGTTTGTTCGCGGTGAGTACAGTAGATGATCAAGCCAGAACAGAGCTAAACGAGTTAAAAAAAACGATCGTCGGAGTATTAACAAACTCATTCAAATGCACAGTCATACAGTGGTTCCAATCACACTGCAATATAAGCGGAAACGAAGAGGCAGACAAGCTAGCGAAGGCAGGACGGCGACTGCCGCAGACTGATTATGAAATCAGCTACGAGACAGGCCAAACAACCATCGGATGGCAATATAGAGAAAAGTGGTCGCAAGGCCACCCCTAACACAGCACCAAAGATGGGTACTATGGTCTGTCCCGTAGCGAACAAGTTATCATATTCCACCTCCGTACCAGCCATAACAGACTCCGGGCTTACCTCTACAACAAATTTTAAATTGGCACAACTAACCTGTGCCACTGCGAGAAGGCGGACATGACAGCAGAGCACTTACTACAAGACTGCCAATTGCTAGCAGGCCTGAGAAACGAAACATGGCCGGAAAATACGAATTAAATGAGAAGCTGTACGAAGGGACGGAGTCCCTAAAGACATCAGCAGAATTTATGAGAAAATCTGGTACATCAGTCTAAGCGGGGATTGCGAGAGAGAGAGATGATCAAGGTCTTCCCAATTCAAATCTGTTTTCCAGTACAATCTACCATAAGTTACTGAAACATGTCCTGCATCAATTCTTACATTAGGGACATCTATGGCGAAGTGGTTAAGAAGTTTGCTTGTCGTTCTGAAGATTGTGAGTTCGAATCTTGACCGAGTCACATGTGTTCATGAGATCACATTTGTTCATGACAACAGCTGGCGTTCCATTTCTGTTGCCAGGGACCCAGGTTGAAACCAGGTGTAATGAAGTAAATCCTTCACCAATAGATATTCTACATATTGGAATGTCAGACAAGTTAAAAAAAATTTTTTTTTTAAAACCCCACACACACAAACTATAAAACAGTGTAAGGGAAGTAACCACATAATATATAAAATGCTGTTTGAAAAGGGGCAAAAGTTACCAAAGGGAGGTAATTTTACTTTTTTTTTAAAACATGCTTTGAAATTTGTTGTGTCCATGGCACTGAGCCAAAGAGCTGAAAGCTCTTTGGAATTTTTTTCGATCCAAAAAGCACTTGAGCTTTCAGCTCTTTGGCTCGGTGCCATGGACACGTAACCTTCGGTGCCACGAACACCGTAAATCTGAAGAACCTGTGGCTTTTCTGCCAGCCCGCGGAATTGAACCGCACTCACAAGGGGGCTCGTCGTCCAACGCGCTACGAACACGCTGGGCAGGCGAGCAATAGTGACAAGAAAATGTGTGTGAAAGATTTGAAGTTGCCAGCATTTGTTCTTGCCCCGTTATCGCTACAACTGATTGCCGCCATTAATAAACCTTTTTCTTTAAACCACATCTGATAAAATTATGACTTTTTGCACAAAATAAAATGTGTTCATTCTTAGTCTCTTTTTCTTATCTATAATCATGTTTACCTCACAGCGTCAGGATAAGAAGAGATTTGTAGAACAGGCTTTTGTGTGCGCTTTTCTCATCATGTTTTTTCTCAAAGTGTCAGGATAAGAAGAGATTTCTAGAACAGGTTTTTGTTTGCGCTTTTCTCATCATGTTTTTTCTCAAAGTGTCAGGATAAGAAGAGATTTCTAGAACAGGTTTTTGTGTGCGCTTTTCTCATCATGTTTTTTCTCAAAGTGTCAGGATAAGAAGAGATTTGTAGAACAGGCTTTTGTGTGCGCTTTTCTCATCATGTTTTTTCTCAAAGTGTCAGGATAAGAAGAGATTTCTAGAACAGGTTTTTGTTTGCGCTTCTCTAATCCTGTTTTGTCTCACAGCGTTAGGATAAGAAAAAATTTATAGAACAGGCTTTTGTGTGCATTTCATAAATAGTGTTTTTCACCGCCTCTGTTATTTCTAACATCCACATTTCACATGGACGATCTTTCCTTTGTATTCACTGCATCAGAGTAACATCGCTCTTTGAGGTGCACTGTCTGTTGGTAATCTGCTTATGTGGCAGAACCATTTAATTTGTTGTTTCTTGGCAAAGTTCGTTATTAATGTTGTACTCTTCCCTGATGTCTTCATTTCTCAACCGATCTCATCTTGTTACTCCTAGCATTCTGGATAGATACTGGAATCTTCTTCTTCTTTGCGTTCGTTCTTTACAACCAATTTTAATCACTCTTGTGATATGTTTGATCTTTGCCAAGAACGTCTATACGTTGCACATTGGTTTGGTAGGCCCTTAAACGCATAACTTCTACACGTTTAGGACACATGCATCCGATTTCAGCCAAACCTCCTTAGCCGCCTCTAACGACATGTGTGGCGGGTAACAGTGGTTCTATTCTTTACAACCCAAATTTGGACCCAGGTAACCACTCGGGCGAGATATTGGAATGAAAACAAAGACATCCTACAAGACCTGCATATCAAGGAGCATTGGCTCATAAATAACATCATGTCCCGAAAGATGAAATATTTTGGCCAAGTTAAACTTCACAGTGGGTTGGAGAGTACGGTAATGGAAGCACGGTTCCTGGAGTAGGAGGCAGGGGGTGAGCAAGATGGCAAGAGAACATCACAGATATCTTGAACATGATCCTGGAGAACTTGACAGAGACAAAGAGTTTTTCAGATGGGCTGTGTGAAAGTGACGTTCCGTAAGGAACATGCAACTATTTGATCGTCTTCTCTTGCTGATGTTCGTTACAACTTTCATTATTAATTTTATTATTTGTCTGCTACTACACTACACACTCAGCCCTCCTCATTGACTTTACTCAGTACCTCCTCACTGGTCTCCTCAGCCCTCCTCATTGACTTTACTCAGTACCTCCTCACTGGTCTCCCTCAGCCCTCCCTCATTGACTTTACTCAGCAGCTCCTCACTCAGCCCTCCCTCATTGACTTTACTCAGTACCTCCTCACTCGGCCCTCCCTCATCGACTTTACTCAGTACCTCCTCACTCAGCGACTTTACTCAGCCCTCCCTCATTGACTTTACTCGGTACCTCTTCACACAGTATCTACACATTATCCACACACAACCTCTTCAATGACACTGGGCAACAACCCTGTAGTAGTGTTACATCTGAAGAAAAAGAACCTCTTCTTACTAACCTCATTCGGTACATCCCCACCAGTCTCCCAAAGTGCTTCTATACTAATCACACTCAGTGCATCTCTTCATTTTCCTTTCTATCTGTTGTTGGTGACCCTAACATTTAAAGGCTCAAAGGTCCTATTCTGACTTCGTTGTGTTAAAGGATTGGGTTTCCCCCTTCGGGCTACTCTTGATCTACGAAGAGGGTTGCAAATATTGGACATTCCTCATGATAACTGATATAGTCCTGGTGGTACGATCCCCCCACCATGTTATGGATTATGTCGTTATTTCCATATCTTGCAATCCTGATTAATGTTCTTTCTGGTTTGTTTGTAGATGCGATTTAACAGATATTCACACAAAGACACGATATAAAGGACAAACGTGATCTTGTATATGTTTCATACATTTATTGGTATCATGGTTTCTCTTTTTCTGGACATAGGTCAACAGTGCGACCATTCATCACCAATCTTCATCTTCGTCTCCTTGTTTACTAACGTTTCTACGCCGTCCTACGTCAATTGGTTTTTCTACGTCAAGTCTCGTTTAGTGTTGCCACACTGCTTATAATGAACAGATGCAGATTTCGTGTGCAAACACTACAGTCAACTACTAAAATATCTACAACTACACACTAAGGCTAACTGTCTGGTCCACCAGCTACCACCTGGGGCTGAGGGACTGACTGCATGCCTTCTACAGTTGCATCAGGTTTTCCCCCATTTAGCTAGGTCCCTCTCCGCAGAAATGGCAAGCAAGAGTACTGCACAAATTTCATAACTCCAGCAATAATTCAAGGGATATCTGAAAAAATTCACAAAAGAGTCGAACAACATGTTCCGGATTTAAACCCACGGCTTTTATAATGCAAGGTAAATGGTTTGACTACTTCATCACACAGACCCTAGAGGATCTCTGTGGTTAAGCCCTTGTCTTGTGCTTCAAGGTAGTGGGTTCGAATCGGGCCGCACTTCTGTTCAAGAGTGCATTTTTCCAGACCTTAGGATCGTTGCTGGAGCAACAGAGTTTGTGCAATGCTGTCTGCAGGTAGCATGTCATTTCTGCGAGAGGGCGGCGCTATATGGGGTAAAACCCAGTGCAATGAAGTCAATCCTTCAGATTAAAAACCTTCAAACAGACCTCCTAACATTATTCTGTGAGAACAACAACAAGTTATTCAAAATAGTTTCTTTTATTTCATCACAAAGCTCCAACAATGAACAAGGCTTTCATATTTTTGTGAAACTATATATTACACAACACTATACTTCTGCAGTTGGAGTAAGGCTTGGCTTAATGGCAAGGGAAACCGGTGACATGGAAGTCTTCATGCAAAAATCAGACAGAAGTGCCATGACTACACCCATGTCCTTCTCTTTCTGCATTCAGGAGAAGTCATGGGGCTTCTGACGAATTTTTGTGTGATGGCTTGCTTTTCTTATTATCAGTGCCCCTTGCCATACAGGAGTATGCCTTCTCCAGTTTCTGATGTAACATCCAAGTTCATAGTAAGTGAATGAAAACACCACACAAGAAACCCACAAATCTGTATTTTATACAGTTTCTGAAACTCTAGACCAGGCGTGTCCAACAGGATGCCCGCAGGCACGTGTCATACTATCATGGCGCCCAATATTAACTCTTTCCACGCTTTAAGCCGCACACTGCGCCATTGCGGAAGTCCGTTGCACGCTTTAAGCCGCACACTGCGCCATAGAGTTGCTTCCTTATAAGAAGTCTTTCTAGTTTTACTTCTTCTGTTTTACTTATAGTACTTCTTAACCTTGTTATTCTGTTAGGTTGTCCAGTTTACTTCAATTTAGTATATAATAATATATATATGTTTATTTATTGATAAGTAGTTGGGATCGTAATTTTTTTTTTTTTTTTACTTCCTTGAATTAACTGCTTAAAAATTGAGGAAATAAATGAGCGTGGAAAGAGTTAATTTGATCAGATTTCAAGTAAACACCAAATTGGACGGGTTATTTTCATATAACTCCCAAGTGCCCAATCTTCCCGCTTTAGCAATCTTGTTTTATTTTGTAATAAATTACCTTCTTCTTTGAACACCCCATACTGACCACTTGTTAACCACTCTTTGTGCGATTTGTATGTGATCAGAGCAATTGCACATTGTGTCAGTTATGCACCTAAAAGTAGGCCAGAACAGCTGATTTCTGCTATGCTTTTTATTTACTAGGTAGCTTCCTAGGTTCTACATCAGTCGCTTTTATGACATGCCTTGTAGGTTGCAGTGATACTATTCTTTGCTTCACTTGGGCCCCGCACCACACGGACGAAGCTGCCTTCTAACACTACCCTTGTGTTTTTTCACAGGAGATTTTATTTATTTTTTTTTTCGTCCGCTTTCAACTCAGACAAAGTTCCATCTCTGAAACTTATTTTTGCGTGAAAATCTGTTTTTCCAATTTCTTACAATGGCAGCAGCGTGCACATTGTAAATTACTTACACTGGCAGCCGTGTGCTCAATGTACTCGTAATTAGTATTCCCCGCCATACAGGCAGATTTTCTCCGACTTCAGAGGTACTCATGTTATCGTCCTGAGTAAGACCAGGGGACTCGAACAAATGCCGGACAGTAGGTTCGAACCCGAACTATGAGGCGTCTCACAGCTAGCAGGCCGAGCTACTATCAACTACTCTAGGCAGTCCCCCTTTCACAGGAGAAAAAATCAACATCTTAACCATATTAACATTACTGTTATTATCATCAGTGGCAGTGTTGCAACCATCACATAGAGCCTTTTGTGATATGGTCAAGTCGTAGATACTGGAACGAGTTCGAGAATTAGGCGTTAAGTTTGAACATGCCAGACAGTGTCTTCTTCATGGTAGAGAGAGAAGATATAGTAATCAACTTCTCATGGTACGGTGAGCAAATGGACTATGGGATGGCTGCTGCAGTGGAGAACAGAGCACGAATGGGAATGTCCAATGTGCCATGATGTTGATCGCATAACATAACATCACATAGAGCCTGTGACCCCACAAAGCCAGATATGTCCCAATACATACAAATGTTGGACAGTACTGGTCTAGACGCTCCCACTGTGATACTATATCCCATTTGCATAAATGAACATACCCCACCAAACAAGTTGATAAACAAAACCATGAATGTAAATAACACAACCTAACTACTAAGGTATTCTTACAAAGTATAAAAACAAGCTTCCATGACGTTTCAACCAAAAGGTCTTTATCAAGCAAAGGATACAAAACAAATGGAGAAGCGCTGTCCAACGCTGTGCCCCCAGGAACCATGGTGCCAGTGTGATACATCCCTGACACCTTATTTTATTTCTCCATCTTTAACGTTAATCAGAATTTCAAGAGAAAAAATTTATGATTATGGTGTTTTTTTCAGCACGCAAAAAAATTTAGCTTACGCCAGGATTAAGTTTTCGTCTGATTTTAAATTTTTTTTAAAATGTTATTTCACAAGATCCAGAAGGGCAGGTTTCGGTATGAGTGGATGTCGTCTATAGAAGTTTCTAACCTCCAGATTCGTACATGGATCTCTGTCCTGGGCATACGGGTGTTTACGGTAATGAAATAGCGAACAGGCTTGCATCAACAGCATCGATTGTTGGGGAGTTGAAGATGGATAAGGGGATGTTTTTCGGTCTCTTCGCAACTGCGTATTGGATACTGAAATAGATGTTGAATCTATCCAGCGATTTAAGCAGTTTGGAGCTACCCGCTGTACACGTAGAACTGGATGTCTGAGGGGCAGAGTGAGGAGTGTGTTTAATTAACGAGCCACTGGAACAATCACTATGCATACTCTCTGATATCTGTCGGGAAGACTGAGCACCTATGGGTCTGCCCGGAGTGCAATGACATCAGTTTAGTAACCAATATTACTATATTATTACAATTGTCATATGGCGCACACGTCTCCATATTCATTATTCAAATGAGCTCTAATATATAAAAATATTGCATAGCACTGGAACGGAAACTATGATCCTATACACCAGACATCTTCTCCTTCTTCAGCAATCTCTGGTCATGCGCTTAGTTTACTGTAGACCACAAACTGGGAAGGCAGCTTCAGGTCTGTCAGGTTTCCTTCTTCAGCAATCTCTGATCATGTGATTAGTTTACTGTGGAACACAAACTGGGCAGTCAGCTTCATATGTTGCTTCTCAGCTCACACAGGAGAGGACAGTCTTGCAGGATATGCTCTGGTGTCTGTTCCACCTGTTGACACTGGCGGAGAGCTGTTTGACTTATTCCTAGTCTATGTAAGTGTTTGTTCAGTCTGCAGTGTCTGGTACGTAGTCCAATTTAATATAATTAGTTTAATATAATGACCTAGTCTGTACACCAGACATAACAACACGATAAATCCCTACCAATAAATTGTCTGTCACATCTGGTGTAGTCAACCTTAGTCTTTATTTCCACTTGTTCTGTATCTTTTGCTTGATAAAGACCTTTTGGTCAAAACGTTGCATTATCCTATTTTTGTACTTTGTGAAACTACTGTACTTTGTTTTTACTTGTTTTGTCTTTGGTACATAATTTTATTGAATTCTTTCCCAATATCGACAACAATCTAATCACTGTAAAATCAATCATGCAGGCACTGGATCCTGAGGGTTGTAGATTCGTTTGGAGACAAATATTTTATGTTGAGATACTGTTATTACAAAGACCACATCATTCAGTACCACTGCAAATAGATAACAATATCATAATCATTAGTATTCATCATTCACTGTTTTGGAGAGCCGCTGTAACGTAGTTGTTAGTGAACTCGCTCGCAAGGCTGGTGGTCTGGGTTCAGCTCCCGCAATGTGCGTGGAATTTTTCCCGACCGCGACGGCTCTCAGGTCGACCCAGCCTCAACTGGGTACCAGACATGCTCTGGGAAAGTAAAGGCGGCCCGGCGTGATGCTGACCACATCACCCATCGTGTGCCGACGGTCAATGAAAAATACAGGCCTAACACTGTATTGACCTATATACCACGAGGTATGAAAGGGTTCCTTTACTTTTTTACTTACTTTATTCACTGTTTTGGAACCCACAGAGAAATAGGAATAGGGGAAGATCTAGACAGACCTGGAGAAGAGAGCTGGAGGCTGATATTAAAAGGATAGGTACAACATGAAAAGAATTGGAAGGGATGGCAGGGGAGAGGAAGAGCTGGAAGAAGTTTGTTGAAGACCTGTGCCCCGTTGGGAGTTGAAAGAGCATTCATCATTGACAAAAATACAATCTAGACAAAGAAGGAGGAAAGGATAAAGATTACTGAATAAGAATTACCTCTCAAGTTGGAGAAGTATGGCGCGGATACTGATAATAATTAAAGCAGGGCTTCGCGCAAAAGTCAGTCAGAAGCGGCATACCAGGTGCCCTGAATTCATAGTGGGTGAACAGAAGACGAATAAAAAAAGGCAAGAGGAGCTTTCACTGCAACGGGAAGTTTGTGGAAGTCAAAATAAATCAAATTTAAAACCAAAATTGGGTTATTTAACTATAATGTTGAAACAATTTTGTTGTATGAGTCAGAAATATGAAAAATGACTAAAACAATAACTAAGGAGGATCTAAAGCCAAAGGATTGACATCATTACACCGGGCTTTACCCCATATGACTCTGTCCCTCTCCGCAGAAATGGCATGCCACCTGTCAAGAGTAATGCACAAAGCATGAATTCTGGCAACAATCCTAGGGTCTCTGGAAAAAATGCACTTGTGAACAGAACAGTTCAGACTTAAACCCACGTTCTTCGGAACGCAAGGCAAAGGCTTAACCACAGAGAGCCAAAAAAAACCAACTAATAGACAGCAAACAATCATGAACTGTTGTCTGCACAGAATAGAGGGATTGAGATGGTATGATAGAGTCACAACTGAGGAGCTTATGGAAAGAACAAGATAGATCCGATGGACATGTCCGGAGTGCTATGATGATAGTCCTCGTATATCTGATAACTGATAACAAAACAGATCCGATGGACATGTCTGGAGTGCTATGATGATAGTCCCTGTATAACTGATAACAAGACAGATCCCAGTGAACCAAAGGGTGAGGACAATATACTGACATAGGATACTCCACTTTGCTCAAGGGTGTTCCATAGACTAGGCAAATGAGCACTACATCTCCTTTGATGGAGGTTTACCTCTAACTCGCCATGCAGTCTAATACCAGTGTATATATATATATATATATATATATATATATATATATATTGTTGTGGCTAAGTGGTTACGCCCTTACCTTGCGATCTAAAGGTCTTGGGTTTAAATCCGGACAACACTTTTCTGTTGAGGAGTGCATTTTACCTCTGACGTAGGAGAAGGCTCGCCTAAATGGCGAGGAACATTGAAGATATGGAAAGCAAGCATTCACGCACAAATCAGCCAGTAGCACCATACTGAATGCCTCGACTACGTTTTAATTCATAGCGGGCGAACAATAAGTGCAGTTTTTTGTTAAACCCTAGGATTGTTGCTGGAGCTACAGAGTTCGTGCCATACTCTTGGCAGGTGGCGTGTCATTTCTTCGGAAAGAGGCTGAGCCATATAGGGGTAAAACACAGTGCAAAGAAGTAAATCATTTAGCTTCAAGCCCTTTTTATGTATATATATATATATAAATAAAAACGTGTTTTAATACACAATAAATAAAAAAGAACACTGACCTAGTAATCGTTTCATGACATCCTTTTTGTCAGCAGTTACAGGAATATTGTAGGCTGTGTGTACAAGTTTCGTGATCTTTGTTGCAGTCACTTCATCATTCTCTAACTGTCCACCTGACTGCAGAATACAAATAATATTTTTCACCATCTGTTTCCATTAAAGTTACAAGATTGTTATGTTAATCGATCGACGTCATGGCACATTGGACATTCCCATGCATGCTCCGTCCTCCACTGCAGTTACCATTCCAAAGTCCACTTGCTCACCATACCTATGAGAAGGTCTCTCTCTCTACCACGAAGACAATCCTATCTGTCATGTCCAAACTTAACTAATTCTTGCAATCGGTCCATTGTCTGAGACTCGCCATAATATTAATATAAATGAGCAAGCACGCCATTGACATAGACTGTCCATACTTCTGCTTCAGTCTATACAAAAATACATATACTCAGTGTGGAAGAAGTATTGATTGATAGGACCATCATCACTGCACTTTGGTGAGTAACAATGTGTGCTCCAATCTCTTTTCTTACACAGGAAGATTTCAGCGACAATTCACAAACTCTGCAGCACCGACGAGAGTCCTTGATGTAATTTAGAAGATTACTGTCTAAATTATCCAAGCATCGCAGGGTCGTCTTGCAGTGGATACCCTCTCACTGTGGAATACCAGGAAATGAAACAGCAGACCGATTGGCCAAGGAAGGTGCTGCAGGAGAGCAGCCGAATGTGCCAGTCACCTACCACCAAAAGAAAAGGATGATTAAATCAATGAGAAAGCCACAAATACCAACACAAGACGATTACTATAATATGAGCAGATTGGAACAAGTTGTTATTCTGTGCCTTAGAACAGGACACAATCGGCTCCGCAGCCACATGTATATAAAATTCAAGATTGGCAATTCAGCCATGTGTACAGGCAAACCAGACTGCAGAGCACATACTTCAAGACTGCCCCGAATATGATACACTGAGGCAAACTCACTGGCCTAACGAAACAACACTCGACATAAAACTACACGGACCTCTGTGTGAGCTACAAAAGACAGTGAAGTTCATACAAGAGACAACATTGAATATATAGACATATTTCAAGCGAACGAAAGGAAGGAAGGATTTAGAAGATGATAAAATATTTTGTTGGAACTTTATATTTTTATCTTTCTAATGAATTTTTCCTTGGCAGCAGCTTTCTAGCCTGTTCTTCTTGATTTTGAACTGCCAAGGGTTCTTTTATGTGCTTAACTTGAACACATCTTTAGGACCGCAAACTATAGTTGAATCATCAACACATAATTCTCTCCAAAAACCTCTGTGAGGTGGGCGAGAGGGACAAAGTCCAGCTTATTAGATCTATTGGACGTTTCATACAATCAAACATTGATGAGAATATTGGCTGGAAGATAACAACTACATATCCGTCATCTCAAACAAAACACAGAGAAAAATGATAAATGAATTCCAAAATGGATAATGGAAGAAAATATAAAACATGGCTTACACTTATAACTGCACCATCTTCAGTTAACACTAAAAACCCCAGCGAGTCTGGGATTCTGTCAATACCATGAGCTGCCATTGCTAGTTAGGACAGATTTCTGAAAGAAATATAGCAAGTAATTGAACTGACCTGCAAGGAAGCAAATATGCAGAGTCAAATCAGTGTTTAATAATTTTTAAGTAAAAAAGACCACATATAGCACATCTGTGATATTTTAATATAAATCTTAGAGGCAGTTCTTTTCCTTTGTTTGCTTTCAGAATTTCAAATTGATGACTCTGGTAAAGGTAGAAGTCGACACTAAGTTGCCAACACAACAGAAACATTTTTGTTAAGGCTAAGGGGGGAACCAAAATGTTGCAATGTGCATCTGTGTGAAAAAATGTTGCAATGTGCATCTGTGTGAAGTGGGACAAAATGTTGCAATGTGTTTCTGTGTGAAGTGGGACAAACTTTCAATGTGCATCTGTGTGAAGTGGAACAAAATGTTGCAATGTGCATCTGTGTGAAGTGGGACAAAATGTTGCAATGTGTTTCTGTGTGAAGTGGGACAAACTTTCAATGTGCATCTGTGTGAAGTGGGACAAAATGTTGCAATGTGCATCTGTGTGAAGTGGGACAAACTTTCAATGTGCATCTGTGTGAAGTGGGACAAAATGTTGCTATGTGTTTCTATGTGAAGGGGGGACAAAATGTTGCTATGTGTTTCTATGTGAAGGGAAGACAAAATATTGACTAGTTTAATTAACTCAACTTTAAGCAACACTATTAACTTAGACTTAAGAGTAACTAACCACTAAATAATACTCCTTGGGCTTGCAAGTTGTACATCAAAGTTTAGTTACATTAGCTTTAGCAAACACGTAATAAAAAGTACTGTAGTTTTACAAAATACAAAAACAATGACAATACACAGCAACTTTGACCAGAAAGGCCTTTATCAAGCAAGCGATACAACACAAGTGACGAATGTCACAGGACACCACATATTACAATGGTTAAAAATGATACAGCGATATATTTATATATATACTGGTAGTAGACTTCCTTTTAACCGTTGTAATATCTTTGTCAAAGTCTATATGTAGTGTTCTGTGACATTTGTCACTTTTGTTGTATCGTTGCTTGATAAAGGCCTTTCTGGTCAAACGTTGCTGTTATTGTCAATGTTTTTGTAAAACTACAGTACTTTGTTATTACGTGTTTCGCCATTCTACATAGTTTTACTGCAGTCTCCATCTATATTACACTTAGCTTTACATATCATTCCTCCGGATGCATGATGACATTTGATAAAGGAGGGTATAACTTTCAGTTTAAAAATAAAATAAATTCAAGCCAGGCTTAGATCAAAATGAGATCACTTGATAAAAAATAATTCCTATTCTCAGTGGGGTTAAACCCTATCATTGTCCTTCTGTCCACAATAGTGAAGATAGATAGTTCAACGATTTGCATTACTTTACAGCTGCAGTACTGTACTGAAAACTGTACTGAGTACAGATGATCATGAACAACAGAATAATACAACACACTGAATTTATGATTAATAAAATTTCATCATGCATCCGCCTATTTAAATTGAAATTCATTCAATTGCAGATGAGGAATAGATGCAAAGTTAGTTAAGTGCAACTAAACTTTGATGTACAACTTGCAAGCCCAAGGACTGAAGAAGTGTTATTTAGTAGTTAGTTACTCTAACTCTTGTTACTAACTTAGGAGTGTTGATTACAGTTGAGTTAATTAAAGTAGTTAAAGTACTTACATTACATACAGTCAGTAACCGTAGTTAATTAACTACAGTTGAGTTCAGTACTACTTAGTACTTAAGTACTACCTACTACTACTACTTAAAAAGTCTTACAATTAAAGTAGTTAAACTGTTAAAGTACTTACAGTAACTGTAGTTAATACTACTACAGTTGAGTACTACTACTACTAGTACTACTTAATTAAAAAGTCTTACTACACTACAGCTACACACACAGTTGAGTTAGTAGTTAAGTTACGCTAGTTAGTCCACCCAGTGAGTCACTACAGACGAATAAAAAGTATACTTTTTGGTTAAGATTCCTACTTTCCAGTTTTCCTGAGAGTACTAGGCGATAACTGGATCACCAATGACCATGGGCAATTCGATCGAGAATGCAAATAATCTGTTTACAAGTCAGTAACAACACTACAAAAAGGATTATGAGAGTTAGCAAACATCAACAATTAATTTTTGGAGATTATGAAGTCACATGACGGACTGGGTATCTCGTGTTCTTCCGCTTTCGGTGATTGTTTAGTCGTACATTAAAATATTCGACATTTTCTATCTCTGACAAAATGTCCCGAACTTTTCTAGATCTTATGATATGAAGTGCCTGTCACTTCCTATTTCTAAGATAGAGTAGGTATTTGGGTCAATTTTTTTTCTTACGTGTGGAACATCGTGTGGGACTGAACCCACAACGATTTTGTGTCCGATTCGATAAACGAACGCTCTATGCTTTATGCTAATCCGCCCCACTAGTGGAGTATACCATACGAATAAACGTATATTTTAGCAAACTATTACTTGTCTACCAAGTTCAAAAACAGTATCGTGTCTCCCTAACTAATAAATATGTAGTTTACATTAGATAGACGAAGAACTTGCAATAGATCGATAATCTATTTGATGTGCTGTGATGAGAGCGACGTATGCAAAGAACACGCTGCATAAATAAATATAAGCGTCAATGACTCTTTATACAGATCTAGGTTTTTTTAATTTTAATTCTCTGACGCAAATATACTTCTTTTCCTTTACGTCCACAGTCCCTTTCCGCTTGCCCGAGAGCTAAACATGAAACGATAACTGCAGCAGTGATTCAATTTTAAAAAATCACATGCAATAATATTAAATAAGTTGTTTCCCTTTGACCACTAATTTTAATTTTTCTCACCCAACTATTTCATTTCATCATCCAAGTTTTACAAAAAATTAAATAATTAAAAACAGTATGAAATGGAACTAATAGGAAACAAAAATCAGAATACTAAAAGCATGCATATTCTCAGTGGCAACGTATGGCATTTAACAAGGTAGGGGAAAATCATATATGTGCTTTAGAATATGAAATGAAAATCTGTCATATCATGTACAGGACGTAGACATCAACAAAAGTAAACGAGTCGTTGATTTTCTAGGCACCACTTATACGTTCAGTAGTTTGTCATTGCTTTCTGAACGGCCAGGTCTACGTTTACCGTTTGTAAAAATCCAAGGGAACTAATTTGCTTTCAAACTTGTCCGCCGCGAAGTTTGAACCAGGGACGCTTGGGTTGTGATCGAGCTCACTACCGCTCAGTGGCGGCTCGTGATCATTTTTGTTGGTGGGGCCAGACAAATATTTTCGGAAAAATCATGGTTTCAGTTAGGATATATTTTAATGTCTAAAATAATAAATACACATTACACTTTATTTTTGTGGGGCCCGGCCCCACTGGCCCTTAATGACGAGCCGCCACTGCTACCGCTTAAGCTACATACGCTCACTTTTGAATATAAGAGTTACAAAAGAGCCCTCTGTATAGCATGGACAGAGAAGAAAACAAATAGATCTATCCAAAAAGAACTCAAAATCAAAGAAAACTTGCTGATGCTACAAGAATGAGAAAATTAAAGTATTTTGGACATATACAGAGACACAAAGGATTGGAGAAGACCATTGTGGAAAGAGGCCTCCCTGCAAAGAGGAGAAAAGGAAGATCACGGAGAAGATGAATTCAGGATGTAACCGATGGTTTGAGCATCACCGCTACAGAGGCATGACATCTGTTCTATGAGAGAGAGAGAGAGAGAAATTCCGAAGGACTGTTATGGTGGCAAAGTTCTGCTCAGAACACGCTATTTAATGATGATGATGATGATGATGAATTATTTAAAGCTGTCACGTTTAGTGTGTGACTTTGTCTGTTTCGTCTCTCTTTGTTTATATGTTATCAATTGCATGTGCTCATATTCATATCTTCAAGACTTTGCAGCATTTATTAATCAAAGCTCATATTCTTGCATATTTTATGATATTGTTGTTAGTAGATTGAGATATTTTGGATATATAAAAAAACGTAAAGGAGTGAGAAGACCATCATGGAAGGAGGCATACCGGCAAAGAAAAGAAGAGGAAGACCACGGAGAAGATGGATTCAGGATGTAACTGATGGTCTGAACATGACGGCCGCAGAGGCAGGACATCTGGCCTATGAGAGAGAGAAATTTCGGAGGACTGTTGGGGTGGCAAAGTTCTGCTCAGGGCAAGCTACTTGATGATGATGATGAGATGAATGTTAGGGGGCCTCTGTGGATAAATGGTTGTCTTTTTCCTTGCGTTCCTAAGATCGTGGGTTTGAATCCGGACCCCTCCGTTCAGCTCCCATATGAATTGTTTTCCAGAGACCCTAGGTTTGCTGTCGGAGTTACGGGTCTCCTGCTTTGAGCGATACTCTCGGCGTTGGAGTGCCACTTCTGTGGAGAGGGGCCGAGCTATATGGGGTAAATCCCGGTGCAAGGAAGTTAATTTTTCAGCTTTTTTTTGTCTTTCGATCCAGAAGCACTTGAGCTTTCAGCTCTTTGGCTCGGTGTCATGAACATTGCAGCCCTGCGGTTCGGTGCCACGAACACCGTAAATCTGGAGAACCTGTGGCTTTTTCTGCCAGCCAGCAGAATTGAACGCACACTCACAGAGGGCTTGTCACACCGTTGTCCAACGCGCTACGAACACGCTGGGCAGGCGGGCAATCCTTTAGCTTTAGACACTGTAGAAGAATGTTAGCAAGCAGCAAAGATAATGTGTAGGTTCGTATAGTTACAAACGATGATGACAACAGCATCAAACGTGTATTGGTGCACCTCTCCAGTGTGTGCAGAAGTGACTGTAAACGAACGATGTTGTGTTATGTTATGCGATCGACGTCATGGCACATTGGGCATTCCAGTGCGTGCTCTGTCCTCCACTGCAGCAGCCACCCCAAACTCTATTTGCTCACGGTACCCATGAGAAGTTGATTAGTATACCTTCTCTCTCCACCACGAAGACGACACTGTCTGACATGTCCAAACTTGTACCCATGAGAAGTTGATTAGTATACCTTCTCTCTCCACCACGAAGACGACACTGTCTGACATGTCCAAACTTAACTCCTAATTCTCTAACTTGTTCCAGTGTAAAGGAACGATGTCCTGCGTGGCGCCCGTGGATGACGTGGTGCCTGTAACATACAATCATGGTGCCCTATTTTACTATGTTAATTTTACAGTTAATCAAATTTCAAGAAATTTTTAAAAAAGTCATGTTTATTTGCAGCATTCAGATGAACTATGAATCTTTGCAGAATTCACATAAACTATAAATCTTTTCAGCATTCACATGAACTATGAATCTTTGCAGCATTCACATAAATCTTCCCACTTTTATACAATCTTGTTTAATTGTGTAGCCATTCTACTGTAACCTAACCCAATCATTTGCATTTTGATTGGACAAAGCGTCGACTTCTCAACAACATTAATTTTAATATTGCTATCATATGTAGTATTACAATCGTCGCAAACATAAAGTTGAGAATCTTTCAATCAAATGTGAAGTCACTGCTGTTCTATGGCTTCGAAACATGGAGGACAACAAAATAAACCACCAGAAAACTAAATAACTTCGTAAATGGATGTTTATGTAGAATATAGGGACTGAGATGGTGTGATAAGATTACGAATGAGGAACTCAGAGAAATAACTAAACAGATATCAGCGGAGAAAGAGCTAAGGAAGAGATGCTGGCGATGGATAGGACATACATTGAGAAGACCGACCGGAAGCAGTGTAAGACAGGCACTGTTTTGGAACCCGTATGGAAAGAGTAGTAGGGGAAGGTCTATACAGACCTGGAGAAGAGAGCTGGAAGCTGATATTAAAAAGGTAGGTAAAACATGGAAAGAATTGGAAGAGATGGCAGGAGAGAGAAGAGCTGGATCTGGAAGACGTGTGCTGAAGACCTGTTCTCCGTTGGGAGTTGAAAGGTGAAGAATCGTCACGTGACGCCAGCAGCACCTCCACAATTACCAGTCAGATGCGTCTCAATATATAACAACGTTGGACAGTTCCGCTTTACAAGACTTGGCCATCAACCACAGTAAACGAGTCGTCGATTTTCTAGACACCAATTATACATTCAGTAGTTTGTCATTGCTTTCTGAACGGTGAGGTCTATTTTACCATTCGTAAAAAACCAGGTGAATGAATTTGCCTCCAAACTGTGTGTGCTTCATAAACAGTATTTTTCGCTTCCTCTGTTATCTCTGAGGTCCACCTTGTGCGTGGACAGCCTTTTTACCACAATCCATAGTCCTGTGCATTTTTTCAACTCTGCCTCAAATCTTCTTCTTCTATGTTCACCTAGATCTTTCCTTCCCTCCCCCTTGTCCCTTCGATGTCCACTACATTGCATGTTTGGGAAGTTAGAATGAATATTACATATTCTGTCACTATATAGTAACCATGACACTCTATGTTATGCCCGATGATTGTTCTAATAGTCACAAACATTAAGTGTTTTTTTCAGTTGTGTAAATAAATTTAAAAGGAGCTTGCTTTTCTTTCTTTCCTTTTTCTTCTTCTTCGAACGTTCCATATCGATCACTTGTCAATCACTCTGTGTGATTTGTATGTGATCCCCGCCTAAGAGAGATTGCACGTTGTGCCAGTTAGGCGCCTACAAGTAGGTCAAAACCTCCGATTTCTGCGCTGCTTTTTATTTACTAAGGTAGCATCCCTAGGGCCTACATCAGTCGCCTCTTACGACATGCATTGTAGGTTGCAGTGGTACTATTCTTTGCTCCCCTTGCAAGCCCCAGCAAAAATTCTTCATAATAATTACAACATCATGATAAAACGGTTCCTAACGACACAGCTTGAAATAACTATTTGAAACATCTGAAAATTTGAAAGAGATGAATAGAATCTGGGGGACTAAATGTTGGTTTGTTCGACATTACGGTGCCATTTTCTGTTTTCTAACCAAATATTTGTCCCCGTCAAGTTCAGCCAAAGACCCAGGACAATGAGTTGAGATTAGCGGAGTAGTTAAAGAGATGACAGAGCCTGAGATGAAGAGGAAAGGGTGGAAGAGAATTATTTGTTACTGAAATAAACCTTTTATTGGAAAGCTCATCATTGCTTCGTGTAACAGTGAGGACGTTTAGTCTCTGGATGGAGGCAAATCTCCAGAACAATTGCGGCCACACCTGCTGGGCGGCGTACACGTTCCTTGTTCATGTTTTCCAACTGAGGGTTTGTTTTCGCAACTCGACCACACAACAATGGATCACTTCCGCGGAACACTGACTTTGGCCAGGCTGCTACTCATCCCCGGGGGTGACAGACTCAACGTGGGAGATGGTCAGGTTGGACTGACGTACATGCATACAAGATGTCAAACGAGTGATTACATAACAAATGAAACACATTATTTTAAAATAGCATTAATTAAAGAAAACAGCACGAAGCGAAATATGCTCTGACTAACTCGTATATCAAGTGTTCATGGGCGCCCGCAGAGGGGCAAGGGGAGGGCACTTGCCCTCCCCTGGGGGCACTTGCCCTCCCCTGGATTGCTTGAAAATAGTCAAATAATGTTACTTTCATTACTACTCCTTGTACAAAGTACAAAGATTTTAATGAATGTGCCAGAAACCATACCAGCTCAGCATGGCATCGTGGGTCTCAACAAGAGCTGTTCAAGTTGATCTTCCAGAAGTCAAACTGCAAGTTCAAAACCTGCTCAGTGTAGTAAAACTTCACCGAGGTGATTCGATAACTATTTCAGGGATATTTTTGAGAAAACAGTACAACTCGCACAGAAAGTGGATATTGAACTGATTATCCCAAGACATTGTGGAAGACAAAAGCATCGAAGTAATCCGGGAACCATAAGTGTTGAAGAGTACTTCAGACAAACAGTTTACATTCCATACTTAGATTCTCTAATTAACTCAATGGAGAGTCGATTTTGTGAAGCCAACAGTGCACAATTTAACTTAGCGTTGCTACATCCTTCGAAATTGTGCAAACTGAATCGTCAACACTTTAAGGATATAATGTCTACTATTAATCAGGTATACCACATTGGTAATTTTGAAACTGAAGCCTTTGTTGGTTTGTTTTTTTGGAAAACGCGAGAATACAAAAGTAGCCAAGATTTCATCGACTTGTTACCTTTTACAAAGTTTTATCCGAGTGTCAGGTATGCCTTACTAGTTTTGCTAACATTACCAGCAACAACATGTACGGTGGAGCGATCGTTCAGCACATTACCTCGTGTAAAAACATGGCTTAGATCTACAATGTCAGATGAACGTCTGTCTGGATTGTGCATGTTAAGCGTACACAGAGACAAAGTGAACTGCAACAAAAAGACTTTATGGACAAAATTGTAGATATGTTTGGTAGCGATAACAGACGACTCCAGTTCTTGTTTAAAGAATAAATTTTATTTTAAATTTATGTTGTAATATTTTTTTGTTATATACATATATTGTGTTCATAAAAATTTTGTTGCTACAGTATGCCCTTCATTACTACAATGTCATGTCCGTTCGTTCACCATACAAATACGCTACAGTAAATTAAAACTACATTAAAACATTACTAAAAATATTTTGCTCCCCCCCCTAGAAAATTTTCTGCGGGCGCCTCTGCAAGTGTTCTACCATTTCTTTATTGGATACCGAAAAAACTATCATCACGTGCCGCTCTTGTGGGATATCCAAAAAAGTATGTTCTGAATACTGACTACTAGTTTCAATATTGATATTTTTCCGAGACAAAAATTAAACAATTCATAATTTTTTCTATGCGTTATTCTTTGAAGAAATTTTGATACGAATTGTCAAAGCAACATGAGCTTTTAAAAGTCTAAATAAAATATGAAACTGCAAGTTATATAGTAGTAAAACTAAATTACGAATTTTCAATTCAAATGTTGTATCAATCCTAACATATGCCATCGAGAGTTGGAAAATGACTTCTTTCTTTCTTATGTCGTTACACTGCTACCGGGTTGTTGACCAGTGTGGTGGTTTTCTGTTTTTGTCTTGCGCTGTTCTGGTGGCTTGGGTGATTGTTATTTTTGCTCTTCGACAAGATTCTGCTATGCCATTTAACCATCTTTTTCGTGGTCTTCCTCTCGCTTTCTTTCCAGATGTTCTATTTTAGAGGACTATGTATACTGTGAGTTTGGATACATTCTTATTAAGAGGCCAAGCCACTTCATTCTTTGTTTCTCAATGTAATTCAAGCAAGGTTCTGTGCCAACTTTCTTTCTTATGTTGATGTTGGTGACTCTGACTTTTCTGGTGTTGTTGGTAACCTTTCATAAACTTTGCTGAGAGAGGCAAGACATATCCGACATAACTCCATGGAATAGATTGAGCGAGTTGCCCAGGATAGAGCGGTATGGCGAAATTACTTGCAAACTCTATATAACGTATAACGGTACGAGAGAAATATATATATATATAATTCTCTGACTCGTCTGTTATTAATTTTAGCGGCTGTTACAAAGTGTTGTTCGCCATTTCTCTTTATTGTGTTCTCAAAACATCTTGATCGCCATCTTCTGATATAAATAATTCACCCAGTGTACATTTATCTTTCACAGTGCGTCATATTCACAGTGCACCATATTCACAGTGCATCATATTCACAGTGCATCATATTCACAGTGCATCATATTCACAGTGCATCATATTCACAGTGCATCATATTCACAGTGCATCATATTCACAGTGCATCATATTCACAGTGCATCATATTCACAGTGCATCATACTGGACATTTCTTCTTCTTCCTCTTCTTTGATCAGTCTTTCATATTGAGAAGTATAAATTCAGAGTGGTTGTCTTCATAAATTCAGAGAATTTTTGATTTTTTACAGACTTTGATTTTTAAAAGTTTTTGATCTTTGTTTGGTTTTGTTTTTTTTCACAGCTTTTTATTTTTTTAGTTTATGATTTATTTCAGTTTTAAAAAATGTATTTCATATTTGTTTATTTTTTCATAGTTTTTTTACTTATGCATTGTTTTTGATTTTTTAAAGTTGTTGATTTTGTTCATATTTTCTGATTTGTTCATAGTTTTTGATCTGTTCATTACTTTTGATGTTTTCATAGTTTATTACTTTTTTATAGCTGTTTATTTATTAAATATTTTTTGATTTTTTTCTTTATTTTTTCATTTTTTTCATATTTTATGATATTTTCATAGTTTTTTGATTATGGTGGAATATATGTTTGACTTCGTTCTTGTCGACCACATGAACCATTGTTGTGTTCTGTTTTGTTTGCGCCGATAGTGTGAGTACGCCCCCAGTTACACCCTACAGCATGTAGGCATATACAACATATAGGCATCTACAGCATGTAGGCATTTACAGCGTGTAGGCAATCTACAGGATGTAGGCATCTATATCATGTAGGCCTGGTACCCCCAATTTTCGGTCAAAGTGCATACATATTATACAACAGGACACATAATCATACAGACTGGTAACTGTACAATTTTACAAACACCAAAACCATATTGTATATTACCACATCTGGAGTTGTACTGTAGTACCAGTGGCGGTTTGTCAGTAAGCGCCAGTGGGGCCGAGCCCCGCCAAAAATAGAGTGTAATGTGTATTTATTATTTTATAAATTAAAATATAACCTAGCCCCAAAACCATAATTTTCACGAAAATTTGTCTCTGGCCCCAACCAACAACAAAGATCATGGGCCGCCACTGTGTAGTACTATATCACATCTGATTTACCATAGGGAAACCATCAGAGACGACTCACAGGGTATGATATATCCTTTTAATTCTGTTCGAATGACCCACTTTTCATTCCCAAAAATATATTTTTTAAAATGTCTTATTGTGACACAGTGACCTGGTGCTGTGCTGCAGTAAATAGAGCACGAGTTAATTTATATCTATGTGTGTTATCCCTAGTGGTGTCACCTAGTTCCGTTTGTGATTTTCTTCCACGCCACCAGACTAATCTGGTCAAAATCTTCTCTCTTTGTAATTCTCAGTCCCTTTGTGAATTCTTGCCATTTAATGTAACGATTTGTTCAAATTCTCTTTCTCTGGTTTCTTGCCCAAAATAACGAAGACGAACAGACGATAAAATTCAACAAATTATATATTCCCCAAAAACCCGGATTGTTCAAATTACTTCATCTTCATGACGGAGCCATCACCAACCGATACCCTTTTCTCGTAACCCTGTGTAAAGTGTTCTAATTGTCTCGCTTAGAAACTTTGAATTAACACTTCAGAAACGGCCTTTGCGTTCAAATTTCTCGCGATAATTTCCCTTGAATTTTCCATCTCTTTTAAGAGCCCTTTCACAGTCTTAGAGAGATGCGGTTGTAGGTTGGGATGTCGTGGACCGGGTTGTCTTTTGGGATGTATCCAGGTGGAGAAACTCAATGACGCGTTCAGTGGCGGTAATTACCTTGTCATATTTGTCAAGATAGAACGAGAGGGTGAGTCTCGTCTCATCGTGTTCCTCTTGTACCCTCGCGGTGTCGGGGTGAAGTATATAGTGCGGGAGAGGACCCTCTTATGCGTTTCGTATGTAGAGGTGTTCCTGGACTGTTCTATTCCTTCAGTCCAGTGCTTTATGGCAGCCCCTTCCCTCACCCATTTTTGTTTACGCTGTGTATCATTGCCTGCTGTGGTATACTATTTCTCTCGTGTGTTTCTGGTGCTCGCAAGGGGAGCAAAGAATAGTAACACAGCGACCTACAAGCGGTATGACAGAGCAGTGCGACAAACTATCGACGTCAGAACTGAGTAACCGTATAAAGGAGAGAGAGAGAGTTGTGGAGAGACATGATCGCCTACGCAGGCAGGCATGAAACTTGATTGCTTGAAGAACAACTCGGAAAATGTAACCTCATAGAAGAGTGACCTTTTCCTTGCTTGTTGGAATTAACCCAATTATGGATCCTTTTTCGACGGACTATGCTTCTGGGGTTGCCGCCGAGTGAGCTCGGAATGCATGGCAGCCTGCACTGTCTCAACTCTTTAATTCTTTCAACTGTTGCTAAACTGTTGTCGAAATACGTGTCGCAATAACAAACCAAAATGAGAAGATTCACAGGAAACCATTTTGTGACATACCAAACAACCAGTCTCACATCTCGTTCTGTTTTCATAACTTCAGACACACTTACAGCAGCATTCTTGGGAAGAAGGTCACATGACTTCTATTGCTTAGTAATATCTTCTATCTAACATCTTTATGTGATTTTCTCTTCTTTAATGTGCTTGCTGCCATGTAGTACAAGAGGGGCTTGTTTAATGGGCTTGCTGTCATGTAGTACAAGAGAGGTTTGTTTAATGGGCTTGCTGTCATGTAGTACAAGAAAGGTTTGTTTAATGGGCGTGCTGTCATGTAGTACAAGAGAGGTTTGTTTAATGGGCGTGCTGTCATGTAGTACAAGAAAGGTTTGTTTAATGGGCGTGCTGTCATGTAGTACAAGAAAGGTCTGTTTAATGGGCTTGCTGTCATGTAGTACAAGAAAGGTTTGTTTAATGGGCGTGCTGTCATGTAGTACAAGAGGGGCTTGTTTAATGGGCGTGCTGCCACGTAGTACAAGAAAGGTTTGTTTAATGGGCTTGCTGTCATGTAGTACAATAAATGTTTGTTTAATGGGCGTGCTGCCATGTAGTACAAGAAAGGTTTGTTTAATGGGCGTGCTGTCATGTAGTACAAGAAAGGTTTGTTTAATGGGCGCGCTGTCATGTAGTACAAGAGAGGTTTGTTTATTGGGCTTGCTGTCATGTAGTACAATAGAGGTTTGTTTAATGGGCTTGCTGTCATGTAGTACAAGAAAGGTTTGTTTAATGGGCGTGCTGTCACGTAGTACAAGAAAGGCTTGTTTAATGGGCTTGCTGCCATGTAGTACAAGAAAGGTTTGTTTAATGGGCGTGCTGTCACGTAGTACAAGAGAGGTTTGTTTAATGGGCTTGCTGCCATGTAGTGCAAGAGAGGTTTGTTTAATGGGCTTGCTGTCATGTAGTACAAGAGAGGTTTGTTTAATGGGCTTGCTGCCATGTAGTGCAAGAGAGGTTTGTTTAATGGGCTTGCTGTCATGTAGTACAAGAAAGGTTTGTTTAATGGGCGTGCTGTCACGTAGTACAAGAAAGGTTTGTTTAATGGGCGTGCTGTCATGTAGTACAAGAGAGGTTTGTTTAATGGGCTTGCTGCCATGTAGTACAAGAGGGATTTGTTTAATGGGCGTGCTGTCATGTAGTACAAGAGAGATTTGTTGTTATTCTTATCTTGTTATTCATTTTCTCATTCTTATTGCTGTTGTTATTAATGTTGTTGTTGCTGTTGTTATTGCTGCTGTTGTTATTGCTGTTGTTATTACTGTTGTTGTTGCTGTTATTATTGCTGTTGTTATTGCTGTTGTTGTTATTGCTGTTGTTATTACTGTTGTTGTTATTGTTGCTGTTGTTGCTGTTGTTATTGTTGTTGTTGCTGATGTTGTTATTGTTGTTGTTATTGCTGTTATTTTTATTCATGTTTTTTTTTTTCTGTCGTTATCATTATACGTGTTGTTGTTATTGAACTTGCTATTGCTGTTGTTATGTTTGTTCTTATGTTGTTGTTACTGTTATCATTATTCTCGTTGTTACTGTTATCATTATTCTCGTTGCTGCTGTAATTAAGACATTGGTGGTTCGAATCCTGTGTTTGGTAATTTTTTTTTTTTTTACGAAGACTTTTAATACTTGTTTACTACATATTTATTTACCATATTCAATGGCTCCGGCGCTCCCCCTTCTTATTCACCCTTAGTCCCTAGGAAAGCATAGGTCCGCAACCAAGTCCTTTCAAGCCCGCCTATCGAGTGCCATCCTTTTCAGATCTCTCCTCTCTCTTTCCCATTTTCTTGCCTTCCGTCTTCCTCCTTGCAATGTCCTTATTCTCCCTCGGATAATGAGCTATAAATTGTCTTGGTTGTGGTGTCTGTAGCTATCTAGTGTTTTTTTTAATTGGATGAGGTAGCTAGCCCCACGTCCAACCTCTTTAGTCGTCTCTTACGACATGCATGGCAGGTAACAGTGGTACTATTATTTACACCCCTAATTTGGTCCCAGGTAACCATTCGGTGCTTTCCATGGGGAGATCCTAAAACTTCTTATTCACATGCATGGCGTTCAGAAATCTGAAATAAATTAGCCCATAGTTCTATGTGGGGAATGAACCGAGCACGATTGGACCGAAAGGCACAGCACTATCCCTCCACACCACAGAGTCCTTTTCATAACAAAGTGTTGAAGTTAAAGAACAGAACTTCTTTTTGTTACTATATAACGGTTATAGTACCTCATCCAATGACGATATAGCGCGTGCATATAGGTGAAAGTTCATCATGGCGTGTCATTAATGTTTACTCCAGCTGAGCAACTATCATTTAGATGCGTGGAGAAAAGTTAGAAAAACAAGGCAACATTGTTTACTTAGTCTCAAATATTTTCCTTTCTCTCTCTCTCTCTCTCTCTCCCTCACTCTCTCTCCCCTTCTCACTCACTTTCCTTCTTTTGAGCCTAAATAGCCCCGGTTGGAGCATAGGTCCCCAACTAACTCATGCCAAGTCTTCCTACTTTTATATTCTTTGTACATCTTCATTCTTTCATGTCTTTTTTCTCATTTGTTTTAAATTTGTTCAGTGTACATCGTTTCTTCTTCTTCTTCTTCATATCGACCACTTTTTAGTCACTCTTTGTGATTGGTATGTGAGCTGAGCCTAAAAGCGATTGTACGTTGCAGCAGTTATGCACCTACAAGTAGGCCAGCACATCCGAATCTGCGACGCTTTTCATTTGCTACCTAGCTTCCCTAGACCCCTACCCAGTGGCGGCTCGGGATCATTTTTGTTGGTGGGGCCAGACATTTTTCCCCGGATAAATCATGGTTTTGGGTTGCTATATTTTAATTTATAAAATAATAAATGCACGTTATACATTATTTTTGGTTGGGCCCGGCCCCTCTGGCCCTTAATGATGGGCCGCCACTGCCCCTACCCCAGTCTCCTTTTACGACATGCCTTGCAGGTCGCAGTGTTATTATTCTTTGCTCCCCTTGCGCGCCCCGGCAATACACGGGATGTACAGCGTTTGATTAGATGTACTATCGTTCACATCATCTCCCAATTCAAAATTCTTACTAACTCTTTTTGAGTTATATTGAAAATCGTCGTCAGAGCTACTTTGTAATTGTTCTACCGCCGATATCTACAGTTTGATAAAACTAATAGCCTGGCTCTCAGATACAATATAGTAATATGTGGTGTGCTTGTAAGGTTCTCGACTCTCGCTCTAAATGTACTCTGGTTCGTTCCTCGTTTGGAGTGATTGACATATTTGTTCAGATATTCCTGGTCCCAATGTAAGTGAGATCCAGCTCCTAGTCTGTTAGATAATCTGAATGCAGAGACAACTTCTTCTTCTTCTTCTTCTTCTTCTTCGAACGCTCTATATCGATGACTAATTAAACCCCTCTTTGTGATTTGTATGTGATTTGAGTCTAGGAGCGATTGTATATTGTGCCAGTTATGCGTTTACAATTGTACAAGTTTGCCAGTACAAATATTTTTGATTTCTGCGACGCTTTTTATTTACTAGGGTAGCTTCCCCAGTGAGCGTCTGTATCATAAGCAGTAGTGAGCTCGTTCACAATCCAAGCGTACCTGGCTAAAACACCACGGCGGGCAGTTTAGAAGAAAAAATTCGTTTCCGTGGACTTTTATGAACGGTAAAAATAGACCTTACCGTTTAGAAAACAATGGCAAACTACTGAACGTATAAGTGGTAACTAGAAAATCGACGACTCGTTTACTGTGGTTGATAGCTACGTCCTGTAAAAGGTAAGCCACGATTTTCATTACTTCTCTAGGCCCCTACCCTAGTCCCCTCTTACGACATGCCTTGTAGTTCGCAGTGTTACTATCCTTTGCTCCCTGCAAGCCACGACATCACCCAGAAGGTAGGAACAACGATTTTACTGATGTTTTCCCCCTTTCATGAATATTTTATCACCACAAAACACCTTTACTTTTCGTTATATTTCCTTGGAACGAAACCCGATTCACTTGGTCACCCCTCAGTTAAACATGGGCACAAAGCTCCGCCCATTCATGGCGGTCGGTTATAAAAACGCACCACCTACTGGTGGCTCAGCAGGCAGTAGCGCCACAACGCACGTGCATGAAATATCACTCCGGGGACAAGTTGATAAACATCTTCGTACGAAGGTAAGAAGGGAATGAAGGGGAAAAAATGATATTAAAAAAAGAAAAAAGAATAAAAATATTTTAAAAACTCCGAGACACGTCAAGAAAGAAATGTGACTACAATTGTTATCAATATTAAATCTAATCTATTTTGACATTACATCATCATCATCGCCATCATCATCGTTGTCCTCGTCATTATCAATAAATTCATCGGCATCATTATCGTCGTCCTCGCCATCATCCTCATCATATCATAATCGTCTTCGCAATCATCCTCATCCCATCACCTTCGTCATCATCGACGTCATCATCATTATCATCGTTATCTTCGCCCTCATCCTCATCTCACCATCGTCGTCGTCCTCATAGTCATTATAATATTCACTGTGATTATCAATAACATCATCATCATGATGCTATTGCCACCATCCTCAACCCATCGTAATCATCATCATTGCTATCATCATCATTATCGTCATTACCATCATCCTCATCATCCCCATTATCACCAAAATAATCATTATCATTATCATCCCATCAACACTCTTATTATCTTCTTCTGCGTTCTCACTAGATTGGGATTTCGGATTCTCTAATAAAGGCAGCCGTCTGTCTCAGATTATCAGCCACGCCATACAGTTTGTCTTGGACACTAGTGTAAGTGGGCCACATCTGTAGGATATAATTCCTATGATTTCTGCTTCCCCGTTTGTGCCGACCTCTTCGTGCAGTAAGTTTTGGCCACCCTCGTGATGGTAGGTCTGACATTCTTACAGCGTGGCTAAATCTCAGAGGCAGATTGGTGACCGTAGAATCCGTTATCCCATTCCTCATTGTGAGGGTCGTTGCACCATGTTATGCGCCTTACGGCCTGGTGCATCCGTTTTCTGCAAGCATTTGTTTCGGGTTAGCATTCCTAGCGGACACATGCATCCGATTTCAACCAAACCTGCTTAGTCGCCTCTTACGACATGCGTGGCAGGTAACAGTGGTTCTATTCTTTACGTCCCAAATTTGGGCCCCGGGAACCACTCGGGCGACTCTCATTATCATCGTCATCATTTATATTGCAGAAACTTTACCTGCTGGCGTGAGCGATCATGAAACTTCACAACTCTTTGTCCTACGGGAAGGGTATAATGGGAGCCAAACATACTTTATCAGCACAAACCACACAGATCACAAAGAGGGGTTAACTTGATTGACTAGGTCGAACGCAATAAGCAGCAAACGTAGTATTAATGTATCTATCCTTCTGAAGGAGAAATGATCAATGAATATCAAAACAGGCAGTGAAGTGGGATGCAAAGGGTTCAAGAAAAAGAGGACAACCTAGGGAGACCCTTAAACGAACTTTGCTGAGAGAGGCAAGAAATATCGGTCTCAGTTCCATGGAGGAGATTGAGCGAGTTGCCCATGATAGAGCGGTATGGAGAAATTGCTTGCAGGCCAAATGTAAAGTATAAATGTACGAGAGGAATTATTAATATTATACTTCTGAAGTCGAGAGCCGTGATAGCGTAATTGTTAGGGAACTCGCTTGTAATACTAGTAGTACGGGTTCAATTCTACTAGTAGTCGTGGAATTCTTCCCGACTTTAACGGCTCTCAGGTCGACCGAGCATCAATTGGGTCCCAGGTAAAGCAATGGGAAGTAAAGGCGGTCGTTGTGATTTTGACCACATCACCCATCGTGTGCCGACAGTCAATGAATAATACTGGCCTAACCCCATATTCGCGTCACTAGGACAAATACAAATAAGATCCAGTCCTTTGTCAACGGATGTTTGCGGCGGTTTCTCAGATTGAGATGGTATGATAGAGTTACAAACACGGATCTGTGGATAAGAACAGGGCAGGAACCTATTGTCATAGTTCCCAGATGGCAGCGGAGGAATGGACAGTTAGCCATATAGTTAGTGTAGTATAATTAGATATTTAATAGTTGAGACTATGTGTTGCACTCTCTAAGCAGAAGTGGCCCCTACTTCACTATGATGACATAGGTCAAGAGGAGAGGATAGCGATGGATAGGCCATACCTTGCGGAAGACACAGTCGAGTGTCACTAGACAGGTGCTCGAGTGGAACCCGCAGGGAAAACGAAAAGAGGACGCCCTAAGCAGACTTGGAGACGAGGTCTTACTGAGGAGCTGAAGAGTGCTCAATTGACCTAGGAGACCATAAAAAGAACAGCCAGAGACCGAGAAGAGTGGCGAACAACTGTTGAGGCCCTATGCTCCACGAGGAGCGGAGAGGATTAATGATGATGAACCCTATATTATTCATTAAACAACATCACATGTGGAGGCAAAAGAGAGCGCAGAGTGCAGAGAGAACATCCTATGTATCTACTAAAGTCTCCAGTTTTATCTGCAGCAACAGTGGCAAGGATAACCACTCCAGAATAGGTCATTACAGCCTCAAGAAACGTTGCGATTCAGCACAGAACATACTACGTGACGTAAGACATATTGTTTCTTGAGATAAAGAGGCAAATGATGAACACCGAATTAGCCAATACACCTTGTGGTATGGAAAATGGTTCCTTTACTTACCCGATCCCTGAAGTCGGAGAAGGCACACATGTATGGGGGAAGAACACTGATAGTAAGTAAAGTATCTCTCTCTCTCTTTGCCTTGTTACCCCGGGTTGGGGCATAGGCCCTCAACCAACTCATGCCAAGTCTTCCTATATCTAGCTATCTCCTGCAGCTCCCTCCAGCTCTTCTTTATATTGTTGATCTAAGTAAAGTATGCCTTCACGCAAAAATTAGTCAGAAGCGACATACCAGATCAATTAGCGGGAAGAATGTACCAATTTTCTACTGAGTGACTGGAGAAAGAACTGTACCGGGGAATGAACAATGTGCAATAGGGCTCAACTCCTTGCACAAACAGTGACTTTTAATTAAAACGCTAATGAACAATGTATCTTAGTTTTAATACTGTCGTTACTGTCTGTAGTGCCGCTATTTAGGGCGGTGTAGGACAGAGGGGACGGGAACCTGAGAGCAATTTAATGACCGCATGGCGAGCCAAGTCACCACGAAACTGTTCAGGTTAGGATATTTATTTTCTGTCAGAGACATGAAAAAAATGGTGGAGGTCTCTGTGGCTAAGTGGTTCAATTCTACTAGAATTCTAAAAGGCATTGTGAGTCGAAGGTCGTGGGTTCGAGTCCGGACCGCGCCATTCTGTTCACGAGTGCAGTTTTTTCCAGAGACCCCTAGGATTGTTGCTGGAGCTACGGAGTTCGTGCTTTGTGCAATACTCTTGGCAGGGGGCGTGTCTTCTTCTTCTTTGCGTTCATTATTTACGACCAATTTTAATCATTCTTTGTGATATGTTTGATCTTTGCCAAGAACGTGTATACGTTGCACATTGGTTTGTAGGCCCCTAAACGCATAGACTTCTACACGTTTAGGACACATGCATCTGATTTCAGCCAAATCTCATTAATCGCCTCTTACGACATGCGTGGCAGGTAACAGTGGTTCTATTCTTTACACCCCAAATTTGGGCCCCGGTAACCACTCGGTCGGGGGCGTGTCATTTCTGCGGAGAGGGACCAAGCCGTATGGGGCAAAACCCGGTGCAATGAATTCAATCCTTCGGCTTTTAAACCCTTTTGGACACGGGACTCCGCTATGGGGGCCGTGCTCTAATCCATTCGGCCAGGGGCTCCTCGTATCTACCTACCAGTTTTCCTAGTATCTTGTATCCTCTCTAGTTTCCTTCTTTAACCCTTTCGAGCCAATACACTGGAACGCGGTGTTGTTTTTTTAATTGATGACGCAAAGCCAGTAGACTGGCCAAGTCAGTATACATTATAATATAAATACACCCGGGAAACAAAAATAACGATGTGAAAAGATTAACAGCCTTACATTCCAAAATCCACGATTCCTTTCCCTCTCTCTCTGTTGGTTTTTATCTCGACTTTACAACTCTTTTGTAGTTCCCAGCGTTGGTCGCAGCATGTCCCCCATCACAGGTTGGACTTTCGTGTCATCTTATGTCTCGGTCAATGTCCTATCGAGAACATGTGTATGGCCGGCCGGACTGTGAAACTACTTGTAGAGTATAAGAGAAATTATGGTCTGTTTGTTGTAGGTATCTTCTTCTTCTTCTTCTTTCGAACGATCCATATCGACCACTCTTTAACCACTCTTTGTGATTTGTATGTGATCGGAGCCTAAGAGCGATCGTACCATTTATGCGCCTACAAGTAGGCCAGCACATACGATTTCTGCAACGCTTTTTATTTACTAGGGTAGCTTCCGTAGGCACCTACCTCAATCGCTTCTTACGACATGCCTTGTAGGTCGTAGTGTTACTATTCTTTTCTTCCCCCTTCCGTATGTCCCAGCAAAACAGGGACGAATAATTTCAAATATGGTGTTAGGATATTGAACATGGTCTGATGATATGGTTTTGTCTCATAGAATGAAAGAGAAATCCGGCTTTAAAATACCTCAACGTTCGCCAGTGACCTTCGGCGTTAGCCTGAATGTTGAACAAGAACATGCCAGGACACGTCCATTGCGTACGTGTCCGATAGGGGAGTGGACATTGCTTTGTTGAGGGATCAGAAGAACTAGCTGAGTTCATTGTGAGTCGTTCTGTTGAAGAGGTTCCAACGTTATTGTTGGAGACTCTGTAAAGGTCTCGCTGGAGTGAGTGAAAGAATTGGAATATTGAGTGGCGAAAACCAGGGACACTATTCCCTTTTGTTGCGGAGTCTGTCATCTGTTGTTCTCGTCTGATGGAGCGAGCAGGGAAAGCCATTATCACTGACGCCTGTTTCGGGATTAGCAGATTAAGACATTGTGGCCAGACTGGAGGAAGACTTAGGATTCCGAAAGGGACCGGAGAAACATAGGGAAATAAAACGTTAAAGGGACAATGGTAGGAAGAAAATGAGGTGGTACATTTTTGGGGGGAGAATTAACTGAACGAGTTGTTAGAGAGTTGGGAGTTTAGGAGGAGTTAGTCAAGTGTAACATGAAGAGGAGGAAGTGATGGTTAACCTTGGAAGGTAGTTCATTTTAGTAACGTTTTTAGATTAGTTGAGTTGTCAGGTGGGTTTGTGTTGAGTTGTCAGGTGGGTTTGTGTTGAGTTGTCAGGTGGGTTTGTGTTGAGTTGTCAGGTAGGTTTGTGTTGAGTTGTCAGATAGATTTGTGTTGTTGTCAGATAGATTTGTTAAGTTGTCAGGTAGGTTTGTGTTGAGTTGTCAGGTCGATTTGTGTTGAGTTGTCAGGTGGGTTTGTGTTGAGTTGTCAGATAGATTTGTTAAGTTGTCAGGTAGGTTTGTGTTGAGTTGTCAGGTAGGGTTGTGTTGAGTTGTCAGGTAGATTTGTGTTGAGTTGTCAGGTGGGTTTGTGTTGAGTTGTCAGATAGATTTGTTAAGTTGTCAGGTAGGTTTGTGTTGAGTTGTCAGGTAGGGTTGTGTTGAGTTGTCAGGTGGGTTTGTGTTGAGTTGTCAGGTAGATTTGTGTTGAGTTGTCAGGTAGGTTTGTGTTGAGTTGTCAGGTGGGTTTGTGTTGAGTTGTCAGGTAGGTTTGTGTTGAGTTGTCAGGTAGATTTGTGTTGAGTTGTCAGATAGATTTGTTAAGTTGTCAGGTAGGTTTGTGTTGAGTTGTCAGGTAGGGTTGTGTTGAGTTGTCAGGTCGATTTGTGTTGAGTTGTCAGGTGGGTTTGTGTTGAGTTGTCAGGTAGATTTGTGTTGAGTTGTCAGGTGGGTTTGTGTTGAGTTGTCAGATAGATTTGTTAAGTTGTCAGGTAGGTTTGTGTTGAGTTGTCAGGTAGTGTTGTTGAGTTGTCAGTTGGGTTTGTGTTGAGCTGTCAGGTAGGTTTGTTGAGTTGTCAGGTAGGTTTGTGTTGAGTTGTCAGGTAGGGTTGTGTTGAGTTGGCAGGTGGGTTTGTGTTGAGTTGTCAGATAGATTTGTTAAGTTGTCAGGTAGGTTTGTGTTGAGTTGTCAGGTAGGGTTGTGTTGAGTTGTCAGGTGGGTTTGTGTTGAGTTGTCAGGTAGATTTGTGTTGAGTTGTCAGGTAGGTTTGTGTTGAGTTGTCAGGTAGGGTTGTTGAGTTGTCAGGTAGGTTTGTGTTGAGTTGTCAAGTAGGTTTGTGTTGAGTTGTCAGGTCGGTTTGTGTTGAGTTGTCAGGTAGGTTTGTGTTGAGTTGTCAGGTAGTGTTGTTGAGTTGTCAGTTGGGTTTGTGTTGAGTTGTCAGGTAGGTTTGTTGAGTTGTCAGGTAGGTTTGTGTTGAGTTGTCAGGTAGGGTTGTTGAGTTGTCAAGTAGGTTTGTGTTGAGTTGTCAGGTAGGGTTGTGTTGAGTTGTCAGGTGGGTTTGTGTTGAGTTGTCAGGTAGGTTTGTGTTGAGTTGTCAGGTAGGTTTGTGTTGAGTTGTCAGGTAGGGTTTGTGTTGAGTTGTCAGGCGGGTTTGTGTTGAGTTGTCAGGTAGATTTGTGTTGAGTTGTCAGGTGGGTTTGTGTTGAGTTGTCAGGTGGGTTTGTGTTGAGTTGTCAGGTCGATTTGTGTTGAGTTGTCAGATTTGTTAGGTTGTCAGGTAGGTTTGTGTTGAGTTGTCAGATAGGTTTGTGTTGAGTTGTCAGGTAGGGTTGTTGAGTTGTCAGGTAGGTTTGCGTTGAGTTGTCAGGTAGGGTTGTGTTGAGTTGTCAGGTGGGTTTGTGTTGAGTTGTCAGGTAGATTTGTGTTGAGTTGTCAGGTAGGGTTGTTGAGTTTGTCAGGTAGGTTTGTGTTGAGTTGTCAAGTAGGTTTGTGTTGAGTTGTCAGGTAGGGTTGTTGAGTTTGTCAGGTAGGTTTGTGTTGAGTTGTCAAGTAGGGTTGTGTTGAGTTGTCAGGTGGGTTTGTGTTGAGTTGTCAGGTGGGTTTGTGTTGAGTTGTCAGGTAGGTTTGTGTTGAGTTGTCAGGTGGGTTTGTGTTGAGAATACGCAGAAATATATATATATATATAAATAGAGAGAGAGAGAGAAAGAGACATCAACAGAGATAGATAGAAAGAGATGTAGATATAGGTAACAGGAAACATACAAAGACAGAGAGAGAGAGAGAGAGAGACAGAGAGAAATAGAGAGAAAGAGGTAGAGATAGAGAGAGAGACATATAGAGATACAGATAGATATATATATATATATAGCGATAGAGAGATAGCTATAGGTGGGGATAGAGCGATGGATAGAGATAGGTAGATAGAGAGAGAAATAGAGAGATACAGACGACTATATATATATATTAATAATTAACTAACTAACCAATAGACCGGCCGATCTGCCGACTCTGCTGAATAACTGACTGACAGACTACATAACAATCAAAAACCAACCTTACACAATTTTCTTTACAAATTTTTCAAATTTGAAATTTCAAAAGTGTTTGCAGAAAATGAACTATAAAAGCGCAAACTCCCGCACACTAACACACGCACACACTCACATGCACGCACACACACACGTACAGAGTCAGACTTCATAAACAAAGACCAGACGTTAACTTCTCATAAACATTAATATTTTGTTACCTTCATTTTCTGATCTGTTGCTCATAGCCCGGAAAATTAGAAACGCATAATAGAGGAATAATTCCTTTCATCTGTGCCACATGATAGTTAGTAATTTGAACACCAATATAATAAATTTAAATTTATTATGATATCAGAATTAGATAATGGTAACTACACAGAATGTCGCTATCAATGTGCTACAGGAGACTTTATATGTTTTTCAAATTACCTCCCTTGATTGCAAAATTGATATGTCGCTCACATTCTCTCCCTTCATTGCAAAATTGATGTCGTTCATATCATCTCCCTTCATTGCAAAATTGATATGTCATTCACATTCTCTCCCCTGATTGCAAAATTAATATGTTGTTCACATTCTCTCCCTTGATTGCAAAATTGATGTGCCCTTCACATTCTCTCCCTTCATTGCAAAATTGATATGTCGTTCACATTCTCTCCCTTGATTGTAAAATTGATATGTCGTTCACATTCTCTCCCTTGATTGTAAAATTGATATGTCGTTCACATTCTCTCCCTTGATTGCAAAATTGATATGTCATTCACATTCTCTCCCCTGATTGCAAAATTAATATGTCGTTCACATTCTCTCCCTTGATTGCAAAATTGTGACAATATCATATGAAATTTTCCTCACCGTGGGTCCGGGCCCCACAAGGAAAGCAAAGAATAGTACCACTGCGACCTATAAAGCATGTCGTAAGAGGCGACTGTTGTAGGACTAGGGAAGCTAGCCTAGTAAATAAAAAGCATCGCAGAAATCCGCTGTGCTGGTCTACGGCCTACGTAGGCGCATAACTGGCACAACACAATCACTCTTAGGCTCAGATCACATACAAATCATACAGAGTGAATCAGTGGTCGATGTGGAGCTTTCGAACAAAAAAAATATAAGTATTACATAAAAGTCCTCCGTATATTATGGACAGAGAAGGTTGGGCAAGTTTGAAAGCAAATTCGTGTCTGTGACATTTTTACAAAATTGATAAAAATAGACTTCACCGTTCAGAAAACAAGTGGTGCCTAGAAAATCAACGACTGTGGTTGATAGCTACGTCATGTAAAGAGTATGCCCTGATTTTAATTTTGTTTTCAAAATACCAACTAAACATTTTTTTAAAATTCATTTTGAGCCCTATTGAAATTTTTTGGTATTATATTGACTTCCATAAGTGCAGCGTGCTATCAAGTTCGCTTTCGGTGTCTCGAAATTCCCGACACGTGGCCACTAGCTCAGTATGTAATCAACTTCGCTCTCAGCGCCCCCAAACTTGATGATGATGATGATGATATTAGTACAGTAACACACAAGAACACACCTGACAGGTATGGTATGTGGAATTGAATTAATGAAGAAAAAATGGAATAATAGATTCCAACGATATGTAACATATGGCACTGTTAATAAGCTACATTGAAGGTCAGGTTTTGAAAGTCTAATCGTGCCAACATAACAATTACTTGCCATTTCCGCTTCAATGGTTGATCTAATAGATCGCAATTGTTAGCAATTAACCTATTCACTTAGTGTATGCTTTGACAGGCTGTGTCCAATTTATCTTACACACGCTTACACACGCATACATATATATATATATATATATATATATACAGGGGCGGCTCATCATTAAGGGCCAGTGGGACCCGGTCACATCAAAAACCGAAAGGGGGAATAACTACTAGGAATAGACAAATAATAGTAAATACTCCATAAATCATGATTTTTCCGAAATTTTGTGTCTGACCCCACCAAGAAAATGACCACGAGCCGCCACTGTATATATATATATATGTGTGTGTGTGTGTGCACCGCCTGTGTGTTGCCGGGGTCCTTAATGAGAGCAAAGAATAGTAACACTGCGACCTACAAGTCATGACGTAAGAGGCGACAGAGGTAAGAGCCTAGGAAGCTACCCTAGTAAATAAAAACCGTCGCAGAAATCGGATGTGCTGGCTTACTTGTAGGCTCATAACTGGCACAACGCACAATCGTTCTTAGGATCAGATCACATACAAATCACAATGAGTGGTTTAGCAAATTGTCGATATGGAGCGTTGGAAAAAGAAGAATGTATGCGTACGTCCTGGGCATAGAAGGAACAAAGACATCCTACAAGACCAGCATATCAAGGAGCATTGGCTCATAAATAACAGCTAAACACGTAAACACAAAGTACTACAGTTTTACAAAATACATCAACAGTGACGATAAACAGGAACGTTTCGACCAAAAGGTTGCTGTTTATCGTCACTGTTGATGTATTTTGTAAAACTGTAGTACTTTGTGTTTACGTGTTTAGCTATTTTCAAAGTTTTACTGCAGCCTATACCTTTTTTTCTCATAAATAACATCATGTCCCGACAGATGAAATATTTTGACCACGTTAAACGTTGCAGTGGTTTGGAGAGAACGATAATGGAAGGCATGGTTCCGGGAGTACGAGCAGGGAACGACGAATACGAAGGTGGCAGTCAGCTATCAAAGGAACACTGACCATGACGCTGAATTAGAACTTACTAGAGACAAAGAGTTTTTCAGGCTGGCTATGATGAAAGCGACGTTATACAGGGTGTTCAACTTAAAAGCAGCCCATGAATGGAGCTAATCTGGCATATATGTATGGCAATGAGAAGGTTCTGTTATGACGTAGTATAGGTCAAGGTTGTGTGACGTGTGTAATTGTAGTGCGGGAAGGGGCGATGAACAAATGTGACGTAGGACGAGCTAGTCAGAACCGGTTTAAATAGTAAATAAACACAACTCAATGTGTACCTGGCAAGTTTCGAATTGTCAATGGGGCTGCAATTATCTTGAACACCCTGTAGTACTTGATGTGTGTGTGTGTGTGCATCAACAATATCAACCAGGAAATTAAATGTAGGAGATGGAAGTGTTTGGACCATCATTAAGAATGAATAAAATACCAAACGCATTCTGTAGAGGCTTAAGTGGCATAATGAAAAAGCTCTCATAAGTGGAAATCACATACAAACCACAAAGTGTGGTTTCGAAATCACATACAGACCACAAAGTGTGGTTTCGAAATCACATACAGACCACAAAGTGTGGTTTCGAAATCACATACAGACCACAAAGTGTGGTTTCGAAATCACATACAGACCACAAAGTGTGGTTTCGAAATCACATACAAACCACAAAGTGTGGTTTCGAAATCACATACAGACCACAAAGTGTGGTTTCGAAATCACATACAGACCACAAAGTGTGGTTTCGAAATCACATACAGACCACAAAGTGTGGTTTCGAAATCACATACAAACCACAAAGTGTGGTTTCGAAATCACATACCGACCACAAAGTGTGGTTTCGAAATCACATACAGACCACAAAGTGTGGTTTCTACCTTTTCTTTGCGATAGGTTTCTATCCTCGTCTTCTTCTTCTTTGCGTTCGTTCCTTACGACCAATTTTAATCACTTTTTGTGATATGTTTGATCTTTGCCAAGAACATGTATACGTTGCACATTGATTTAGTAGGCCCCTAAACGCATAGACTTCTACACGTTTAGGACACATGCACCGATTTCAGCCAAACCTCCTTAGTCGCCTCTTACGACATGCATGGCAGGTAACAGTGGTTCTATTCTTTACACCCCAAATTTGGGCCCCGGTAACCACTCGGGCGTATCCTCGTCTAAACAATGAGATGGGTTGCCTACAGTCGGCTCGTGATCATTTTTGTTGGTGGAGCCAGACATTTTTTTCCGTATAAATCATAGTTTTTGGTTGCTATATTTTAATTTATAAAATAATAAATACACGTTATACATTATTTTTGGTGGTGCCCGGCCCCACTGGTCCTTAATGACGAGCCGCCACTGGTTGCCTAAATGAAGCTGCATGTCAGTTAGAGTTCCTCAGGTGTTTACCATAGCTTGCTCTGTAAGCTTTGTTCATGAGGTCATGTTTCGTTTCGTTGGTGCATGTATGATGGACAGGACTGCTGGATATGCTCTGGAGTCTGTGTTTCAGTCTGACATTCACATTGTGGAGTCTGAGCAGACTTTATTCTGTGCATGTGATGGTTGAGTCTGCACTGTCTTGTTTGAAGACAAAAGATCGTTGTGGGCTTTTCTTCTTCTTCTTTTTTTTATTATTACCCGAACGCCGCATATCGACCACTTGTTAAACCACTCTGTGTGATATGTATGTGATCTGAGCCTAAGAGCGATTGCACGTTTTGCTAGTTATGAGTCTACAAGTAGGCCAGCAGATCCGATCTCTGCGACACTTTTTATTTACTAGGTTGGTTTCCCAAGGCCTCAACCTCAGTCGCCTCTTATGGCATGCCTTGTAGGTCGCAGTGTTACTATTCTTTGCTCCTCTTTTGGACTCAGGCAACTCACGGATGGTTGTAGACTGTTCTCTGTTTAGTCTGCTGATGGGATCGTGTGTGTTTGTTGCCTCCATAACTCTTTGTATTTTTGCTTCTTCTTCTTCTTTGCGTTCGTTCTTTACGACCAATTTTAATCACTCTTTGTGATATGTTTGATCTTTGTCAAGAACGTGTATACGTTGCACATGGCTTTTTGAGGCCCCTAAACGCATAGACGTCTACACGTTTAGGACATGTACATTCGATTTCAGCCAAAGTATTTTTGTTTGATATGTGTCTTGATCTTTGGTAGTGACACTGAGTGTCTGTGTCGTATCAGTTTTGTTCCTTTCTTAACCATTTTGTTTGCTCTCTAATTTCCTGGTACTCCACAGGAGCTGGTAAAGTGTGGTTTAACTAGTTTTCGCTGTGGAGCAAATCAGTGGCGGCTCGTGATCATTTTTGTTGGTGGGCAAGACATTTTTTTCCGGATAAATCATGTTTTTTTGGTTGCTATATTTTAATTTATAAAATAATAAATACAAGTTATACATTATTTTTGGTGGGACCCGACCCCATTGGCCGCCACTGGAGCAAACTAAGATAAAGAAGAAGGCTATGTTAAAAAAGAAGTCTCGGATACTGAAGAAATCATCAGAAAGTTACAAATCTTGAGTTCTGTCGAAATTGCTGTCAGGTTTCTTAAATTAGACCAGAAACAGTAAACCTGGAAAAATTATCAGAAGAAACGGAAACTTCTGAGATGCCAGTTGGGAAAATTAGAATGGTAAAGGCAAATAAATCTGGCCCTGTCAGTCTGATAATCTCCCAGAGTTCCTCAGTTTTATTAATTCACTTCCTGGATGAAAGTTAATTCAAGAATTAGTTTCTGTGAGCACTTGATAGTAGTGTCCGTGAACAAAGGCATGGGAACAGAATATATTCGTGACACTTGTGTCCCTAATATTCAATCCAGATCATCTGCTATCGATACTTCTTCTTTCCTTTATCTTTCATCTACAATCTACATGTGTTCTACTAGTTTTTTCATCTACAATCTACATGTGTTCTATTAGTTTTTCCATCTTTCATCTACAATCTACATGTATTCTATTAGTTTTTCCATCTACAATCTACATGTGTTCTACTAGTTTTTCCACCTTTCATCTACAATCTACATGTGTTCTACTAGTTTTTCCACCTTTCATCTACAATCTACATGTGTTCTACTAGTTTTTTCATCTACAATCTACATGTGTTCTATTAGTTTTTCCATCTACAATCTACATGTGTTCTATTTGTTTTTCCATCTACAATCTACATGTGTTCTACTAGTTTTTCCATCTACAATCTACATGTGTTCTACTAGTTTTTCCATCTTCAATCTACATGTGTTCTACTAGTTTTTCCATCTACAATCTACATGTGTTCTACTAGTTTTTCCACCTTTCATCTACAATCTACATGTGTTTTATTAGTTTTTCCATCTTTCATCTACAATCTACATGTGTTCTATTAGTTTTTCCATCTTTCATCTACAATCTACATGTGTTTTATTAGTTTTTTTCATCTTTCATCTACAATCTACATGTGTTCTACTAGCACTCTGTCAGCCTGAAAACTAAGTTTTAAGGAATCTCGACCATCCGAGTGGTTACCGGAGCCCAAATTTGGAATGTAACGAATAGAACCACTGTTACCTGCCACTCATGTCGTAAGAGGCGACTAAGGAGGTTTTGTTGAAATCGGATGCATGTGTCCTAAACGTGTAGAAGTCTGTGCGTTTAGGGGCCTATCAAACCAATGTGCAACGTATACAAGTTCTTGGCAAAGATTAAACATATCACCAAGAGTGATTAAAATTGGTCTTAAAGAACGAACGCAAAGAAGAAGAAGAAGACGAAGGGAAACCCGACAGACCTGAAGCTGACTGGTCAGTTTGTTGTGAAAAGTGGATTAAGCATTTGACCAGAAATTGCCGAAAATATATTCGTTTACTGTTATAGTTCGTTCCAAAATTCGTGATCATCTTTACCGACCGATATAAAATCATCAACCTGACAGAAATTCTTGATTTTGCATTTTTATATAGGTAACAGTGACGACGTTCCAAAAGTATTTTTGCCCACCCAAACCTTTAGTTCTGTAAGAATTTTATTATATGTTATTACTAAATTTACCGCGATGTTGATCTGGTATACTTGTCGAAATTTTACAGTACGATTGTCAAGTTTGTCTATAACTATCTATCTCTCTATATCTGTCTCTCTATGTCTCTCTATATCTGTCTGTCTATATCTATCTATCTCTCTATATCTGTCTCTTTATGTCTCTCTATATCTGTCTGTCTATATCTATCTATCTCTATATCTGTTTCTCTATGTCTCTCTATATCTGTCTGTCTATATCTGTCTCTCTATATCTCTGTTTGTACCACATCTTTTTGTCTATCTATGCCCCTACCTGTTTGTCAGTATGTTTACCAATGTTACAACACTCTCGTTTCAATTCCTCCTACGCCCGAGTGGTTACAGGGGCACAAATTTAGGGTGTAAAGAATAGAGCCACTGTTACCTGCCACGCATGTCGTAAGAGGCGACTAAGAAGGTTTGGCTGAAATCGGATGCACGTGTCATAAACGTGTAGAAGTCTATACGTTTAGGGGCCTACCAAACCAATGTGCAACGTATACACGTTCTTAGCAAAGATCAAACATATCACAAAGAGTGATTAAAATTGGTGGTAAAGAACGAACGCAAAGGAAAGAAGAAGAGTTCTTCCCACCTCCGTACATTCGTCTATCACCGCCACTCTTCCCATCCTCTTCGAGTGTCAGTTTCTAGGTTCCCAGCACCAAGTGCCAGAAATAATCACCATCAATCCTCATTTAATCCTGCCCTGTCCACCAATCCTCAGTTAATCCAACGATGTCATCCAATAGTTCTAATTCAGTCAGGTTGTTCAGGGGAAACAATTCACATAGCATTCAGCTCTCACATCCGCAGCAATGGCATCGTCGTGGAAACAATTCCAGCGCTTTGTTTTCTGCCGTTTCCCGTCTTTATAAGTTTATTTTAATTTAATTTTAAACAACGATAATAGAATATTCTAAGAAATAGGATGTTGTGGATAGTCGTGATCGTCTGCACCAGCAATTAGAGACAAAGATTACTTTTTAAAGCTTAAATGGTTTTAAAGCCGAAGGATTGACTTCATTGCACCGGGTTTTACCCCATATGGCTCGGTCCCCCTCTGCAGAAATGGCACGCCACCTGCCGAGAGTATTGCACAAAACACGAACTCCGTAGCTCCGGCAACAATCCTATCGCCCGTGTGTTGTCGGAACTTGCAAGGGAAGCAAAGAATAGTAACAATGCGACCTACGTCATGTCGTAAGAGGCGATTGGGGTATGGGGGTAGGAAGCTACCTAGTAAATAAAAGTCGTTGTAAAAATTGGATATGCTGGTTTACTTGTAGGCGCATAGCTGGCACAAAGTACACCCGTTCTTAGGCTCAGATCACATACAAATCATAAAGAGTGGTTTAACAAGTTATCGGTATGGTGCTTTCGAAGAAGAAAAATCAAGAATGTTTACCAACAAACGTATCTTCATTGAATCCAATCTTCCCACTTTTGTTCTGTTTTAATTTTACCCGAGCCACAGCCAACTTTAGGTAACTAGGCCAGACAACTGGCCGGGGTTCCCTGATCTAGATCAGAAAAGGGGGCCGGAAATATAGATGTTTGATAGAACACTGCAAGCATTTTTGCAATTTTACTCAATTCTGTGTGTCTATGGTTATTTATTGGTGAAAAATATTCATAATATTGATATTCCTTAATGTTAAACTTAACTTGTTGCAGAATATAACTTTGATTTAGCATTTTGTGTTGATTTTAAAATACATTCGTCTCTATACAACAATACTGGAATGCGAGGTTACGTGGTGTAGTTGGGGTCTGATTTCCCATAATGAGTCCGAAGGCCCATAAGTTTATAGTTGGCTCTGCCCGAGCCCTGCACAAACTGAGAAGTCTGCCCTGTCAGTATATTCTGTGCGTGGCCCCCGGCAACATAAGGCCGACTAGCTCAGACTGGAAATTGAAAATTTATGTTTAATGGCTGCTGAGTTTTATATATGTTTGATAGAACACTGCAAGGTTTTCTGCAATTTTACTCAATTCTATGCGTTCAGCGTTAGTTATTGATGAAAAATATTAATAATATTGATATTCCTTAACTTTAAACTGAATTTGTAACATAATATAACCTTGATTTAGCATGTTGTATTGTTTTTAAAATGAGTTTGTCTATATCTAACAATACTTCTTCTTCTTCTTTGTGTTCGTTCTTTACGACCAATTTTAATCACTCTTTGTGATATGTTTGATCTTTACCAAGAACGTGTATACGTTGCACATTGGTTTGGTAGTCCCCTAAACGCATATATTTCTACACGTTTAGAACATGTGCATCCGATTTCAGCCAACCCTCCTTAGTTGCCTCTTACGACATGCGTGGCAGGTAACAGTGGTTCTATTCTTTACATCCCAAATTTGGGCCCCGGTAACCACGCGGGCGATAACAATATTGAAATGCGAAGATCACGAGACAGTTGTGGTCTTATATCAGATAATTTTTACCTGCTCCCGCAGGCCGTGTGTTATCGGAGACCACGATTCTGTGTAGATACTTACCCCTCAAAGCACAAATCTTGAGCTGAGGCTTATCCGTCTATAAGCAATTGAGCTAATGTCCTGCCCACTTGACGGCATATGGCAGCTCCGCGCGGGACAAGTGGAGACACTGATTTGAAGAGAGTTTCATTACCAGGAATAAACCCATCTCACCCGTGAGAAATATCTGAACGTGAGAATCCTGTGCCTGCTTGCTCGTTTTCTTCACGACATGTATAATGGAAGAGAGATCATTTATTCATATTCTGACAAGACTCCATTTTAACAAGAATACTGTAATCTTGTAGATATCTAATACAATGGTTCTCAGTTTGGTAGTCTCGGGTCCCAGTAGAGGAAGTAGTAGTGGAGGTGTGAGGCAGGGTAGTAGTGAGGCTGTGAGACAATAGTAGAGGAGGAGACAGTAGTAGATGAGGAGGCAGTAGTAGATGAGGAGACAGTAGTAGATGAGGAGACAGTAGTAGATGAGGAGACAGTAGTAGATGAGAAGGCAGTAGTAGAGAAGACGTGAGGCAGTAGCAGAGGAGAGGCTGAGGCAGTAGCAGAGGAGGCTGAGGCAGTACTAGAGAAGCCAATGAGACAGTAGTACAGGAGGCGTGAGGCAGTAGTAGAGGAGGTGTGAGGCAGTAGTAGAGAAGGCGTGAGGCAGTAGCAGAGGAGGCTGCGACAGTAGCAGAGGAGGCTGAGGCAGTAGTAGAGAAGGCTGAGGCAGTAGTAGAGGAGGCTGCGGCAGTACTAGAGAAGCCAATGAGACAGTAGTACAGGAGGTGTGAGGCAGTAGTAGAGGAGGTGTGAGGCAGTAGTAGAGAAGGCGTGAGGCAGTAGCAGAGGAGGCTGAGGCAGTAGCAGAGGAGGCTAATTTCCGATCACTAGTAACAGCATACAATAAAAAGAGATCGGGTACTAGAGCCACGGGAAGGCCAAGAAAAAGATGGATAGACAATATCAAGACCACTCTAAATAAACACGGATATAACATAAAAGAGTGACTCATCTCGCCCTGGAACGCAAATTAAAACTCCCACCCTAACACCGACAAGAGAGGTTAACCAATTCCATCATACTACTGGGGAAAGAGAGCTGTGGTAGCGTAGTTGTTAGTGAACTCGCTTATCAAGGCTGGTGGTCCAGGTTCAACTCCCGCAGTGGATGTGGAATTTTTCCGGACCGCGACGCCTCTCAGGTCGACCCAGCCTCAATTGGGTACCAGATATGCTCTGGGAAAGTAAAGGCGATCGGCGTGATGCTGACCATATCACCCATCGTGTGCCGACGGTCAATGAACGGTACAGACCTAACACTGTATTGCCCTATATACCACGAGGTATGAAAGGGTTTCTTTACTTACTTTTTTTACTTACTGGGGAAAGGCTATAGACAAAGCGCATAACGAGGCTCGCTCTAGGTCCCTCTTTTGTAGACATGACGTCGAGAGGCAAAACCTGGATAGAGAACAGACAGACGGACAGACATACAGACAGACAGACGGACAGACGGACGGATGGACGGACTGACAGATGGACGGACTGACGGATGGATAGATGGATAGATGAATAGATAGATAGATAGATAGATAGATAGATAGATAGATAGATAGATAGATAAATAGATAGATAGATAGATAGATAGATAGATAGATAGATAGATAGACAGATAGATAGATAGATAGATAGATAGATAGATAGATAGATAGATAGATAGATTAGATAGATAGATAGAATGATAGATAGATAGATAGATAGATAGATAGATAGATAGATAGATATAGATAGATAGATAGATAGATAGATAGATAGATAGATAGATAGAAGATAGATAGATAGATAGATAGATAGATAGATAGATAGATAGATAGATAGATAGATAGATAGATAGATAGATAGATAGATAGATAGATAGATAGATAGATAGATAGATAGATAGATAGATAGATAGATAGATAGATAGATAGATAGATAGATAGATAGATAGATAGATAGATAGAATGATAGATAGATAGATAGATAGATAGATAGATAGATAGATAGATAGATAGATAGATAGATAGATAGATAGATAGATGATAGATAGATAGATAGATAGATAGATAGATGATAGATAGATAGATAGATAGATAGATAGATAGATAGATAGATAGATAGATAGATAGATAGATAGATAGATAGATAGATAGATAGATAGATAGATAGATAGATAGATAGATAGATAGATAGATAGATAGATAGATAGATAGATAGATAGATAGATAGATAGATAGATAGATAGATAGATAGATAGATAGATAGATAGATAGATAGATAGATAGATAGATAGATAGATAGATAGATAGATAGATATGATAGATAGAATAGATAGATAGATAGATAGATAGATATGATAGATTAGATAGATGATGATAGATAGATAGATAGATAGATAGATAGATAGATAGATAGATAGATAGTAAAAAGATAGATAGATATTCTATACGAACTTTTTACGTTTGTCCAGTAAAATGTATAAGTTCATATTATCTTTTCAGAATAATCAAGAACTTTGTTGACTTTTGCTCAAGTTGGCAATTTTCTCAAATTTTATGTCAAAAAATGAGATCTTCGAATGTTTTCATTTCTCAATATCAATGTGATTGTGTTTGACAATGCTGTTTTCAAGCTTAAGAGTGATGAAATACATTTTTTTTGGGCAACGTACAGGTAATTCGGTGGATAACTGGAGCGGGTGTGATCGTGCGTGTTTTGTCTCAACGTCACATGGGGATCCAGCTGAAAATGGTGAGAACCACTGATCTAAAACTAACGTTACTACCCGGCTTTGTCCGGGATGTACAGACCTGCTATAGTCTAGCAGTTTCTGTAAGAAAAATGAATTTCTACAATTGTTTCTTTCTTATGTGCATTTGTTGCAGTCTATAAATTTTGAGTGGATAATATTGTCTTCATCTTCTTTGCTATCGGTTTTGTATGCTGGTTTAAACTACTTGAATACTGGATCTACGTTTTGTCGTCCATCTCCGATAGAACTAGAAACTTTATGTCACCTACACTAAAATCAGGGATTTCTGGAAAAATATGCAGATGGATTTACGAGGGAGCGAACCAAGTACCTTTGAAACAAGAGATGAGTATCTAATCTCTACGCATCACAGACATTATTAACTAGTTGTAAAGTTAATGTGCCCAGACGGCTCGTCCTTCTTTGGAGGAACTACACACAAGCTGAGAGCCGCGGTAGCGTAGTTGTAAGTGAACTCGCTTCTCAAGGCTGGTGGTCCGGGTTACTCCCGCAGTGTGTGTGAAATTTTTCCCTACCGCGACGGCTCTCAGGTCGACCCAACCTCAACTGGGTACCAGACATGCTCTGGGAAAGTAAAGGCGGCCGGCGTGATGCTGACCACATCACCCAGCGTGTGCCGACGGTCAATGAATAATACAGGCCTAACACTGTATTGCCCTATATACCACAAGGTGTGAAAGGGTTTCTTTACTTTTTTTTTTTTTACACACAAGCTACATCGGTTTGTTGCAGTCAGCAACTCATAGCTGACTTCTCACGTAAGTGTGATGTTTGTCCATCACGGGTGATGATGACCGCACAAATTTTCATCCAATGGAATGTAGTTGCGTTATGTTTGTCTGTGTGTGCGTAGATGACTAGTGAGCCCGATACGGGCTTGAAATGTTCTTGTACAGTGTGGGCAAGGTATACTTGCTTCTATTTTGACGAATTTTTGTTCCATCCGTGCTGTTCTACCTGCTTCGCAGGCCGGGGAACCATGTCGAAGAAGTGTGCGCCAGGCTGATCTGTCTTTAGCAACATTCTCTCAGTTGTTGACATCTTTACCAAAGGATTTAATCGAGCTCTTGAGTGTATCTTTGAATCGCTTGTTCTGTCCCTCCTGTGAGCGTTTACCGCTATGCAACTCACTTTAACGTCAGTATAAGCATATGGTCAAAGCTGACCAAGATTCCACTCTGTCTTTCTATAACGGTCTCGGAGACAGACGACTGCACCAAGAAGTCTGGCTAAGTTTGTTGTTGAGATATGAGGGAGAGAAAGAGAATGATAATTCGGTGTAGAAAGGCTGTACTGAACCCGGATGTGTCGCACCGACCGTGTGTTACCGGGACTCAGAAGGGGAGCAGAGAATACTAACACTGCAATCCACAAAGCGTGGCTTAAGAGGCGACTAAGGTATGGACCTAGGGAAGCTACACTAGTAATAAAAAGCGTCTCAGAAATCGTATGTTCTGGCCTACTTGTAGGCGCGTAACAGATACAACGTAAATCGCTCTTAAGCTCAAATCACATACAAATCGTAAAGTGTCGTTTAATAAGTAGTCGATATGGAGCGTTCGAAGAGGAAAAAGAAGGATGTGGCGGAATGAATGTCGCAGATACCCCATCTCGCTCTTCCTCTTCTTCTTCTTCTTCTTCTTCAAACGCTCAATATTGACCACTTGTCAACCACCCTGCGTGATTTGTATGTGATCTGAGCCTAAAATCGATTGTACGTTGTGCTAGTTATGCGCCTACAAGTAGGCCAGCACATCCGATTTCTGCGCAGCTTTTATTTACTAGGGTAGCATGCCTTGGGCCTACAGCAGTCGACCTTTTACGATATGCATTGTAGGTAGCAGAGGTACTGTTCTTTGCTTCCTTGCGGGCTCAGGTACCACACGAGCGACATCTTGCTCTGAAACTTGCGATATAAAAACATTCTGTTCTCCATTCTGCATCCTGGTATAACTAACAGAAGTAAGAAAAAGAACGAGGATGAAGAGGAAGAAAGTTAACGATGCCTTTATTTTATTATCCGATATCTTAAACATTTTTCTGATAAGACCCCACTAACGTTGACTAGCCTCCTGCCATTATTTCCCCTCAACCCCATCTTGACTTCACCGTCAGAGATGTTCATCCCTCTCATACCTTCTTGAAACGATATTCACAAAACACTTCTCCAAACATCCACAAACTCTATGAACCGTCCATCATATCTCGACTAAGAAGCAACAAAACTTAACACGATAACTCCTACGATCCCATTAATATTTAACCCTCGACATCATGCTCAGTTTATGTTGCAAAAAATGCGAGAAACACTGATACATTTCACGAGCGTTGTTTAGCGTTAAAAAAATCATACAATAATTTGTTAAATCAATAATTCTGATAAGTTAAATAAAGATGATTGATTGTAGAGTTATGATTGATTCTTGCCATGAATAAAAATGATTGATTTTTTTAATATCGATAGAAATGATTGATTCTTGCTAAAAATAAGTCGGGGTCTCAATGGTCCAACCACATCTTCCACCTGGGAATAGACAATAGACAATAGTGCATCCATTTATTCGACGCTTTTATTTACTGGGGTAGTTTCCCTAGGCCCCTGCTTCAATCGCCTCTAACCTCATGCCTTGTAGGTCACAGTGCTACTATTCTTTGCTCTACTTGAGAGCTGCAGCAATGCACGGGCGAAATAATAAAACTGATTGATTCTTGCTATAAATATAAATGGTAAATTCTTTTGTCGTCCACTGTTACCGTGTTGTTGCCCAGTGTCGTTCCACTGTTACTGGTGGCGCTGTAACAACAAAAGAGGAACCCGAATAGCTGAGAATCATCGTATTGTTGAGTCACAGAGAAAACGAGCAGCGCGAAAAGACAGAGCACACAACAAGCAAATGTCTAACCTTGATCATGTATGCCCCACCTGTGGTCGGGGATTCTGTTCTAGGATTGGACTCTACAGTCACCTCCGCACACACCAGAGAGGTGCAACAGCACACGTCTGAGATTGTTGTCATCATCGCTTCCGATGGACGGCTATTATACCGGGTTGTTGTCCAGTGTCGTCCCACTGTTACCGGTTTGTTGTCCAGTGTCGTGATTTTCTGTTTTTGTCTTTCGCTGCTCTAGTGTCTTGGGTGATAGTTATTTTTTTTCTTTTTAACAGAATTCTGCTATGTCATCTATCCATCTTTTTCGTGGTCGTTCTCTCGCATTATATCCTGATATTCGGTTAAATTATTAACACATATAAAACAATCTTAAAAAACTCTTACCGCCTGAGTGGTTACCGGGGCCCAAATTTGGAGTGTAAAGAATAGAACCACTGTTACCTGCCACGCATGTCGTAAGAGGAGACTAAGGAGGTTCGGCTGAAATCGGATGCAGATGTCCTAAACTTGTAGAAATCTATGCGTTTAGGGCCTACCAAACCAATGTGCAACGTATACACGTTCTTGACAAAGATCAAACATATCACAAAGAGTGATTAAAATTGGTCGTAAAGAACGAACGCAAAGAAGAAGAAGAACTCTTACAGTATTAACTAATTCTTCACAGGTAGTAGAATCAAACGTTTTCATTTAATATTTTCTGTGTTTGCGCAGAACATATTTCTTACTTCCTGTCCTTACACTTCTAACTTCTCCTCAGCGATTCAAGTACCCTCGCCTTAGTCTTGTCTACCCCCGACATACTAGAGACAAAGTTCTGAATATTTCTTCATTAAAAACACGATAAACCATACTGGAGATAAACTGGATACGCACAGAACGTGGAACATCTCCAGGAGACCATCACTTCTGAACATAAGCCAGGTTTCTGCACTCTCGATGTCACTCAACGCGAAGGGGAATAACTCCTAAATCTTTTATTACAGTAACAGTTTTAAAATAAATGCGTCGTCCCTTTCTCGTTTTCTATCGTCGCCATCTTAAACCGTCAAGCCAGGCCAATGATTAAGAAATCATATTGGAGGTTTTTAGAAGACAGGCCATCTAAACGGGCTGATAAATTTGGTTTATAATGCTTGATATAACGTCAAGTGAGGTTGACCTGCTAAGAACGTCCAGACGTTTCTAGTTTTCTGAGAATTATTTTTTCCCCGTTGTAACATGTATCGTTGGAGACAGAACTATTTAGCGGAAGAATTTTGAGACATCGCGGCGGCGTAATATAAACTGACGAAACTATTTATAAAAATAGTTCAGGACCTGGGGTGATCTGATCATGGGGCGGGGGTGTTAAGTGTTAAAGAAGTTCAAGGGTTAGTGAGCGTTAGACATATGGCTGATTTAGCTCATTCACTCCGTAATTTGGGGGTCTCTCTGTAGCTTAATCGGTGGTGGGCTCGATTACACTCTAATAGTACATAGCTAAAACACCGCGGGGGCAATTTGGAAGCAAATTAGTTCCCGTGGATATTTACGAACTGTAAAAGCAGACCTCATAGTTCAGAAAGCAATGACAAACTACTGAGAAATGTAACAAATTGGGGAGTTATACAAAGAAGTGGAAGAAAAAGGGGAAATTATACAAAGAAGTGGAAGAAAAAGGGAGGGATTAGAAGAAAAGGTAGATTATAAGAAGAAGAAAAAGGAAAGGTGGAAGAAGTGAAAGAAGAAGGGGAATGCTAATAAAAGTAGAGGAAAAGAGGGAATTATGAGAACAAAAAAAGAAGGCTGAAAGAAATGAAGAAGAAAGTTTGGAATGATATCTAAAAGAATGGGAAATGATAAAAGAATGGGAAATGATAAAAAGAATGGGAAATGATAAAAATAATGGGAAATGATAAAAATAATGGGAAATGATAAAAAGAATGGGAAATGATAAAAAGAATGGGAAATGATAAAAGAATGGGAAAGGATAAAAGAATGGGAAATGATAAAAAGAATGGGAAATGATAAAAATAATGGAAAATGTTAAAAAGAATGGGAAATGATAAAAAGAATGAGAAATGATAAAAATAATGGGAAATGATAAAAATAATGGGAAATGATAAAAATAATGGGAAATGATAAAAGAATGGGAAGAAGAAGGGAATGTTAAGAAGAAGAATATTGGGGAAGGATTAGAAGAAGAAAACCGAGGGGGGGCGGTGGTGAATGAAAAAAATAAAAATAAAGTTGAATGATAAGAAAAAGATAAAAATGTTCTCAATGAGCAGAAGAAGTGAAAAAAAGAGACAAGATTTCCAGAAAACGATAGAGAGAGAAACAAGCAACACAGTATAGATAGAAAGATACTTGTCTGGAGTGCTTTCTTATCATAAAACACTCAAATTTATCTTCTTAAGAAGCTCTTCAAGAAAGTCATAGAACTTGGGTAGTCATAATCTCACTCAACTCACAAAGTCCTGACAGGTTAAGGCATGAAAGCGATAACTTTACACATTTTGGGAGATTCAGGGGATGAGTCTTCTTTAGTGCCTGGGAAGATAAGGTTAAATTAATTTATGTTTGTCTACCTGGTGAGACTAAAGGAGACGCCGCTGCACAGGATGATGGATTTGTAGTCAGGGAATGGGTTTGACGGAAAGCGATGTGTGAATGGAAGTTAGTCTATCGTGAAGTAATATATGTTGTTGAAAACTGGAGACAATTTAATATTTTAAAAATTACAATTTTTTTCTTTCTTTCTCCAATCCTGCTTGCCTCACAGCGTCAGGTCAAGAAGAGATTTCTAAAACGGGCCCTAGTGTGCACTATATATATATATATATATATATAAAAGATAGATAGATAGATAGATAGATAGATAGATAGATAGATAGATAGATAGATAGATAGATAGATAGATAGATAGATAGATAGATAGATAGATAGATAGATAGATAGATAGATAGATAGATAGATAGATATATCGATAGATGGATGGATAGATGGATAGATGGATAGATGGATAGATGGGTAGATGGATAGATGGATGGATAGATAGATAGATGGATAGATGGGTAGATGGATGGATAGATGGATAGATAGATAGATGGATAGATGGATAGATGGATAGATGGATAGATGGATAGATAGATGATAGATAGATAGATGGATAGATGGATAGATGGATAGATGGATAGATGGATAGATGGGTAGATGGATAGATGGATGGATAGATGGATAGATGGATAGATGGGTAGATGGATGGATAGATGGATAGATAGATAGATGGATAGATGGATAGATGGATAGATGGATAGATAGATGATAGATGGATAGATGGATAGATGGATAGATGGATAGATGGATAGATGGATAGATGGATAGATAGATAGATAGATAGATAGATAGATAGATAGATAGATAGATAGATAATAGATAGATAGATAGATAGATAGATAGATAGATAGATAGATAGATAGATAGATAGATAGATAGATAGATAGATAGATAGATAGATAGATAGATAGATAGATAGATAGATAGATAGATAGATAGATAGATAGATAGATAGATAGATAGACAGATAGACAGATAGATAGATAGATAGATAGATAGATAGATAGATAGATAGATAGATAGATAGATAGATAGATAGATAGATAGATAGATAGATAGATAGATAGATAGATAGATAGATAGATAGATAGATAGATAGATAGATAGATAGATAGATAGATAGATAGATAGATAGATAGATAGATAGATAGATAGATAGATAGATAGATAGATAGAAGATAGATAGATAGATAGATAGATAGATAGATAGATAGATAGATAGATAGATAGATAGATAGATAGATAGATAGATAGATAGAAAATGATAGATAGATAGATAGATAGATAGATAGATAGATAGATAGATAGATAGATAGATATAAATATGATAGATAGATAATAATAGAAATAGATATATAGATAGATTTGATATAGATAATTGATAATGAAGTAGATGAAATACGATCACGTCCGATACTGGCATTGCTAAATATAAAACTTAATTCGTTTTACTTTAGACTTGCCTCATCAATATATTCAGATTGAATTCATCAGATAATACTGACTAATACTTGACTAATTACGAATGACTTAATCACTATTACTTGACAATTTTACTGACTATCACAATATCTTGAAAATACGATTTAAATATTGACTAATACTTGACTTAATACTTGACTTAATACTTGACTTAATACTTGACTTAATACTCGACAATACTTGACTTAATACTGACTTAATACTGACTTAATACTGACTTAATACTTGACTTAATACTCGACTTAATACTTGACTTAATACTTGACTTAATACTTGACTTAATACTTGACTTAATACTGACAATCTTGACTTAATACTGACTTAATACTCGACTTAATACTGACTTAATACTTGACTTAATACTGACTTAATACTGACTTAATACTTGACTTAATACTTGACTTAATACTGACTTAATACTTGACTTAATACTTGACTTAATACTGACTTAATACTTGACTTAATACTTGACTTAATACTTGACTTAATACTTGACTTAATACTGACTTAATACTTGACTTAATACTTGACTTAATACTGACAATCGACTTAATATTTGACTTAATACTTGACTTAATATTTGACTTAATACTTGACTTAATACTTGACAATTAATACTGACTTAATACTTGACTTAATACTGACTTAATACTTGACTTAATACTGACTTAATACTTGACTTAATACTTGACTTAATACTTGACTTAATACTGACTAATACTTGACTTAATACTTGACTTAATACTTGACTTAATACTTGACTTAATACTTGACTTAATACTTGACTTAATACTTGACTTAATACTTGACTTAATACTTGACTTAATACTTGACTTAATACTTGACTTAATACTTGACTTAATACTTGACTTAATACTTGACTTAATACTTGACTTAATACTGACTTAATACTTGACTTAATACTTGACTTAATACTTGACTTAATACTTGACTTAATACTGGACTTAATACTTGACTTAATACTGACTTAATACTGGACCTAATACTGCTGGACTTAATACTTGACTTAATACAACGACTTAATACTTGACTTAATACTGACTTAATACTGAATACTGACTTAATACTTGAATTAATACTTGACTTAATACTTGACTTAATACTGGACTTAATACTTGACTTAATACTTGACTTAATACTTGACTTAATACTTGACTTAATACTTGACTTAATACTGGACTTAATACTTGACTTAATACTGGACTTAATACTTGACTTAATACTGACTTAATACTGACTTAATACTGGACTTAATACTTGAATTAATACTTGACTTAATACTTGACTTAATACTCGACTTAATACTTGAATTAATACTGGACTTAATACTTGACTTAATACTTGACTTAATACTTGACTTAATACTGGACTTAATACTTGACTTAATACTGGACTTAATACTTGACTTAATACTTGACTTAATACTTGAATTAATACTGGACTTAATACTGGACTTAATACTGGACTTAATACTTGACTTAATACTTGACTTAATACTTGACTTAATACTTGACTTAATACTTGACTTAATACTGAATTAATACTGGACCTAATACTTGACTTAATACTCTGACTTAATACTTGACTTAATACTTGACTTAATACTTGAATTAATACTGGACTTAATACTGGACTTAATACTGGACTTAATACTTGACTTAATACTCGACTTAATACTTGACTTAATACTTGACTTAATACTTGAATTAATACTGGACCTAATACTTGACTTAATACTTGACTTAATACTCGACTTAATACTTGAATTAATACTGGACTTAATACTGGACTTAATACTGACTTAATACTTGACTTAATACTTGACTTAATACTTGAATTAATACTTGACTTAATACTTGAATTAATACTGGACTTAATACTTGACTTAATACTTGACTTAATACTGGACTTAATACTTGAATTAATACTTGAATTAATACTGGACTTAATACTGGACTTAATACTGACTTAATACTGACTTAATACTGGACCTAATACTTGACTTAATACCTGACTTAATATTTGACTTAATACTTGACTTAATACTGACTTAATACTTGAATTCGAATACTGACTTAATACTGACTTAATACTTGACTTAATACTTGACTTAATACTGGACCTAATACTTGACTTAATACTTGACTTAATACTGGACTTAATACTGGACTTAATACTTGACTTAATACTTGACTTAATACTGGACTTAATACTTGACTTAATACTGGACCTAATACTTGACTTAATACTTGACTTAATACTTGACTTAATACTTGACTTAATACTTGACTTAATACTCGACTTAATACTTGACTTAATACTTGACTTAATACTTGACTTAATACTTGACTTAATACTTGACTTAATACTCGACTTAATACTTGACTTAATACTTGACTTAATACTTGACTTAATACTTGAATTAATACTGGACTTAATACTGGACTTAATACTGGACTTAATACTTGAATTAATACTGGACTTAATACTTGACTTAATACTTGACTTAATACTGGACTTAATACTTGACTTAATACTGGACTTAATACTGGACTTAATACTTGACTTAATACTTGACTTAATACTTGACTTAATACTTGACTTAATACTTGACTTAATACTTGAATTAATACTGGACTTAATACTTGACTTAATACTTGAATTAATACTGGACTTAATACTTACTTAATACTGGACCTAATACTTGACTTAATACTTGACTTTCCAGTCTGCTCTTCTTGATTTTTATTTGCCATTGGGTTTTGTTACGTGCTCAAATTGAAGACGGGATATAGGTTTTATCGTCCGTCTCCGATAGGACTAGAAACACGAACTCACCTACACTGAGATCAGGAAATTCTGGAAAAATATCCAGATAGCTCTACGAGGGAGCGATACGGTTACATTTGGCACGAGAGCCGAACGTCTAACCTCTACGCTACACTTTCATATATGGATACTATTTCGATATCTCTCTCTCTCTCTCCCTCTCTCACTCACTCTCTCTCACTCTCTCTCTCACTCTCTCGCGATATTTCATTTCGGCCATTTTGATCATTCTTATTGTGATATATAAACATCCTTTGCCAAGAACGTATTTGTACGTCACATCGTTCAGCGGCATTTGGAGCTCTAGTGCTTATCCTTCGGCGATGTGTCCGGTTTCAACCAGCGTTTACTGGGTTCGCTCTCCGTCAACCTTTGGCTGTCGCCAGCCGACCTGCAAGGCAGCAGGTGGCTATTTTCTTTTAGGGTAGCGATCCTTAGACAACTTTCCCTCCCGGGATGTTGAGCGTCATCTGCCCAGGTTACCTGTCATTTTTGAGACTACTAGGTTTGCCTACCGTCCAGTTTTGTGTAAGGTTTGCTCAGCTAGGCTTTGATTGTCCCCAATCTAACCACAAGGCAGTAGTACTATTTCAATCTAAAGTATCAATCTTCCATTTCTTCCTCTTCGGTATTTGCCATGTACTGATTGAGGGATATATGAACTGTCATAGTTGCGCTTCTACGAACAAACATGTGTGTTTTCAGGGCCGCGACGTACTATTATATAGATATGCGACCACAACGGGCGGCACAGTAAGCTCGGCGACATAAGTAGCGAAATCGAAATTGAATGTTTTTTTTTTAAACATTCAAAGGGCGGCATTTAGAAGACTTGCATCTTACTGAGAAAATATACCGCACGGTTCTGTGTGTTCTGATACCTTTCTCGCCCGAGTGGTTACCGGGGTCCATATTTGGGATGTAAAGAATAGAACAACTGTTACCTGCCACGCATGTCGTAAGAGGCGACTAGGTAGGTTTGGCTGAAATCGGATGCATGTGTCCGCTAGGAATGCTAACCCGAAACAAATGCTTGCACAAAACGGATGCACCAGGCCGTAAGGTGCATAACGTGGTGCAACGACTCCTCACAATGTGGAATGGGATAATGGATTCTACGGTCGCCAATCTGCCTCGGAGATTTAGCCACGCAGTAAGAATGTCAGACCTACCATCACAAAGGTGGGTCTTACTGTGGGAAGAGGTGGCACAAACGGGAAGCAGAAATCATAGGAATTATATCCTACAGAACTGTCCCCAGTATGCAGACTTGAGAAGAAAGAGGTGGCCCACTTACACTAGCGTCCAAGACAAATTGTATGTCGTGGCTGATCATCTGAGGCAGACGGCTGCCTTTATTAGAGAATCCAAAATCCCAATCTAGTGAGAACGCAGAAGACAAACTGTATGGCGTGGCTGATAATCTGAGGCAGACGGCTGCCTTTATTAGAGAATCCGAAATCCCAATCTAGTGAGAACGCAGAAGACAAACTGTATGGCGTGGCTGATAATCTGAGGCAGACGGCTGCCTTTATTAGAGAATCCGAAATCCCAATCTAGTGAGAACGCAGAAGACAAACTGTATGGCGTGGCTGATAATCTGAGGCAGACGGCTGCCTTTATTAGAGAATCCGAAATCCCAATCTAGTGAGAACGCAGAAGACAAACTGTATGGCGTGGCTGATCATCTGAGACAGACGGCTGCCTTTATTAGAGAATCCGAAATTTTAATCTAGTGAGAACGCAGAAGACAAACTGTATGGCGTGGCTGATAATCTGAGGCAGACGGCTGCCTTTATTAGAGAATCCGAAATTTTAATCTAGTGAGAACGCAGAAGACAAACTGTATGGTGTGGCTGATAATCTGAGGCAGACGGCTGCCTTTATTAGAGAATCCGAAATCCCAATCTAGTGAGAACGCAGAAGACAAACTATGGCGTGGCTGATAATCTGAGACAGACGGCTGCCTTTATTAGAGAATCCGAAATCCCAATCTAATAAGAACGCAGAAGAAGAAGATACCTTTCTTACCTGTCAAACTGATATCATAATGTTAGGAGAAAGATTTTATTGTGCAATGTCTCTTTTAGTGTTCATGAACAGCAGATTAAATGGTTTGGACACCTGACAAGAAGGCCCCGTATCGTCTACCACAGAGAGCCACACAGAAAAAGTATAACGAGTACAGAGCAAGAGGAAGACCACAAAAAGATGGATCGATGGCATCAAGAAAATGAATAACAGCTTAGAAAGTGAATTAGGAAAGCACACAAAGGTCATTACGCCCCCAACACTTATATAAAGATACAAATGGTGGAAGAGAAGAAGGAGAAATGTTTGTATTTCAAAATTGGTGCCATTTGTCCTATGATTTGCATATCATTTATCATTCACGACTAGCCGCTGTCAGACATAGTATTTTTGTGTCAGTTATCACAATAGGTTTTATCAGCGTACTCCGTTTCAGATGTCAAAGATTGATAACAAATACAGTCTAGTGGAACATAGCACGTAGGAAACCTATACTACTGAATGTTAAAGAAAGACATTAAGTGACGGATTGGACATACCATTTATGAAAATATTTGGAAAAGTCGTGAAACATAGCAAGGAATGCAATTGATTGGAACGAGCAGGGGAAAGAGAAGAGTCTAAAGGGTATAAAGGAGTAGGGTTTTTCTTCTTTGCTTCGAGTTTCCACATATGGTTCCGCCCCTGTCGGCAAAAAAAACACGACATCTGTTCAAAGTGTTGCACAAAGCACGAGCTTTGTAGCTCCAGCAATAATTCTGGGGATCTCATGAAAAACTAGTATATGTGACTCGGTCCGGATTCTCTCTCACGTTCCCGGCCTAGACTGATGAACCAACTTTTATCATGAATTTTACCGTAGTTTTGAGGGACTCCGTTCCTCCGTACAGCTTTTCGGGAAGCTCTGTGTTTTGTGGCAAAGTTTCGTTTCTTAAACCTGCTATCCGTTGACAATCCTGCAGAACGTGTTCTTCCGTCATGTCCGCCTTTTGCATGGGCACAGGCTAGTTGTGCCTATTTTAAATTTGTTGTACATGTGGGGGCGTAGCTTGTTGTGGCCGGTACAGAGGCGAAGTATGGCAACTTGTTCGCTACGGGACAGACCATAGTATCCGTCACTGTTGGAGTGCTGAGGATGGTCTTTTGTCCATTTGTCTCTGTAGTGCGAACCGATGGTTGTTCTGGCTTCCTCATACTGACCTCGTGATCAGTCTGAGATAGTCTCCGGCCTTCTTTGGCTAGTTTGTCGGCTGCTTCGATTCCCCTTACGTTACAGTGTGATGGTATCCACTAAATGACGGTGCGTTTGAGTGAGCGCGTTTGTTCATCGTGGGTCGCTTTGAGCTCATTGTGCTCTATTTTGCCTACACTTTTGAGTGCCGTGATGCCCGATAGAGCATCGATGAATATCACGATCTTGTTGCGAGCGGTGCCTCTTCTCTCTAGGATCATTTCGGCCGCAGCTTTATTGCCTCTGCTCGGTAATTACTCGAGTATTTACCTGTGGCAATCGCTTTCGTGACCAGATTCGAGCGACGCCACTGCACATTGGAAATTCCTATGCATGCTCCGTTCTCGGCTGCAGCAGCGATCCCAAAGTCCATTTGTTCACCGTGCCCATGAGAAGTTGATTAGCATACCTTCTTTCTCTACCACGAAGACGACACTGTCTGGCATGTCCAAACTTAACTCCTAATTTTTACACCTGTTCCAGTATCTGAGACTCGCCCACATGACATAAATTAGAGCATACCGCATTGATGACATCAGCTCTGTCCATACCTCTGCCCGCTTGAATCGGGGCATTGTTTGCAAGAAAGTCAGCACATGTTACCCTGAGCACAAGGAGTTTTCTTACAAGAACCCCAGAGGAAGCAACGGAAGTAACGAATATGATCAACAAATAAACAGATACAGGTATTAAGAGCTTCCGAAAAAACAAATAGACAAACACTGGACTCGAACCACTTACCCTAGCATGTTACCCTGCACTCTAGCATGTCAAGGTGTGTACATCCATGGTCCCTGTCAGCATAAGACCAACTAGCACAGACGGGAAACCAAAATTCCTGCTTAGTAGTGTTTGATGGAACACCGTAAGGTATTTTGCAATTTGACACAATTCTACGATTCCAATGTTACTTATTGATAAAAAATGTTAATAGTACTGATATTCCTTAGTGTTAAACTTAATTTGTAACATAATATAATTTTGATTTAGCATGTTGTGTTGCTTTTAAAAAGAAGTTGTCATTATCTTTCAATAATTGCCAACGTTTTCGTAGCGTTGGACGACGGGTGACAAGCCCCCTGTGAGTGCAGTTCAATTTCGCGGGCTGGCAAAAAAGTCACACAGGTTCTCCATATTTACTGTGTTCGTGGCACCGAACCGAATGGTTACAATGTTCATGGCACCGAGCCGAAGAGCTAAAAGATCAAGTGCTTCTGGATAGAAATTTAAAAAAACAATATAACAATACTGGAATGCGAGGTCTCGAAACGGTTGTCGTCTGATATCCGAGAATTTTACCTTGAGTCCACCGGCAGTATGTTGTCTGAAGCCAAGGTACAGACAAGTCAGAGTCTTGAGATGCGATTTCCAAAAAGTCAATATAGGTACCAACGTCCTGTAAACATGTGTCCTGACGAGTGTGGCAACAGATAATAGCACAGAAGACTGCCCTGTGTACAGAAACCTCAGAATGAAGAAGCGACACACTTTCACCAACATCCAAAACAAACAATACAACATGGCTGATAACCTGAAACAGACGGCGACCATTTATCAATGATTGATATATGAGACCATCATCATTGCACTTCGGTTAGTAGCCATGTGTGCTCCGATCTCTTTCTTACACAGGCAGATCTCAGCTGAAGTGCACGAACTCCGTAGCACCGACGAGGGTCCGAGATGTAATTCTGAAGATGGTGAAGATATTTTTGTAGTAATTTATTTTAAATCTTTTCTAATGAATGTTGAGGCTCCGGCTTTCTAGCATGCATTTCTTGATTTTGAACTGCTAAAGGTCCTTTTACGTGCTCAAAGTGAGTACAGGATGTACGTTTTATCGTAGTTTCTACGATAGGGCTAGTAACTCGATCTCATCTACACTGCGATCAGGGATATCTGGAAAAATATCCAGATGGCTTCACGAGGTAACGAACCTGGTATCTTTGACACGAGAGATGAGCATCTAACCTGTACGGACAAGTGACCCCGACTCTTTATCAGAGAATCTGGAATCCGAATCTCATGAAATCACAAATGAAGAATAGTATAAATATCATTCTGAAATAGAGCACGTGAAAACTGGTTAAAATGTACGTATGTTAACAATTAAATTGTATAGACATGACACTTTTTCTCGCGAATTTGTTAACGGAGCAAACAATTGTTAACAATATTTTCTAAAATATGTATTAAGATAAAGGATATTTGATTCCAATATTTAGTTCCAAGGGGACGAAGACGACGCGGTCAAAGCCGAGTCGTTGTTAAAAGCTGGAGACAGACACGATGACAAGATAAAACGAGGCAGTGTGTATTATAAACATCATTGACAAAGATAACTTTGACCGAGGCTGTTTGATACCTGTCCGAGGGGTGAAATATTACATTTTTTCCCGAAAGAAATTACAGTGAACAAAAGTTATCCTAAAATCATATAGTGTTTTTTTGTTGGGATACCGTTTAGAAATAGTACGTTTAGAAAATGTAATGTTTTTTTCTTCATGTATTCTGAAGTTGTAGTCATACAAATCGCGGGTTTTTCTGACGTTTAAGTTGAAGTTCACCTAGTGCTTCTAAAGAAATAGGTTCGAATCACAAATGAAGCGATAGGTCTATTTTTCATTGGTATCTCATTTCGTGGTTGGTGAGATAAAGTATCTTGTTCTATCGGAGATGGACGATAAAACGTAGATAATGTGATCAAGTTGGGCACGAAATGTTTAAAATTAAAATTATCAGTCGGAGTGGTTACCGGGACCCAAATCTGGGGTGTAAAGAATAGAAC